>SSNR01000612.1:141854-169941 GCA_006937965.1 Callopanchax toddi | reverse complement strand
CCCCCCCCCCCCCCCAAAAAAAAAACTACCTCTGTACTATGCAAATTGTGCACACTATACAAATGCTACTGCTACTATTATCATTATCATCATGAGTGAAATGTCTCTGCACAAAAATTGTAATTACTTGAAAAGCATTTCATCCACATCTTATATTTGTTTTCTTTTTATTCTTTTAGTATCAGATATAGTATGTTTTTTTTCTCTAAGCCACTTGCACTTTATCTACTTCGATTTAGTTGTTAGGATGTCTTCTTGTTTTGTCATGTCTTCTTGTATCTTGTCTGTGCATGGGACTGTGAGAAACGTAATCTCAACTTCTTTGTATGTCTAGCACATGTGAAGAAATTGACAATAAACTATCTCTCTCTCTCTCTCTCTTATCTCTTAAATCAGTTGGGCAAACTCCATCACTCTTGCAAAGGGTTAAGAACTGGTCCACAGTAGAGGCTGACAACTTTTTGTTGATAGAAGCTTCAATCAGCTCTACTGGCTTCTTCTGTTCACAGTTTTCTGTTAAAAAACGTTAGCTGCTGAGCTAAACATGCTAACGCTTTGGAAATCCGATCGGCATTACTGTATGAATTAGGGATGTCCCGATCAGGTTTTTTTGCCCTCGAGTCCGAGTCTGAGTCATTAGATTTTGAAGATCTGCCGATCCCGAGTCCCGATCCGATCTTTTTAATATGTTGTTGTGATCAACTTTATAAAGCCTCCAGACACAGACAGACTCACACTTTCTGCTTCAAGCTGCTTCTGCGTTCTACTTAGCCGATGTTTAACTAATAAAAACAAACCAGTAACAAAATGATGTCATGCTGCAGACATAAATCCATCCATCTGTATAATCTATCATATCCATATATGTTTAAGTACTTAAACATATATTCTCTGTGCACAAAATTAGTTTGTGGTTAAAGTAACTTTTTAAGGAAAATCTTTTTTTCCTACAGCTGTTCAGGTGCAGAAAAAATGTCAACATTATTTTAACACTCTGGTCCATTTTTTGCCCAGAAAGAACAAACTTGTTTACTGACAATGACCCGGATCTTTTCTTAAGTCATCAGCTCCTCCTTCACTCCTCCTCCTGCTTTATCCTCTGACTGCAGCAGCTCTGAACAACTTCTTAATTAGACTATT
The DNA here is from genome assembly GCA_006937965.1 of Callopanchax toddi. Classification (NCBI taxonomy): domain Eukaryota; kingdom Metazoa; phylum Chordata; class Actinopteri; order Cyprinodontiformes; family Nothobranchiidae; genus Callopanchax; species Callopanchax toddi. The sequence goes on along the minus strand of SSNR01000612.1, from coordinate 168,801 downwards.
TGGAGAAATCCGTCAGTGTTGTGCGCATTTTGGAGCGTCATTTAATCAGGAAGCTCCTCCTCAGAAAGCGCTTTTTAAAAATCTAAACATCGCTCAATTTATTTCCCGACGGAGGGCGGGTGTTGTGCAGCACGGAGCAGAATCTCCTGAGCCTGGAGGGAGACGCGGCGTAGGGAGAACGAGTTAGCGCGGGTATGACTCGCTCCACGCCGGCCTCGCCGCCTCCTCCAGACAGAGTACTCCCGTCGGTGCTTGCTTTCCGTTCAGGGGGAGGACGAGTCCTGGCGGCGGGTGTGGAGTGAGCGGCGAACCCGGTCGCTGCTCCATAAGCTGCATGTCTCCCGGTCCCGGCCCCTCCCTCCTCCTGGACCGGCGGAAACTGATTCAAACTCTGATTATGGTTAATATAAGTGCACAAATATAGACTATATATAAATCCCATGTGCTTTAGATTGTTTAACATATATTTAAAAACCCAAACTTCCTTCTGAAGGCGTAGCGGCTTTTATTTTGGCGGGGCAGTGCGCATGTAGAGGAAACCCGAGTCAAGATCAGGAGGTGACGTCCGATACCGATCGAGTCCAAAATCACGTGATCGGGGCCGATTTCCGATCACGTGATCGGATCGGGACATCCCTAGTATGAATGGATTACTTGTACGACGGAGGATTTGGAGTGTGTATACAACGGCTAAATAACAACAACTACTACTACAACTACTAATACTACTACAACACAAGTAAGTTAACAACGCCATCTGCTACAGAGTAAGCTCCGGTTAGCAGCTGGTGTGCGCTTCAGGTCAATGGAGAGCTAAGCTAAGCATCGGTTCTAAGTACCGGGTTGTGTTTATGAGTATTCGACCTTAGTATCGGCCCGGTACAGACATCGGAGCATCCCTAGAGAAAACCAACCAAAAATCTCTTCTTTTACAACGCTTCAAGTGCCAACAGCCAGTTAAGTCACAGGTCACTCAGTAGTTCGGATGCACAGCCAGGATATACACGTAGGCCTATGTGGTTTTGTTTAGAAACCTTTAAAAACATCTGCTGGGACTGGGAGGGAGTGGGAATTATGTTATCGGGATTGGGACAGGAGGGAATTTTATTTTTCCTTGCTTTCTGGGATTGAGACAAGAGCACTTTTTTTTTTTCAAAAGGAGTAGGATGGGGAAAGCAAAGAAAATCCACTCCCATGTCATCCTCTAGTCCAGAGTTCTTATCAATTGGACCCTCCTCTCTAGTACCCTGGAGTAGATCTTTCCAAGAAGGCTGAGGAGTGTGATCCCCCTATAGCTGAAGCACACCCTTTGGTCCCCTTTCTTTAAAATGGGGACCACCACCTCCATTTGTCACTCCACAGGAACTGAACTGCCCTTAATGACCACGCAATGTTGCAGAGACCTGTGTCAACCAAGACGGTCCTACAACATCCATAGCTCTGAGATACACAGGATGATCTCATCCACCCTCCGCACTCTGCAGCTGTGTAGTTTGATAACCTCAGTGACTTCTGCTCTAGAGGATAAACAGTAGGGTTGGGTATCGAAACGCTGTACTTTTTTGATACTGTCCGAAAGCATTTGGTAGGTATTGGTAACAAAAAAAATACAATGTTCGGTGCAAAATTTCAGTACTTCTACAATGAAATGCCCCCTAAATGTGCCGCTCCATTTCTTCCACTGCCAATCTGCGCCAAGTCACATGATGCACGGAGAAGATTAGCTTGTTTACTCACACAGCCCCTCTTCTATCTTTCAACAACAGTTGTCCTGCAAACTAAACATGTCCCAGGTTGAAAATGCCAAAGAAACATTTGCAATAAGATTTGTGCCACAAAAAACAGGAATACCAGAAATTTGTCAAAGCACCTCATCGCACATGGAATCAACTGGCATCAGACCTCTGGTCTCCAGCAGCAGGTACGGGGCCGATCTAGGATCGGGTTCAGATCCCAACTTAATTCACAGATCGGAAATTTCTGATCCTACCTGGATAAATTTCCGATCCAGAGCCGTCTGCTGAAATGACTACGCAAGTGTTCCTGGGCTAGGTGAAGTGTCTGTGCCCTAGAGAGACACGGACGGAGATGACACGTCACCTTTCAGGACATCCGTTGCAGTTTGCAGGTAGCAGGTTAGCAACTAAGTAGCAGTGAACTTTTTCACACAACATGTCCACGGTGTGGAAATATTTTACGATCGAAAACACCACAAAGCAAGACAACAACATGCAATGTTTGCAAAGCTGCTGTTCCGAGCAAACGAGGAAATTTAGTTCAGCAACCTTCGATGTAATCCCAGCTGTCACCGTTTTAAAACTCCTGTTAGCCGTGGAGAACAGTACTGACCATAGCTTCAAAACAATGAAAAGCACGCTCCTCCAAGCTGTCAGCAGGCATTTTAGCATCATCACAAGTGAATCAGTCTCCGCTGTTGCCACTTTACTGGACGCTCGGTACAGTAACTCTGGTAAATAAACACAGAAGTAGCTTATTTAACGCTATTATAATGCTCTACTCTCTTAAAAACAACTCCACTGTTGTAATTCTTGGTGCTTTATTACTAGGGCTGTCAAAATTAGCTCGTTATTAATGCGTTAACGCAAAACCCCCGTTAACGGCATTATTTATTTTAACGCGCAATTAACGTGCAGGCTTTCATAGTTTTGATTTGCTGACGTATGAACACACAGGTCTAGCGACGCACGCAGCTGCTGCAGAGCCCTCCTCCCCGTCGGATAAACTATAAAGTTTTCAGCGGAGACGCCACAGTCCTACATCCAGTAAACTTTCAACAGCATTGCCAGTGACGGACTGGCAACCGGGAGATCTCCTGGTCTCCTCGCTGCTAAACCTGACCCTCTCTGTGATTATACCGACGATCAGGACAATTCTAATAAATAAATAAACAATCCGTCATGCCTCCTTAAGCGTCTGCCCTCCTAAAAGCTGCAAAAACGCAGCAAAGCTGAGTCACAAAAGATCATAAGACACCATGTTCACCATCATAAGATTTCATAAGACACACCGTGCCGGCAAATCAGCGTAATACTGCCGCCACGGTGTGTCTTATGAAAATACTGTGGCGGCATGGCAATGCGGGAATTTTGCAGCATTCGTGCCACCACGCTTGATAGTAATATTACCGCAACGTCGGCCTTGTGAATGAAGAATACGCCTTGGCGCAACAGAGGGAGGTGTCACTAATAACGTGGCAAAAGTGAGTCGACCCCCAAGCAGAAAAGTATTTAAAAATCAGGTAAACATGGGAAAGCTGTTGCGCATTTGTAAACACTCAGCGGAGATGGCAAACTGGAGCGACACCGAGATCCTGGAGCTTCTGGCTGAAGCAGAAGTTGCCCGTTTGTTTATACGAGCACTTCAGTCTCACGTCTCTGTACCTTGCGCGTCGACAGCACGAAGACCGCCCCCATACCTCCTTTATACCACCATCGGGTAATCTTTTGTGAAACGCACATGATTGCGCAACATTACTGGCACGGTCTGACCACTTATGAACGACCAAAAGCTCCCAGATGCCGGCTCAGGTTCGCGGCAAATTGCCGGCATTGTTTTATGAAAGCAGCTAAAGACACCCTCACCTCTCTGTGTGTCAGAGTTTGTCAGCGCTGCAGATCTGACCCCCTTCCTTCCCCCTCGCTGGCCCGCACGCGTGAGTGTGCGCGTCACAGAGCAGAGCAGAAAAGGAGAGACCTAAAAAGAACTAACAACCAATTTCATAAAATTAAAGTTTAAAGTTTTAACAAAGGATATTGCAATGTTAGAATATGGTCAGCTACATACAAAAATAAATGATATTAATATTGAAATCCTTGTTTTATATTATTTTCTTTAACCAGGTAAATTTAATTGAGATTAAGAACGTTTGTTGAGCATTCTGAAAAGCATTAGGTTTTGCACATGACACTAATAGTCTGTCAGAAAAAGTCCAGCTTTAGACATTTTGGGGTTTTCATAGGATGATGAAAAGACCCTAGTGTGATGTGAGGAGTAGAACTAATTCTATAGGAGAGAAATCATCTGATATTAAGGCTGATTCAACCTTTCAGAGTCAGAATGGATGCTACATCTTATTTCTTGTGTCACATCTTAGCAAGTGAAGTAAATTGTTAACAGTCTGTATTTAAATTATAAGAATATTTGAAAGAAGAAAAAAGAAATGTAGGTCATTTGAGAACATCTTAAAAAATTTGCGATGAATCGCGAGTTAACTATGGACACTCATGCGATTAAAAAAAATTAATCGATTGACAGCCCTATTTATTACTAAACAGACCTCTGCTGGTCAAAGTCTTACCTAAACAAAGCAAAACTGGTCAAAATCAAACTGAAAATCGCTTCACTTCCTCCTCTCTCCTCTCATAGTGATGTGACATTCATGAACAAGTCGAATCTTTTGAACAGCTCTTCACTGTGAACAAGGAGAACAGAGTTCATTTTTTGTATTAACTGTGACGTTTGAAGCCAGGAGGCAATACCCCAAGTGGCTGGCTGAAACAGAACAGCTCTATTTAAAACAACATTAAAGAGCATAGCAACATCAACCCATCAGTTCTATCTGGGAAGCCAATTAGCAATGCACACGTAGGTGTCGCAACAAAGAGTGTCCCCAAACATAGTTCCACATGACTGTTCGTTTTTCAAAATAATACAAAAAACCATTAAAAGAGACTCTTTGAGGTGAACGACTCCACAATGAATGGCTACCTTCAAAGAGCCATAAATCCCCTCACTAGTGTGTATGCATTCAGGCCAGGTCTTCTTGCATCAGCATTAGATCCATTTTAGATATTATAGCAAATAGAGCTCTGGTATCGGAATAGTATTGGTATCTGCAGATATCCAAATTCAGGGATCGGATCGAAAGTGAAAAAAATGTGAATCGGTGCATCCCTAGTTACAGCCACAACTGGCACTGGTCACTTTGTGATCGCAGCTAGCAACAGCCGCCTCAACAATTACAGAGCAGAACAAGGCCTATTCAGACTCAATGTCCTCCACTGCTCTCAGGACGCAGTCAACGCTCTGCTGGAGGTGGGAGTTGAAAACCATCTTGACAGGTTCTTCTGCCAGGTGTTCCCAGCCAACCCTCACTATACGTTTAGGTCTACCAGGTCTGTGTGTGTCATGTTCCCCTGCCATCTGATCCAGCTCACCACCAGGTGGTGATCAGTTGACAACTATACAAGGACAGACCAGCCCCTCTCAAGAACTTGGGTTCCAGATAGTGCCAACAATATGTGCTGAGGTGAGTCTGAGTTTATCTATTGCTCAAGCTCTTCCACAAGCTCCAGCTCCTTCTCCGCTAAAGAGGTGATGTTCCATGTCCCAGTAGCCCATTTTCTTGTATGGGGATCGGACCGACAAATGTCCCACCTTGGTCTGGCACCTGATCTACAGATAATCAGGTTGTGCAGCACAAGGTAAAAAACAAAATAACTAGAATACCAAAAGGGGAAACGTAAAGAAATATCAGTTCAGAATCTTTCAAGGAAACCCTACAGCTGTTCTCTCAGTTTTTACTAGTAATTAAAGCTGCACTCGGTAAAATCCAAACAAGCAAGCTATTTTACAAAAACACGTCTCAGAGCTCTCACCCCTCCTGTCAGGTATAATCCTTAAGCCCCGTCCCACCGAACATGAGACCACACATTGCCACAGTAAACAAGAGCGAGAAAAAACACCAGCTGTTGAAACGCTACGCTAATGTTCACCCTGGTTTTTCCTCTTTCTACGTCCAAATGTTTTTTTATTACTGCTAGCTGAAAATGTGTTTTTCTTTTTGAAACTCTGGTATTATTTACTAAAATGGAAGGGCTAACAGCCGGCCGTTTCTGTCCTTCTCTCACTTCCGGGATGTTCTGCTGCAAAATGCACCAGCGCCCATTAATGGAGGACACAAGCAGTGTGGAAGTGAGGCGCTTCAGCGAGACAGCCAGCCGGATTGTCCAATAGTTTCTTTCAGTCCGAAACGTATGATTGGCAGAGGTTTTTAGAGAACTGTGGGACAACCACTTTATTGATTTCTTTTAGGGCTGGGCGGTATACCGGTGGTTTTTTGGTTATGATATGAATTTTTTATATACCACTATACCGGTAAATAGCTCACACAGCGTCCCGGATGTTGGCAGTGGGGACAAATTTCACCGCGACACAACACCCCAGCGTGAGTGAAAATTTTGAACCAAGAATGGTGACTAGCAAGAGCTGTCATGGCGACTTACAAATTACGAATCCAGAGGAACTTATTCCAAAAAGAGAACGCACGTGCACGTCTGTTGTTTCGGGGGTTTTCAGGTTTAAAAAGTCGAACGTGACAGAGCAACGCTGTTAGTCGCTGGCTGGCGGAGCTAGCCAGCGGGGCTAACCAGCAGCTTGCTTCACCACCACCTTAGCCAAAAACATTGTCTTGGAATATTAATTACCAGGAATGTCTCAAGCTTAGATCTGTACCCTTCACCTCCGCAGCTAAAACGGCTAGTAGCAGTCAGTTAGACGTCCATTAGACGTGTTCGCTAGTATGGAGGACCGATCCTGCCATATTTAGAAATACACATAGAAATAAATAACTGTCTTAATAAAACAAACAATCTTTTAAATATTGTGTCTAAAATATAAAAATGAGACTTTAAAATTTTAATTCATCATAACGCGTGACATAAATTAATATATATTTACCATTTTCAACAATATTAATTTAACATTGTCATAATTATCTAATTTTCCATTTTATTTGCAATATTATTTTCCTTTGTTTTAATTATTATTTAATCATATTTTTATATTCTGCATTTATTTAATGCAATTTTTTTATTTCTTAATATATTTTTTCTTAGTTTATTATTATTTTACTCTATTTATTTATTTGTCCATTTAAAAAATTTCAGTAATTTCTGCTTTTTTTTGATCATACATTGATTTATTTTCTTCTCCTGCTTTTCCTCCTAACATTTTTTTCACTCCAGTTTTCTCTTTTTTCTATTTATTTACACAATTCTGTATTTCTTTTCTTCATGTCCGCTTTTCTTTTCTTTCTGACTCCTTGTAACACATACATTGAGAAAAGGGGGAAGGGGAGGGGAGGGGAGCCGCGGCTTCAGAGTCAGCTTCTCCTATTGGACAATGTCAAGATCCAAGCTCTGTGTGCTGAGATCGATTATGCAGGTCTTGCTTCCTGGCCCGCTTGTGGCAGCGCCATATGGCTTTGGCTTGTGGTAACTGGCTGTGTTCGAAATGTCCACTCGTTCGTTCACTCACTCCATTTCCATCCATCCAGTTTCTTTAACCGCTTCATCCTCCACAGAGGGTCGTGGCGGAGCTGGTGCCTATCTTCAGCGGTCATGGGGCGAGAGGCGGGGGGACACCCTGGACGGGTCGCCAGTCCATCACAGGGCTCACTACATTTTGTCCCCTAGTCCGCTATATATGGGTTAGGGGACTGCCCCGTGTTCGGCATTTCGAACATATCATATATAACACCCATAGACATATATAATGATATTTTATTCATAATTATACAACACCACTCAAAGGCAGCAGCGTCATCAATTCGCGCCGGACCCCGAGAGACGTGTCGCACAAACAAAGGCAGGAATCATGTCAGAACAACTGGTGATGAAAACGGCAACTTGTTTCTTTTAGCTGAAAAGAAGTTGGATAATTATTTTCTCATTTCGGATTTGAAATAAAACCCGTTTTTTTTTTTAACCCGTAGCAGTTTTCTTAGCATGTTTTCCCCCAATTCAAGCGCTGACTGTTGCTAGAACTTTCATCAAGGCTGGATTAATATGGTTTGCCCGTCACGAGCAACATTAACACAACTGTCAGCTCACATGCACTTTTACAATTTAGCTACAGTATATAGCAGCTTCAGCATGAACATTTTTCAAAGTTTGAAGTTAAAATATAGCTGTGGGAGTTTTAAAAAATTGAGACTAGAGCTACTTATAGGTTGAGACGTGAGAAAGTTCTCACCAGTGAACACACACACACCTATATGTGTGTGTGTGTGTACACACACACATATAGGCATATGTATATATGTGTGTGTACACACACATATATGTGTGTATAGTGTGGTGACATATTTGGTTAAAATGTGAATTAGTAGCTATAGTAATATTAAATCATGTTCACATTCAATTAAGAACTGGTACATTTTAATTATTTAATTTTACTTGTCAGGAAATATGTTTTTCATTCTAATTAGGATCTTAGGCCTAGATGTCAAAACACCATTTTAATCAAATGTTTGAAAAATAGAGTTCATATAAATGTTAATAAAGCAAAGAAATGATGACACAGAAGTTTGTTTTATTTTTACCAGACTTTCTATTACAGAGCAGAGCTTCAGTGAGGCATCCTGAACTCAAAATGAACACGTATCTCCTCACAATGTTTTTAATGGATTCACTGACATGAAGCCTGACTACAGACCAGACAGACCAACCCTGAACAAGTTGTTTGCCATGCTGAGAGCTGAGCACCATGGGAGCTCTTGATGGGGAATTGAGCTTAAGCTACTAGTGTTCTAATAGGTTGATTCTACTACAGAGTTGTGTCACGAGCTTTTGACATCCCATGAACTGAGCATGACATTCACAGGATGTAAATAAAATCATAAAGCTGGTGGAGAAAATAATTNACAACTCACTGGGTCACCAGTTTTACACCAAGACGCAGCCTGCTGTTTAAACAGAAAGCTGTGTTTTTAGTTCACCTCCAGGCGGTCTGTGATCACACAGGATGGTCCGGTGACATTTTGTTTGGATATTCTGAGTTGATTCATGATGCTCAAGTATTTTGTAGTCCCATCAACCTTCAAAAGGCTTTAACTGTCACATTGGTACATCCTCCTTGGAGATAATGGTACCCTGCTCCCCCTGTTGTCAGCACGCTTTACCAGGAACCTGTGGTCATCTCAACTTCCACCATGCCAAGGCCTGTTCAGTTATCCAACCAGGATTAATGAAGACGAGGTGGAGGGCTTTATTTTTAAGGCGCTGGAGGTAAAACCAGTTTTTGTTCCCAAGGTGGTGGCATGTTGTGTAAGTCTGCACATTATTGCAATGGATTCAGGTGATCTGCTTGATCCATCAGATGAGTTTCCTTCAGGAGATGAAAACCATCCAGATGTTCAGCAGCAGTCAGATCCAGTGAGGAGCTGGTGGCTCCACTGGAACACCTTTAAAAACAAGACATCCATCAAACACACCAACATGATTCACTGAGCTTCATCTGCAGACAGAGACTGACCCACTTTATTTACCTTTTATTAATCTAAAACAAGTCAAAGTTGGTCAATATTTCTATGTTTTGTAATTTTTGTCCACAAAGAAGCTCCAGAGGAAAATAAACACTCCCAGAACCTCCTAAATAATCGAGGCAACAAAGTCTGCAGGAAAACTGACATTTCTCTGAGGAGTTTCACCTCAGTGAAGCTGGCCCCCCCACCCAAGTGGAATAAAACTTAGATGACGTCAGTGAAGCTTCACACGGTTCATTTTGGAGCAAGCTGGGGGGAGGGTGACCCCTGAATGACCCCGGAATGAACCCTGACCTATAACTTAAATATCTCAAAATCCATAGTAGCACCAATTAAACTTTTAACCGCACAAATCAGCACAAACGAAGCACTAACCACAGCACCTATTTGCCTACTTTTTTTTTTAGTGGGTGGGGGGTCAGCTTCACCGAGGTCGTTGTTTCAGTAGCGAGCTCGAGGCCGCGCGCCTGAGTGAAAGAACGACAAATAAAGGAGAACAAGGAGAATGCAGGAAGCGAGTGATAAAACCATTGATATCGGTCAACATGTCCAACTATTTTAAGTTTTTTTTAATTACGTCGGTAATCTCCGACTGTCGGACGTGTTTTCGCAAATCACAAAGAGCCGACAGTGAACACAGAAAACTTACGTGCACTCCTACTTTGGTTGTGTGTACTTGGATGTTGGCTCGAACTGGACGCTAAGTAAGAAAAAAGGGAAAAAATCTGTTCAAAGATGATCATATCTAAAATATATAGGAAGAACACAGAATCTGTACATTCGCAAAAGCAACTTACCTTCCTCTAACTCCTCCAATCTATTCACGGCCTCTCGCAACAGCTCAGACACAGAGCGCGGTGTCTCCATTTTAAACTTCAAGTCCTCTGCCGGGAAGCAAGACCTGCATAATCGATCTCAGCACACAGAGCTTGGATCTTGACATTGTCCAATAGGAGAAGCTGACTCTGAAGCCGCGGCTCCCCTCCCCTCCCCTTCCCCCTTTTCTCAATGTATGTGTTACAAGGAGTCAGAAAGAAAAGAAAAGCGGACATGAAGAAAAGAAATACAGAAATGTGTAAATAAATAGAAAAAAGAGAAAACTGGAGTGAAAAAAATGTTAGGAGGAAAATCAGGAGAAGAAAATAAATCAATGTATGATAAAAAAAAAAAAAAGCAGAAATTACTGAAATTTTTTAAATGGACAAATAAATAAAGAGTAAAATAATAATAAACTAAGAAAAAATATATTAAGAAATAAAAAAAATTGCATTAAATAAATGCAGAATATAAAAATATGATTAAATAATAATTAAAACAAAGGAAAATAATATTGCAAATAAAATGGAAAATTAGATAATCGACAATGTTAAATTAATATTGTTGAAAATGGTAAATATATATTAATTTATGTCATGCGTTATGATGAATTAAAATTTTAAAGTCTCATTTTTATATTTTAGACACAATATTTAAAAGATTATTTGTTTTATTAAGACAGTTATTTATTTCTATGTGTATTTCTAAATATGGCAGGATCGGTCCTCCATACGCTAAAGGGACCGCTGATGAAAAAAGCCAGCGGTGGGTCGAGATAACAACGCAAAAACGTTTCACGGTAGGTTATTTATATCTTAATTACTTCTCTCTTTTGACAAACATACTTTGAAGGAGTTATGTATTTACCTGCCTGTGACTGGACATGAAAAAACTATGATATTCTGCATATGAAAGTAAAACGGACTATTAAAAGCTTATCTAGTGCAGTAATTATTTCATAATTAAAGAATATTATGGGTAGTAACGGCCATGTAAAAAAAATACCGTCAAATACTGTAAAACCGATATAATTTTAAGAAAAACCGTGATAAACATTTTTTTGCTATACCGCCCAGCCCTAATTTCTTTCGTTTTTAAAAAAAATCTCCACAATATTTTTCTAGCTATGCTATATTAGAACATTGTTAAGAGGCATGAAAAAAAAAGTTTTAAGCTACATTGTTTACCAAATTACCGATTTATTAAGTCTACTCAGCTCTGCCCTGTAGATAAACGGTACAACAACAAACTTCAGCGCTGCACATTCAACTATACAAAAAAACCTGTGCAGTTACAACTCCAGGTTTATTTACATGTGTCTCTATGAATTGTCTGAATATTCACAAAGACACTGTTTCCCTGTAATTATCGTTTCTCACGTTTCAGGAGTCATTAAGTGACCTCTGACCTGTGTGGACTCTCATGTGAGTGTTTAAAGATGAATTTCGGCGATAACGTTTCCCACAATCACCACAACAAAATGGTTTATCACCTGTGTGGATTCTCATGTGTCTGTCTAAACTTGACATTTGACTAAATCTTTTTCCACAATCGCGACAACAAAATGGCCTCTGACCTGTGTGGACTCTCATGTGTCTGTTTAAATTTGACTTTTGATTAAAACTTTTTCCACAATCACCACAACTAAATGGTTTCTGATCTGTGTGGATTATCTTGTGTTCGTTTAAAGTTGACTTTCGGCTAAATTTTCGTCCACAATCATGACAACAAAATGGCTTCTGACCTGTGTGGATTCTCATGTGTGTGTTTAAAGCCGACTTTTGACTAAAACTATGTCCACAGTCATCGCAACAAAATGATTTCCGACCTGTGTGGATTCTCATGTGTGTGTTTAAATGTGAATCGTCCTTAAAAGTTTGTCCACAATCAGCACAACAAAATGGCTTCTGACGTGTGTGGATTCTCATGTGTGTGTTTAAAGTTGACTTTTGGCTAAATCGTTGTCCACAATCACCACAACAAAATGGCTTCTGACCTGTGTGAACTCTCATGTGTCTGTGTAAGTTTGACTTGCCTCTAAAACTTTGTCCACAGTCTTTACACAAAAATGGTCTCTGACCTGTGTGAATTCTCATGTGTGTTTTTAAAGTCAACATATGGGCAAATCTTTGTCCACAATCACCACAACAAAATGGCTTCTGACCTGTGTGAATTCTCATGTGTGTGTTTAAATTCGACATACGGTCAAAACCTTGTCCACAATCACCACAACAAAATGGCTTCTGACCTGTGTGAATTCTTTTGTGTCTGTTTAAATGTGACTTGTCCTTAAAACTATGTCCACAATCACCACAAAAAAATGGCCTCTCATCTGTGTGAATTCTCATGTGCGCGTTTAAATTTGACTTGTTACTAAAACATTTCCCACAGTCATCACAACAAAATGGCTTCTCACCTGTGTGGACTCTTTTGTGTAGTTCTAAATTTGTTTTTTGGGGAAACCTTTTACCACAAAGATCACAATCATATCGTTTCTGATTTCTCTGGACTTTCCTGCTCGTCTTGACTCTGCCTACACCTGACTCAGGAGACCTGATCTCCTTCCTGTTATCGTTACCGTCTTCAGTTTCTGACCCAGTGTCTGACAGCTGAGAGTCAGGATTGTTTACATGGTCTTCCTCTTCATCATCCTCACCGACTTCAGTTTGTGAAGAGCTGGAATCTTCTTCCTGAGTATTTAGGCTTCCTGGGTTCCTGATGGTTTCTGCTCCTCCACAGTCCTCTCCACCAGTTGCTGCTGTCATCTGGTCAGTGGAGCTGCTGGCTGGAACCACTTGGTGCTGAGGAAGCTGGGACAACACAGGTTTCTCTTCATCATCCTCACTCTGCAAAGGAACTGCAAGGAAGGGAAGCCTGGTGCCCTCCTTAATATTGAACTTCTCCTTTATGTTGAGGGGCTCTGGGTCCTGCTGGTCCACACCAGGCCTCCATTCTCCAGGAGCAGCTTCTTTAGTTAAAAGCAACTGCTGATCATCTTCAGGCAGCTCTGAAACACACAGACAACTGAGTGAATTCACACAATTGTGTACAAGAAGTGAGAAAAAATAGCTAATTACATTAGGTTGAGAGCATGGTTGTTGTCCAGAAAAGGATGGCTTGCCAACTCTGGGTCGGGAGAGAAGTCCTACCTCAAGTGGGGAAGTTTAAGAATCTCAGGGGAAGGAGGGAGCGGGGACTGGCAGGTGGATTGTGACAGCTTCTGCAGTGATGTGGATGCTAAACCAGTCTGTTGTGGAGAAGAGGGAACTGAGCCAGAAAGCAAGGCTCTCAACTTACTGGTCAATTTTCGTCTCAATCCTCACCTATGATCATGAGCTTTGGGTAATGACCAAAAGAACAATACATACAAGCTGTCGAAATGAGTTTCCTCCATAGGGTGGCTGGGTTCAACCTTAGAGATAGGGTAAGGAGCTCAGTCATTCGGGAGGGACTTGGAGTAGAACCACTGCTCCTCCATATCAAGAGCCAACTGAGGTTGTTCGGGCATCTAGTTAGGATGCCTCCTGGACACCTACCTGGGGAGGTGTTTCAGGCATGTCCTGCAGCAGGAGACCCTCGGGGTTAGAGCAGATTTAGGGGGTGGCTGCTATTTGTCAATAGATGTCCATCCTTATCCTTACTAACTAGGGGTGTAACGATACCAAAAACTCACGAGACAAGAGTTCACGAAAAACGAGATTGTGATATTGATATTATTGACATTGAACAAGACGAGACTTTAATCAAATTTTCAATAATTTTTTAAAGATCAAACCATTGCTGCAAATGTTTTTTTTCCCTGTCTCTCTCCTCCTCTCCTGTCTCACCAAAGAAGAAATTTTGATTTCAAAAGGTAAAGAGAAGGGACTTGAACAGTTTAAACAGAGCCATGATATTAAACCAACACCTAAAAAACAACAGCCAGTATCCACTTAATATAGTCAGGGTTTCCTCTAGAAAATTTTTTAACCGTGGTGGTGGGCCGTCTGCCGAGGGTGGGGGGTGGGGCATGTCATCAATATAGTAGGAAAACATTGCACCAAAGAGAAGAAACTGAGTATTTCTGAAAACAGATTATGGAAATTAATGAATCAAAGTCAGTAATTATATTAAAAATGTATTAAATCAAGGGTATTAGATCATTATAAAAATGTAAATTAGGATTGGCCTCAGTGACTAAGTTTGGAAGTTAGAACATGAATGTAGTGGAAACTGATTTTAATGAGTATATTTTTTCTTCTCTCAACACCTTTTCATTCATATTCATTTTGTGATTATACGAACATTCTGTTTGTTCTTGTTTTTCTTTTGACTGAAATCAAATCAGAAGTTAAAGTTGATCATCCTCTCAGCCTCCTGATGATCAGTCTGCTGCAGCTGAAAGATAGAGAGGAGCCTGACCTGGACCAGGTCCTGACCTAACCTGGACCAGAGCCTGACCTAACCTGAACCAGAGCCTGACCTAACCTGGACCAGAGTCTGACCTAACCTGGACCAGAGTCCTGACCTAACCTGGACCAGAGTCTGACCTAACCTGGACCAGAGTCTGACCTAACCTGGACCAGAGCCTGACCTAACCTGGACCAGAGCCTGACCTAACCTGGACCAGGTCCTGACCTAACCTGGACCAGAGTCTGACCTAACCTGAAGGATGATGCTCCATGTTAGAGAATTGTTTTCAGACTCTCAGCTCTTAACTTAATGAAAAGATGATTATTCTTTTTATTTTATATCCTCATTCACACAACATCTGTTCATGTGACCAGCCATTCATTACTCACCTCTCTGATGGTTTCTGCAGGTTCAAGGAAGCCAAATTTAAGACTTTTTAAGACCTGTTTTAAGGCAACTTTGATCAAATTTAAGACCTTACATTCACGGGATGGGAAAGGGGATGTGACCACCTTACAAATAGTTCTGACTAAACCTTTATTGGAAGTGAAAGTGCAATAAAATAACAAACATCAAGATAATTGATCTGCATTATATCTTACGGAAGTGTATTGCATTCACCTGAAAATAATTTTAAAAAGCTCCTTTTTACTGAATTAAGAAGAAAATAACAGCCTTAAGTGACCTAGACCCTTGCAGTCTGGTGTACTGCTGAGTTTCAGATCTTCGTAACCCAGAAATCATAGGGGCCCTAGAAATTTAAGACCTTTGGACACTTAATTTAAGGATTATTTATCATTTTTAATGATTTTTAAGGCCTAAATTTTTGAAATGCAAATTTACAACCTTTTAAGGTTTTTTTAAGGACCCGCGGATACCCTGGGGAATATCTGGACCACAGCCAATCAGAGGGAGGACCAGATCCGCCCGCGAGCCGCTGATTTATGACCCGCTGCAGTTCTTTTAATAAATCCACGTTTTCAGTGCGATATCGTCCTCGTCATTACACTCTGATGATCTGACTACTTCTGGAGAGCGTCGCTGCTCTCATCCTGCAGAGTTTAGTGGCGTATTTCTCCCCCCGCCCCATCAAGCATTAAGATTTATATTTTAGTGTCCATGGTTTAACGTGTGTTTGTTGTTGAACCACATGGAGATCTTCAGCGTCACGTAGAGTGTTTTTTTCTGACCCGCACCGGTTCCAGGTCCTAGGGGAAAATCCTCTGTTGTCCCAGTGCGACCTGGGATCATTTTAGCTGCATCTTTGGGAAATTAGGTCGCATTTGCGACCAAAATGGTCATACCCTAGAGATCCGAGTGCGCAAATACAGGCTATATATTTTTCATATGCTTTACATTGTTTTAACATATATGTTTTTTAAAAAACTTCATGCTGAAGGTGTGGCAGCTTTTAAAGCGGCTCTCTGGAGCATTTTTCTCTGTATCAGTTTTCTAAATGTTTAAATGTCTAAATTTAGGTCTAAACTATGATCTATGGGTTGAGTTCCACAACATCTGTCATTCTGATGAAGACCCTCCTTCCTCCTAGAGACCCCTTTACATTATTTCTTGCCGCCGACATTTTTCAGCCAATAAAATTCAAATGTCTGCATTCTTTCAACATGCATCGACCAAACCTGTACCAGTAGGGGGTAGGGATGTCCCGATCAAGTTTTTTTGCCCTCGAGTCCGAGTCTGAGTCATTAGATTTTGAAGATCTGCCGATCCCGAGTCCCGATCCGATCTTTTTAATATGTTGTTGTGATCAACTTTACAAAGCCTCCAGACACAGACATACTCACACTTTCTGCTTCAAGCTGCTTCTGCTTCTACTTAGCCGATGTTTAACTAATAAAAACAAACAAGCCACAAAATGATGTCATGCTGCAGACATAAATCCATCCATCTGTATAATCTATCATATCCATATATGTTTAAATACTTAAACATAATTCTCTGTGCACAAAATTAGTTTGTGGTTAAAGTAACTTTTTGAGGAAAATCTTTTTTTCCTACAGCTGTTCAGGTACAGAAATGTCAACATTATTTTAACACTCTGGTCCATGTTTTGCCCAGAAAGAACAAACTTGTTTACTGACAATGACCCGGATCATTTCTTAAGTCATCAGCTTCTCCTTCACTCCTCCTCCTGCTTTATCCTCTGACTGCAGCAGCTCTGAACAACTTCTTAATTAGACTATTTGGAGAAATCGTTTTGGAGCGACATTTAATCAGGAAGCTCCTCCTCAGAAAGCGCTTTTTAAAAATCTTAACATCGCTCAATTTATTTCCCGACGGAGGGCGGGTGTTGTGACGTGGTGTACCTGCAGCACTCAGCAGAATCTCCTCCTGAGCCTGGAGGGAGACGCGGCGTAGGGGGAACGAGTTAGCGCAGGTATGACTCACTCCACACCGGCCTCGCCGCCTCCTCCAGACCGAGTACTCCTGTCGGTGCTTTCCGTTCAGGGGGAGGACGAGTCCCGGCGGGTGTGGAGAGAGCAGCGAACCCGGTTGCTGCTCACGTGTCTCCCGGTCCCGGCCCCTCCCTCCTCCTGGACCAGTAGAAACTGATTCAGACTCTGATTATGGTTAATATATGTGCACAAATATAGACTATATATAAATCCCATGTGCTTTAGATTGTTAAACATATATTTAAAAACCCAAACTTCCTTCTGAAGGCATAGCGGCTTTTATTTTGGCGGGGCAGTGCGCATGTAGAGGAAACCCGAGTCAAGATCGGGAGGTGACGTCCGATTCCGATCGAGTCCAAAATCACGTGATCGGGGCCGATTTCTGATCACGTGAAAGGATCGGGACATCCCTAGTAGGGGGCGCTGTGGTACAGGACGCTCCGTGTGTTTCTCTGTTTGCGTCTCAGCCTCACAGCTCATTTGTACTAAAAACCTACCCATTCTCCAGCTAAAGATGGATTTATTTTTATTTTTAAACCTTTCACCTCACAGAGTGGCAAGGCTTGACAGGATTACGCGTTTATTTTGGTCAGAAAGTTCATCCAGAGCCGAGTCAATTTCAGCTTTAGAGTCCAGCAGCAGCTCTCTGCTAACAGAGCTAATATCAGAAGCAGCAGGGACAGAGAGGGCTCATCAGACCCTCGTAGTGTTGGAATAAGAGTTGTGAACTAAGTGATTAAACCCTACACATTGAGCTGTACAGTTCATGCCCGCAACGTATATGCGCACGCGAGCGGACGCGCGTGTCGAGATGTTTTGAGGAGGAGCCTTTGGACACTAGATTCAAAAACTGCTCTCTTGATGAAATCCTCCAGAGTGCTGCTTTACAGTGATACTCCACCAGGAAGTTATTTTTGTCTATTGCCATGTTCCTCAGAGTTGGATAAGTGGACATAAACAATTTGTAAACAGCCCAGCCGTTTTCCTGATCCGGCAGGCGGATATACGCCTCCGGCAATACTCCTTTAGCATTAGCTTAGCGTAAAACACTGTAAGTGAATGGTACCTAATAACCGTGGGGGTGCGCCACAATCAATTACATGTAGCGGAAACCCTGATAGTGGAACATTGTTTGTAGACAGTAAAAACTACAGAGCTTTAAACTGCCTTTAAAAAAGTGCAGGGCATGCCCCCCCCCCCCCCCCCCCCCCCCCCCAAATACATCCATGTGTCTCAGTGATCTTTCAGTTCTTTGCTCCTCAGCTCTCCAATGCTGTTATTCTGTGTCTCTTACCCGTTTTCTCCACATTTTTTTTCTCTTTTATTGTTAAAAAAAATAGAATCTAAAAATCTAAAAATAGAAATATTAGAAGAGGAAGTGGAAAAGAAGAATAGATTTATGAAACAAATTTACTATGAAGGAGGTCCCAAGGCCACTAAATTGTTAGCCAAAAGAATAAAAAAACAAGAGGGAGAGAGAACAATATACAAGATAATAAACCCCATAACTAACACAACAGAAGTAGACCCGGAGAAAATTGAAATGGTATTTAGGGAATATTACAAAAAATTATATTCACAACCAAAATCGGCAAATGGGGAAACTATAAAAGAATTTTTGAGCCCTTTGAAACTTCCAGTAATAGGAGAGGAACAAAACAGAATTATGACTAAAATTATAACAGAAAAAGAGGTGGAGGAGGCGATTAAAGGGTTAAAAAACAATAAATCCCCAGGAAGCGACGGCTTCCCTTCGCGCCTCGCCTCGCCTTCCTCCGCTTATCCGGGTCCGGGTCGCGGGGGCAGCATTCTAAGTCGGGCAGCCCAGGCCACCTTCTCCCCGGCCAAGTCCACCAGCTCCTCAGCTGGGACGCCCAGGCGTTCCCAGGCCAAACTGAAGATGTATTTCCTCCAGCTTGTCCTGGGTCGACCTGGGGGCCTCCTGCCGGCAGGACATGCCCAGAACACCTCCCGAGGGAGGCGTCCAGGAGGCATCCTTACCAGATGCCCGAACCACCTCAACTGGCTCCTTTCGATATGGAGGAGCAGCGACTCTACTCCGAGTCTCTCCCGGATGTCCGAGCTTCTTACCCTATCCCTAAGGCTGAGCCCGGCCACCCTGCGGAGGAAACTCATTTCAGCCGCTTGTATCCGCGATCTCGTTCTTTCGGTCACTACCCAAAGCTCATGACCATAGGTGAGGATTGGGACGTAGACCGACCGGTAAATCGAGAGCCTTGCTTTCTGGCTCAGCTCTCTCTTTACCACAACAGACCGGTTCAGCGTCCGCATCACTGCAGACGCTGCCCCAATCCGCCTGTCGATCTCCCGCTCCCTCCTTCCCTCACTCGTGAACAAGACCCCGAGATACTTGAACTCCTCCACTTGAGGCAGGACCTCTCTCCCGACCCGGAGTTGGCAATCCACCTTTTTCCGGTCGAGAACCATGGCCTCAGATTTGGAGGTGCTGATCCTCATCCCAGCCGCTTCACACTCGGCTGCGAACCTTCCCAGCAAGAGCTGAAGGTCAGAGCTCGATGAAGCTAGGAGGACCACATCATCCGCAAAAAGCAGAGACGCGATTCTCCTGTCACCAAACCCAACCCCCTCCACACCACGGCTGCGCCTAGAAATCCTGTCCATAAAGGTTATGAACAGGACCGGTGACAAAGGGCAGCCCTGGCGGAGTCCAACCCTCACTGGGAACAGGTCCGACTTACTGCCGGCTATGCGGACCAGACTCACACTCCTCTGGTACAGGGACTGAATGGCCCTTAACAAAAGACCATCCACCCCGTACTCCTGGAGCGCCCCCCACAGGGTGCCCCTGGGGACACGGTCATAAGCCTTCTCCAAATCCACAAAACACATGTGGATTGGTTGGGCAAACTCCCATGACCCCTCCATCACCCTAGCGAGGGTAAAGAGCTGGTCCACAGTTCCACGACCAGGACGAAAACCACATTGCTCCTCTTCAATCTGAGGTTCAACTATCGACCGGAACCTCTTCTCCAGTACCCTGGAGTAGACCTTTCCAGGGAGGCTGAGGAGTGTGATCCCCCTATAGTTGGAACACACCCTCTGGTCCCCCTTCTTAAAAATGGGAACCACCACCCCGGTTTGCCACTCCATAGGAACTGCCCCCGATGACCACGCAATGTTGCAGAGACGTGTCNAAAGACAACCATCAGCTGAAAATTATATAAACATTTGGTCCCGTTGGAATGCAGAAAACCACAATAACTTGTCCTCAAACCATTTTCCCTGTTTTAGAATATGTTTGTATACGTATTTTGTAGGGGTGCACCGATTGCAGTTTTCTGGCCGATCACCGATCTTTAGACAACCTTTCCTGCCGATCTCGATTTTTTTTTGCCGATCCTGTATTTTTCATAACTAGAAGCCAATTACTTTAATGTTTCCATTTTTATTGAGTAAATTGAATGAATACTCACAAAACATGAGGTAGTGTCCGCTCATATAAAAATTATATATATATATAAATATAAAATATAAACAATTAATTAATAAAGCCAATTAAAAAAGGTGCCTCTTAAAAATAAAACAAGAGATGTGAACCATTACCAAAGCCCTTTTCTCAGGTCCTCCTTTAATTAATAGAACTTTCTGCCTGTAATTTTATAAAAACACTTGTTAAACCTACTCTAATAAACATTTCCAGCATTAACTCTGTGCATTGTGTAAATAACTTCAACATAGTGTCTCTATTCTGACTAACAGAGCAGAAATCATCCAGATTCACTTAATGCTGCTCATCTCTTCACCTTATAGGTTTTCTAACTGCAGCTGTGTGCCACCTGCCGACTCGGCTCCCGTAGATTTTACTTATGGTGCATTTAGTGCGCCTCGTAAAAACGAGGACATAGCAGATAAACTATGGGATAATCTACCGATTAAACGCGGAGTCATTGCTGTTTGATCACGGCCACGGGACAGTTCTCCCCCGCGCCCCTCTAATGAGACACACGCTGGAAAGATACGTTCTGCATTTAGCCTCAAGTTGTGTCCGATGCACGCTGAAGCTACCGTCACCAGCGACGCTGTCCGCTCTCAGATCAGTGAACTCCGTTTTTGCTTTTTCTGTCATACGGACTGCAACTACAGGGAGTGCAGAATTATTAGGCAAATGAGTATTTTGACCACATCATCCTCTTTATGCATGTTGTCTTACTCCAAGCTGTATAGGCTCAAAGCCTACTACCAATTAAGCATATCAGGTGATGTGCATCTCTGTAATGAGAAGGGGTGTGGTCTAATGACATCAACACCCTATATCAGGTGTGCATAATTATCAGGCAACTTAACAAAAACAAATATATACCCATTTCAATTATTTATTTTTACCAGTGAAACCAATGTAACATCTCCACATTCAGAAATATACATTTCTGACATTCAAAAACAAAACAAAAACAAATCAGTGACCAATATAGCCACCTTTCTTTGCAAGGACACTCAAAAGCCTGCCATCCATGGATTCTGTCAGTGTTTTGATCTGTTCACCATCAACATTGCGTGCAGCAGCAACCACAGCCTCCCAGACACTGTTCAGAGAGGTGTACTGGTTTCCCTCTTTGTAAATCTCACATTTGATGATGGACCACAGGTTCTCAATGGGGTTCAGATCAGGTGAACAAGGAGGCCATGTCATTAGTTTTCCTTCTTTTATACCCTTTCTCGCCAGCCACGCTGTGGAGTACTTGGACGCGTGTGATGGAGCATTGTCCTGCATGAAAATCATGTTTTTCTTGAAGGATGCAGACTTCTTCCTGTACCACTGCTTGAAGAAGGTGTCTTCCAGAAACTGGCAGTAGGACTGGGAGTTGAGCTTGACTCCATCCTCAACCCGAAAAGGCCCCACAAGCTCATCTTTGATGATACCAGCCCAAACGAGTACTCCACCTCCACCTTGCTGGCGTCTGAGTCGGACTGGAGCTCTCTGCCCTTTACCAATCCAGCCACGGGCCCATCCATCTGGCCCATCAAGACTCACTCTCATTTCATCAGTCCATAAAACCTTAGAAAAATCAGTCTNGAATGGTACAAAATCTTTGAAAAAGAATTAAATTCAATGATGTTAGCATCATTTAATGAGACACTGACAAAGGGAAACATCCCCCCCTCATGGAGAGAAGCCATAATTACAGTACTTCCGAAGGAGGGGAAAAATAAAGAGTTATGTGGGAATTACAGACCTATCTCGGTTTTAAACTGTGATTATAAAATTTACACGTCAATAATAGCAAAAAGAATAAATCAATTTATAAGAGATATAATAAATGAAGATCAGTGTGGCTTCATAAAGGGACGTCAAACCCAAGATAATATTAGAAGAACTCTCCATATAATTGAAGCAGCTCATAAAAAAGAGGAGGCAGCATTGCTGCTTAGCTTAGATGCGGAAAAAGCATTTGACAGTGTGAAATGGGAATATTTGTACCTTAGTCTAGAGAAATTGGGATTTAATACAGAATCAGTTGGAGTAATAAAAACATTATATCAAAACCCTAAAGCCAGGATAAAAATAAATGGAAGTCTTACAGACTGGTTTAATTTGGAGAGGTCAACCAGACAGGGATGTTGCTTATCGCCGATTTTGTTTGCAATATACATTGAACCCTTAGCACAGGCAATCAGAGAGGACGATGAGATAAAAGGTATAAATATTAAGGGGATTGAACACAAAATTGGATTATTTGCAGATGATGTAATAATAAGTATGAAAGACCCAGACATATGCTTACCAAAATTGATAAAGAAACTAGAGAAATTTGAATACTTAGCAGGATATAAACTGAATATGACAAAAACACAATTAATGCCTATAAACTACAGACCAAACTTAGAGATACGGAACTCCTATAAATTTAATTGGAAAACAAATAATATTAAATATCTAGGAGTGACTTTAACAGGAGATCTATCAAAATTATATGAAACCAATTACACAATTTTAAGTCAAGAAATACAAAAAGATTTAGAAAGATGGTCTATATTACAATTAGACTTTTGTTCAAGAATAGAAATAATAAGGATGGATCTCCTCCCTAGAATTTTATACAAATTTCAATCGATACCAATAAAAAATCCAGAAGAGCAATTTAAAAAATGGGATAAAAAGATTTCGAGATTTGTCTGGGGTGGAGGGAGGAAGCCCAGGATAAGATTCACTACATTGCAGCTTGCAAAAGAGAGAGGAGGATGTGGCTTGCCAAGTCTCCTGGAATATTATTATGCAGCTCAGATTCAAATAGTGGGACTCTGGTGTAATCCACATTATGAAGCAGGATGGAAGAAAATAGAGTTAGGAGGGGGGAAGCTCCCACTTCAGAGCATGATTACTAATAAACAAGGACTAAAGAATATTGGGGATACTCTAGATTCCATAACCAAATATACATTAGAAACTTGGGTATCAATAATTGGAAAATATAATTTGGAAAAGGAAATTCAAATCTTAAATTGGTTGGCTTATGATCAAAAATTTATACCAGGGTTATTGGACAAGAACTTTAAGAGATGGACAGAAAATGGTATTACAGCGATATGCACAATTATGAAGAAAGGGGAGATGAAGACCTGGCAAGAAATTAGAAAGGAGTATGGCATACCAGAAACAGATTATTTTATGTTTTTGCAAACTAAAGATTACCTGGATAAAAAAAATCAGACCAGGATTACCCCAAAAACTCAATAAGGTATCAGAAATAATGATTAAAGCATATAGGGGCAAATCGGAAAAAATGATTTCGCAACTTTATCAAGGGCTGAGGGAGAAAAAGGGAATAACATCCTTATATGTACGAGACAGGTGGGGTAAGGAAAGTGGAATAACGGTGAGCGACGAGGAGTGGTGGAACATTTGTGAGGTTCAGAAAACTTCATCTAGCTCCAAGATGTGGCGAATGTTCTGCTGGAAGAATATAATTAAATTCTTTATTACTCCATCAATACAAAATAAATATTCTAAGAACCAACAAGCATGTTGGAGAAGATGTGGAAAGGAAACAGGAGATCATTATCATATATTTTGGGATTGTGAAAAATTAAAGAAATATTGGAAAGATATAGAAAGTAAAATATGGGAGATAATAGGCTACAGGATACCTTTGACATTTGGAAAATATTATTTAGGTAACCTGACAAATGAAGACGTACACCATGATGACTGGTACTTGGTCAAAATCTTATTGGCTGCTTCTAAGAAAGGGATAACAAGGAAATGGAGGAGAGAAGAACCACCGACGTTAAAGAACTGGGAGGAGGTCCTGATGGAGATCTACTGCATGGAAAGAATGACTTATAAACTGAGGCTGAAACAAGGGGAGCTAGATGCTAAATGGGAGAAATGGAAAACGTTTTATGCTCAAGAGGACACCATCAATTAACGGACAGATATGGACGCTCCCAAAGAGGAAAAATAGGAATACCGCTGACACTTTAAGTTCTGCGCACTGTATGTTGTTATTGTTTTGTGTTTGTGTTTTGGAAAACAATAAATATTGAGTTATTAAAAAAAAATATATATATATATAATCAGTTCAAATAAATTCACTAAAACTTGAAAGGATTTGATAATAGAAAATAAATGTTAAGATAAGCTTTTCCTGTTATATAATAAAACTGTGTTTAATACTGTGATAATACAGTGTTTCATATAGGTAGTTTTCAGATTCACACACCTGTCAGTCTAGTGTTTGTCTCCATTTCTCCTCTCTTGTTTCTATCTTCGTGAGTGTCTTTTAAGGACCCTTTAATGCAGGGGTTTATTAGGGGACCCACATTTTCTGCTCCATAAGCCACACATTGTGCTCCCAGCTGTGATTCTTTCACCATTTCCACGTTCCAGGTAGGCGCTTCTCTACCAAAGCAGCTGGTATTTTAAGTGCTGCATTTACAATAATATGATTCGCTGCAGCGTCTATGGCTGGTTTTAGGTTTTTCTTTCGGAGCAATGCGCTCCGAAGTTTTCACTCGTGTGCCCAAATTCAAATACCCATTACATCATCTGGTCCTGAGGGCTCGCAAAGTAGAAGTTATCTCAACGAGAAATATCAGGATGTTTTAATATCGCGAGATCTCATTACACCCCTATTAATCACACTAACCTGCTGTACATCCTTCCCATCTCTATCTCTCTCTCACCAACCTGTAAACCTCAGTCTCTCCCTCCTTCCTGTCTAACCTAGTTTCAGTTATTGTGAGTAAACATTGAGACTCTAGCATAGACAAAACATTCCATCATGTCTGACCCACAGGTCAAATCAAAGACACTGGCCTTCTCACTAGAGATGGATACCTTTCACATTTGAATCGATCTGCTACCAATTCCTGGTACCTACGAATTGATACCAGCACTTAACAATACCAATTTTTAATTCTATTGAGTGTTTAATAATTAATTAAATTGCTTTTTATATTAAATATATCTATTTCTCAATATATAACAATATGTAACAAAAACCACATTAAATAACATAAAACTGCATTTTATCATCATAGTGTTGTACAAAATTCTTCAATATGAAAACCTTTAACCAACTGTTTAGTGTTTTCTAAATGAAGCAAAAAAATTCAAACCCTCCCTGCTTCATGAAAGAGTAAAATAAAGTCAAATGCAGGTGGCATTCAAATAAACTATAAACAAATAAACTATAAGTTACAAAATCAAAAACACCATATATGTCAGAATGTGGGTGTGTAGGAGGGTTCTGACCCAAAAACAGCTGAGCACAGTTTTATGGAGGAGAACGATTTATAAAGCAGAACTGCGTGGATCTGTGCGTACGCAGTTTTAGAAATCGGAAATGGATTTTGCTTAAGTGAAAATTTTTTGCTGAGCTTAAGTATGTCTTTAGTAAGAATTCTACGCAAAGTTTTATAAATGAGCACCCTGTTGAGAACTGGGAGGTAGATCAACTGGTAAATGGAGAGCCGTCTGGTTCAGCTCCTTCAACACGACAGACCAGTTCAGCATCCATCACTGCAGACGCTGCCCTGATCCACACGTCTGTACATTAATGTTTGATGTTTTGTGGCATTCATGTCGATGTTTCTGATTTGTTTGAAAACAGCTGATCTACGGGTTGCAGTGGTAACGAGGCAGCATGAGGTGCGTGACAGCTGGAGGAGCAGGAGAGAGAGAGGTCAGAGACAGAAAACTTTGTGGTTTTTGCTTGTTGTTACGTGGCTACAGCCCACAGTGTTCCTGTTCGTAAATAAAACCACAACGTTTGAAATAACTTACTTTTTTGTGTGAGAGACCATTACAATATTATTTAAAATGAATGAAAGTTAAATACTGTTGAAAATGTCATCATCATATTTTTAAAAATTAATAAGTGATGGATAAACATCTTTAATTAAACAGTCCATCTTGTATGCAGAGAAATCCATCAAATGTATTATTAGGATGAAATGAAGAAGTGATGAAATGTCAGTGATCAGTCGGGCTTTTACCATGGTTTTCCTGGTGGGAAGGCAGCTTCCTCTCCATGGTCGTTATCTTGGGAATCGGAGCAAATGAAGAATCTTTGGTGAAGCAGGAAGTTCAGCTGATCTGCAACGATGTAGCAAACCAGATCTGACATCAACATTTACATCAGACTAGCAGAAGATTACACTCAAAGGAACAATTCAGACTTGTGATTTCTTCATGGCTCAGCTTTAGAAAGACCTGCCACCTGATCTCCATCCTCACCAGGGAACTGGAGACTTCAGTCTCATTAAATACTTGATGTTTGTCAAAAGCTCTGAATCATCTTTCAAGACATAGATCACAAAGTGTTTTACAATTAGGGCTGGGCGATATGGCCAAAATTTCATAACGATAAACATATGAAACATAAAACCCCTCCTTGTGAATCTCCACCTCCACTGTGGCCCGACATGCATCATATAAATCAGGTAACATGACTTTAGTAATGTGTTTTCAGCTGGGTGTTTCATATCTCGGTTTGAGTGTAACTCGAGTTTCTCCACCGTGTAGATTGGACCCCATATCTTTGTATATGTGCGC
>SSNR01000612.1:127183-139948 GCA_006937965.1 Callopanchax toddi | reverse complement strand
TTCCAGCATTAACTCTGTGCATTGTGTAAATAACTTCAACATAGTATCTCTATTCTGACTAACAGAGCAGAAATCATCCAGATTCACTTAATGCTGCTCATCTCTTCACCTTATAGGTTTTCTAACTGCGGCTGTGTGCCACCTGCCGACTCGGCTCCCGTAGATTTTACTTATGGTGCATTTAGTGCGCCTCGTAAAAACGAGGACATAGCAGATAAACTATGGGATAATCTACCAATTAAACGCGGAGTCATTGCTGTTAGATCACGGCCACGGGGCAGTTCTCCCCCGCGCCCCTCTAATGAGACACACGCTGGAAAGATACGTTCTGCATTTAGCCTCAAGTTGTGTCCGATGCACGCTGAAGCTACCGCCACCGGCAACGCTGTCCGCTCTCAGATCAGTGAACTCCGTTTTTGCTTTTTCCGTCATACGGACTGCAACTACAGTGAGTGCAGAATTATTAGGCAAATGAGTATTTTGACCACATCATCCTCTTTATGCATGTTGTCTTACTCCAAGCTGTATAGGCTCAAAGCCTACTACCAATGAAGCATATCAGGTGATGTGCATCTCTGTAATGAGAAGGGGTGTGGTCTAATGACATCAACACCCTATATCAGGTGTGCATAATTATCAGGCAACTTAACAAAAACAAATATATACCCATTTCAATGATTTATTTTTACCAGTGAAACCAATGTAACATCTCCACATTCAGAAATATACATTTCTGACATTCAAAAACAAAACAAAAACAAATCAGTGACCAATATAGCCACCTTTCTTTGCAAGGACGCTCAAAAGCCTGCCATCCATGGATTCTGTCAGTGTTTTGATCTGTTCACCATCAACATTGCGTGCAGCAGCAACCACAGCCTCCCAGACACTGTTCAGAGAGGTGTACTGGTTTCCCTCTTTGTAAATCTCACATTTGATGATGGACCACAGCAGGGCTGTACGTTAACTTTTTTAGCTTATAGCACTGGTGCTAGAGGTTGTAGGTTTTGTA
The DNA here is from genome assembly GCA_006937965.1 of Callopanchax toddi. NCBI lineage: Eukaryota > Metazoa > Chordata > Actinopteri > Cyprinodontiformes > Nothobranchiidae > Callopanchax > Callopanchax toddi. The sequence goes on along the minus strand of SSNR01000612.1, from coordinate 138,936 downwards.
GCACAGAACAAAATGTTGTAGCACCAGCATAAAAAATACAATCTCTAAAAACCAAAAGTAGTACTTATTACTTAAACGCACTGACAGACAGTAGTAGTGCTTGTAATGAAAATACAATAACAAGAAATAACTTCAAACATGTTTGTCAGTGTAATTTCAAAATGAACATTTATTCATTTAAATTAGTGTAGATTTGTTCATTAACAGAGATGTGAGTGTGCATTGAGAAATGTGTGCAATTTGTGTTTTACTGAAATGTGCATACTGAGATGTAAAAAAAGACTTGTATAATATTATAGTTTGTATAGTTATTTGTATGAGGTTACACTTCCAGCATATCTGCTGGCCACTGACTCAACAATGGTCTCCGGGCTCTCTTAGAAGAGGACAACCATTTTGCTGCTGCCTGGCTTGGGTCAAAGTCTTCCAATGAACAGCCTTCTGTGCTGATTCTGATTAAATCTTCTGTAGTGGACACATGAAGGCTGCTACGAGTGCTGTTCTTGATGCGGTTTTGTGCAGAAAATCCTCGCTCACACTGGGCAGCAGAGATGGGCAGTACAAGCAGTATTTCAGCTAGGTGTAGAATGTTCTGAAAAATAAGGAAAATTTATTTTTTCATAATCATAGACCTGAGTTTGTGAAATGTCAATTACTAGCCAAATACCTTCAAGTCTGAACAATACGGCTCCTTGGTGAGGAGTGTCTGCCACAGCCCTAGATAGGACTTGTCCGTAAAGATGGTCCTTACGATGGTTTTCAGCCGCTGCCATTCCTGAGGGACTTGGTCTAGCTGGCATCCACCACTTTGTCAATTGAGAAACAGAGAGAAACATTAAGAATAATATTCTTAATCCAAATTAATAGAATGATTTGCAACATATGCTCACTTTCTAAGAAGACTGTCAAAATGCTGGATTAGAACCTGAACCTCTTCCCTGCCATAGTCCAGTAGTGTGTCCTGACTCTCTGGCCATGCATCATGGTTGAATATTCTGAAGCTGTCTACTACACCTTCTCCTGACTGACTCAGAAAGCACATGAAGCGTGATCTCATCTCTTCTACTGCAATGTCAACAGCTGCTGCCACATGTGGGTTTCTGAAAACACTGTCATTCACAGTAACTTGCCCTTTCAGCTCCATTCCCTGAAAATCACCAAAAAAATATACACAAATACTTGGAAATAAAAATGTATTTGGGAACTATTTTCTTTATGATACCACACCTGAAAGATAACTCTCTCTCCCTCAGACTGCATGCTCAGGAACGTTTGTAACATTCCTCCTGGCTTGCATCTCAACTTCATCCCTTCCAGTTCTGACACTGTCCTCTGGAGCTCAGCGGAAGCCTTTGGTAGGATTAAATCATTTGCCTGTAGGATCCTGCTGAGACTCCCTAGTTCTGTGAAAACATCAGCCATAAAATGGCTGAAGGCACAAAACTCTGCTCGCTCCATCTCAGTCTTTATCTGCAGAACAATTTTAGAGATTGCAGCAAATTACATAATTTAATGGAACAATAAGGTTAGTAAAAGATTAAGCAACTTAAAACAAGCATATGGTTTTAAATGCACTACCTTTTTTGCCCTTCCTTTCACATCAGGACAGGAGGAAGAAGCAGCCAGGTGGCTCATGTGCTGGAGGGTTGCAGCATATTGGCCACTTTCCTGTTCGTTCTCTCCACCTTGCTTGAGAAGTGCATGCAATGCTCGCTCAACATGTGGAATCCAACGAGTGCCTTTTGAATAAAAAATGTATACTTTTTATTTTGAAGACATAAAAGCTGCAACAAGCCAAAGTAGCTAAAAAAAAAAAAATACTAACAAAAAAAAAAAGGATTAAAAATGAGTGTGATATATTTAATCTTTACCCTTTTCCACTACTCAATGATTAACTAACCTTTGACACTTGAAGGGTTGCTGATGGTGACTCCCAGCATTTGGCCGACTGCATGAAGCTCTCTCTGAGATTTTGGGCTGTAATGGTATGTTTTCCACAGCAGGTGGAGGAGATCGTAAACTTTGGCAACCAGAGGCTCCTTCTTTTGGACAGTCAGTACTGCCAGTTCCAACCTAAATACATGACAACATATAATAGCTTTATATTTTTGGATATATGCATACTTCTAGCATTTAAACAGTATATTTAAATCATAACTTCTTCTTAAAGGTTGTTTAGAATGTACCTGTGTGGCATGCAGTGAAAAGGAATTACATGCTCTCCAACCTCGTCCTTAAGCAGAGCAATGACACCTCCACGGTGCCCCATGTTCACTGCTGCACCATCTGCTCCAAAGCCAACCAGTCGCTCCATCCATCCACTGTCCTCTGCTCCCCTCCACCTTATCAAAAGCATCCTTGGTGGCTTGTAATACTCCTTAAATTAAATGGGTATCATTAATCAAACATGGAGAAAATGCTATTTTCAGCATGTAAAATCCACTCTCATCTCCACCAGCCATCTACCAACAAACATCCTCACCATTAGTCTGGTATTAATTTTCAACACTTATTTTACCCTCTTTACAAGCAATTTAGAAGCATAAATGTTACTCACCAACTGCATGGCTGTGTTTCAGCTCATGTTGCCCCACTAGTAGCTTGTTCATGGGTTTTCCATTTTGAATGAGGCGTACATAAACCATCTCACATTCCTTGTTTGATGCATCTGTGTCGCCATTGATCATGACTGAGATGTAGCGGGCTCGTCTGATTTCTTCAGCAAGATCGGATTTCATTTGTCCAGAAATGACGGAAATCATCTCCCCACATCGAACATGGTTATCATAGGATGGAGTGATATCTGCTCCATTCTTTTTACAAAGTGTTATTAGACTCCTATATTTAGTGAATGGTAGCTCCTCCTTTGCGATGCAATAAGCCACGTTCATCTTCATTTTTACTTCTTTAAGAGCAACTTCATCTGCTCTGGCCACTCCGGTCTTTAGGGAGTGAAGAAGGGTCCCAGCACGCTCCGGTTGTTGTTTAGCAATAAATGCATCCCTTGCCAGAATGTGACAATGTGACGTGTGGTGTTTTTTAACATTGTCCCTTTTAAAGATCTTGTTTCCCACAACGTAAGAATTGTTTGATTTAACCTTCTTCGGTGCTTCAATACAGTACTGGCAGAAGAGAAGTTGTGCCTTAGCATCATAAATTAGCCACGGAAAGTCATTTTCCCACTCCGTGTTGTACTTATAAACTTTCCCCTTTTCGGACGTACCTTGGTTTGGTGGAGGTTGTGTTTTTGTTTCTTCTTGTTCGCATGGTTTGTTTTTGTGTTCGGTTGTTATTAAAGGTTTGAAATACCGCTTCATTTTTTCTAGCCTGAAAATTCCGCCTTTCCCTTTCCGCCTTTTCTCTGAAGTGCATGCGCACATCGTATACATGTAAACTCGAGAACACGCAGGCATTATGGGAATTGTAATAAAATTTAAGAGTAATTATATTGGTACGGTAACACTTGGTTATCAAAAAAGACTACAACTACTTGGCACAGTGACGTACCATGACTTTCCCTGTCGCATCTTCCCCTTTTCAATAAAGTTTTGGGGAAAAAAAGACGTCGCACTGGTGCTACGTCTAAAAATAGTTTATAGCACAGACAGTTTTTTTCTTCGCACGTGCGACATATATGTCGCACTGTACAGCCCTGGACCACAGGTTCTCAATGGGGTTCAGATCAGGTGAACAAGGAGGCCATGTCATTAGTTTTCCTTCTTTTATACCCTTTCTCGCCAGCCACGCTGTGGAGTACTTGGTGTGATGGAGCATTGTCCTGCATGAAAATCATGTTTTTCTTGAAGGATGCAGACTTCTTCCTGTACCACTGCTTGAAGAAGGTGTCTTCCAGAAACTGGCAGTAGGACTGGGAGTTGAGCTCGACTCCATCCTCAACCCGAAAAGGCCCCACAAGCTCATCTTTGATGATACCAGCCCAAACGAGTACTCCACCTCCACCTTGCTGGCGTCTGAGTCGGACTGGAGCTCTCTGCCCTTTACCAATCCAGCCACGGGCCCATCCATCTGGCCCATCAAGACTCACTCTCATTTCATCAGTCCATAAAACCTTAGAAAAATCAGTCTTGAGATATTCCTTGGCCCAGTCCTGACGTTTCAGCTTGTGTGTCTTGTTCAGTGGTGGTCGTCTTTCAGCCTTTCTTACCTTGGCCATGTCTCTGAGTATTGCACACCTTGTGCTTTTGGGCACTCCAGTGATGTTGCAGCTCTGAAATATGGCCAAACTGGTGGCAAGTGGCATCTTGGCAGCTGCACGCTTGACTCTTCTCAGTTCATGGGCAGTTATTCTGCGCCTTGGTTTTTCCACACGCTTCTTGCGACCCTGTTGACTATTTTGAATGAAACGTTTGATTGTTCGATGATCACGCTTCAGGAGCTTTGCTATTTTAAGTGTACTGCATCCCTCTGCAAGATATCTCACTAGTTTTGACTTTTCTGAGCCTGTCAAGTCCTTCTTTTGACCCATTTTGCCAAAGGAAAGGAAGTTGCCTAATAATTATGCACACCTGATATAGGGTGTTGATGTCATTAAACCACACCCCTTCTCATTACAGAGATGCACATCACCTGATATGCTTAATTGGTAGTAGGCTTTGGAGCCTATACAGCTTGGAGTAAGACAACATGCATAAAGAGGATGATGTGGTCAAAATACTCATTTGCCTAATAATTCTGCACTCACTGTATAGAGAAAGAGACGAGTGGAGAGCTGAACCAGCTCACTTTGTTGTAGTTTAAAGCGTTAGCAGCCGTGCTAGCAGCTGTTAGCTTTCGTCTCGGGTACAACTTCTCTGAGGTTTAGCCTGGCGGGGGTCCGATGAAAGTCTGGTGGGCCGCCAGGCTAATGAAGCGCTGGGGAAACCCTGACGGACGTGATGTAGCACGCGGAAGGGAGGGAGGCAGTCTGCACCTCCCAGGAACAGGAGAAAAAAGCTGATTTAAAAGCCTATAACCAAGATCGAGGATCGCATGGGAATATGGTCGATTTACGATCCCCTCAAATTAACGTGATCGAGCCCGATCGATCGGTGCGCCGATCGATCGGTGCACCCCTAGTATTTTGTAACTTAATTTTGAAGAAAAAAAAGCAACGTGACTTAAAGTCACGTGACTTTCGATAAGCAGAAAAATACATTAACTTGTCTTCAAACCCTTTTCCCAGTTTTTAGAATGTTTGTATACGTTTTTTGAAACTTTAAATAAAGAATAAAAAAAGAAGGTATGACTTTTGGTCACGTGACTAGCGATGGAGGTGACGTAACTTCCAGCAAGTGAAGGAAATTAGTGATGGGATTTAAGGCTCCTTTAAAGGGAGTCGTTCACCTCAAAGAGCCAATCAAATAACTGGCTCTTTTATGGGTTTTTTTGCAATATTTTGAAAGAAAAATATAATGTGGACGTTATGTTTGGAACAGAGGTTGCGCTAGACTTTTTGGTTTTCCGTCATTTTGACTGACGGTTAAAAAAATCCGGTCATAATCTATTTTTATCCGTCACTTATTAATTAAAAAAATTATAATAATTACATTTTCAGTAGCATTATTACTCTAACACCGGGCCCATTTAGCACATAAATCCATAGGATTAGACTCTAAATTAGTCGATCAGTCATCAGATAGACATTTCTAAAAACTCAGTTCGGAGTCGAGCGCAGCGCAGCAGCAGGTGCAGCTCTGTGCGCTCCGCGGGACTCTGATTACTATATAATATTAACGTTCATTATGAGATCATGAGAGAGAGAGATGAGGGGTTCACATATTTTTCATTGAGATACTCAGGGGAAAACCTGGCGCTGATGTTTAATGCAGACCTCCTCGCGTGAGGGAGTGTTTGAGGTCCAGTTCTATGTGTGCGCTCGGCTCGTGGAGCAGATTTTGCGTGCCAACAAGCCTCCACAGCTTAAAAACGCTACTCTGAGAGCGCATTACAACAGAAAGTGTAATTAATCCATATCTGATCGCGTGCTGAGCACCGGATTGCAAAGGGGCGTTTGAGCGGATCAGGTCTGACACCTGATGGCGGACCAGTGTTGTTCTGTTGCAGAGCGCAGGACGTCTGGATCACAGGTCTGCGCTCTGCAGCACAGAACCTCAGTCTGGGATGCAGGTATTAGTTGGTGGAGATGCTGCGCTAGTTCTGCATCCTTAGTTCGAATTATTAGTGGGGACAATTCAGTGATTGCCTATGACGGTCTGATCGGTCTGATGGCGCGCACGCAAACCTGTCAGAATGACCGGCGCCCTTCAGATATTTCCGACAGAGTAAAAAAAAAAACTGTTAAATACCGGAAAATTCCGGTTAACGCGACCCCTGGTTTGGAAACACTCTTGTTGTGACACTTAGATGTGACACTAACTAACTTCTCCATAGAACTGATGGGCTCATGTTGCTATTCATGTTGTTTAAAATAGAGCCATTGTCGTTTATTATTGCCTACACCTCAAACTTTACTGTTAACACAAAAATGAATGATTCTTTTCAAGTTCTCGGTTCTCCATGTTCAAAGTGAAGAGCCGTTCAAAAGAGTCGACTCGTTCATGAACGTCACATCGCCAGTGTTGCCAGATTGGGTGGTTTCCCGCAAATTGGGCGGTTTGGATTCTGATTTTGCAGTAAAAAATTGCTTTGGGCAGGTGAACATATTTTGGGCGGTTTTGGTGTCAGTTTTGCAGTTTTGAAATAACTTTATTGACACACATTTCAACCATTATAAACTCATTATCAATCAATAACAATGCCCACTGACCTGTCTTCGTCACTGATTGGCTATTGTATAAAACAAACTAGGCTTATTTGTTCTGAAACCCCGCCCACTCGGTCCCCACTCTCTGTTGTCTGTTGCATCATCTGTTCAAACATGAGTGAGGTGTTGACACCAACAGCCCATGTGTCTCAGTACCCTATTGGTGGAACTAAAGTGGTGTAGCTAGCTTTTTGAACGTGTATTCGTGCACGTGAATATACATGCGTGCGCACGCGCACATTTTCAATAACGTTGATTGGGCGGTTTTTTGTGTGTTTTCGCGGATTTTAATGGCTTTTTGGGCTGGAAAACATTGACTCTATCTGGCAACCCTGCACATCGCTAGAGGAGATCCATGCGCCATCTTCGTGCAGCCAGGTCCTCTTGGGTCTGTTAGCTTCCCTCCGTTCCTCCATTTCATGCTAAATCATTTCAGGGTAAGCTAATGGATAGCCTCAACAAAACTTCAACAAGTGATTTTAGAAGCCGACACCAAACGTATTGCTGTCCTTTTGAACCCAAAGAACTCCTCCTACTTTGAATATAGTCTCCTTTCCTCCGTTAGCCTATTGTTGTTGTTAGCCTATTGTTCTGTTCTGCCCACTTCTATCCTGGTATTGTTCATACTGTAACGTCCTACTTACTCTAGGACCAGTCAGCTGCTCCACTTCTCGATGCTTTGCTGTTTTACAGACTGTCAGCCGGAGCCTCGTCAAAGAAACGACCAGAAAAACAAGACAGAGGCCCTACTGCTCAAAGTCCAGCGAGCTTTTCTCTCTCCGCCCTCTGTCGCTCCTCCTGCTCCACCAGACACACTAAGCCCGCCTCCATTCTCATAACACCCAGCTGACAGACAACTCTACAAGCCAATAGGACACAAGTTGCATTCAAGTGCATCAGGAACTTTAAAATGTTCTCAAATGAACACCTGAACGTTTCCTGAGGACAAAATAATGGAATCCTAGAACTTTAAACAGAACATTGAGTCCATGACAATGTGTTGCCTCAGCCATCGGTTCTGACTGGGCTTAGTTTGGTGTTACCTGTGTTTACAGGAGGAGGAGGAGGACAGCAGAGACATACTAAACACTGTTTTGACGTCTCTGGGGGACATTTGATTTCCACAGGATGACTGAGGAGACTGCAGCACATAGAAACACTCATTGCTCTGTAGGACGGCGTTTTGTTCATCAAGTGTTTGATGGTTTCAAGTTTCTACTTTATTTGTCACCTGCATTAGTCCAGTGATGATGAAATGCTGTGAAATGCCTTTGACCCTGGCTCTCTCTCTACAATCCAAACTAAGACTTGAGGCTAGAAAAGAAACTTCCAACAAAAAATGACTTCAACAGACTTCCCTGAGGAGAAATGAGAGCATCAACAGAGACGGAAATGAAGTGAATCAAGCTCCATCTCAGGAGCAGTGACAAACGATTGATTCTGTCACTGTGTATAAACATTGAATCAGCTGTCTGCCATTACAATCTTGTTCTCTGTGCCTCTTTTGAACTTTGACCCTTCAAAGGTCTCTGCAGAGGAGAGTTAGTGAACGAGCTGAACTGAAGCTGCTACAGCAACAGACTGGACAAGTAATGGATACATTTTAATGGGAAGATAGACACAATTAAAACAATATTTCATAAATGGAAGCATAAATATAGATTTGCAGCTCTTATTGTATTTATACTGTATTCATGTCATTTTGATCATTCCTAGCTGATGTTTCTCTGACTTTAGATTCTGATGTTTGGTTCTTGAATCCTGCAGGTGAAATGTTGAAATAGAAAGTCTCAGAGAGCTAAAGACCAGCAGAAGGTCTGAGCTGGTCCTGGACCAGATGTGTGTCTGGTGTGACTCAGAGCTTCACCTTCAGAGCTCTTTAAACAGAGCAGACAGACGGAGGAACATCTGCTGCCCCGACCAGCTCTCAGCCTCCTCCTTCTACCAACAACTGGCTCTTCTCTCCTTCATGGCAGCTGTCTGCAGAGTTTTCCTCACAGCCTCATTAAAACATGCTGTTTAGAACCTGATTGAACTAACTCGTCTGTTAGTGAAAAGATTGTGTTTGATGGAAGCAGTTGAACAGCAGGACTTTACTGGGTTTCACCAACAACACCAGGAGTTTGATGTCAAATCTAACAGAAAGGATCAAATATCATCAGTTCTTCATGGAGATCAATATGATAGAGCTAATCAAACACACATGAGCCTGTTAATGACAAGTCTGCCCTCTAGTGGTCATTTACAGGAAGTACAAAAAACCTTCAGAGTCTTGAAGGAAAAAACAGTTTGTAGTCATGGTTACAGAAGCTGTCAAACTCCAGAATATGTGATTATACATCATACACTAATATTCAAAGATTCTGAGAGCAAATTATCCTATAATTGTACACAAAATTAAATGAGTTTAGCAACAAAAATCTTCCATCTGTTGTGTGATAATGTGTCTCCATCTAGTGGTTGAAATCAAGAACTACAGTCTAAAACATCTGCAGGTTAACTGAACATTTCTATTCAATTCAACTTGAACTCTTCTACACTTCATTCACACTTTATCAGTAAAGAAATAGAATATGAAATTTGTGACATAAATGCTTACAGGATTAATAATTACTCAACTTCACTTTCTTTTAAGAAAATAAACTAGACCCATTTATAACACCTTTAATAATTTTGATAAATGTTTATTCATGATTTGTTTGTTTTATTTTGTAAATAAATTAGGAAAATATAGTAATTCATTTTTATATAAAAATATATTTTGCCTCTGTGTAAAATTACTAAGTTTGATTCACTGTTTACCCAAAAGAACCTATTTTGAGAGTCAATCTGATATTAATGATCAAACAGTTTTGATGACTCATCATATGAGACATTATACTTTGTTTGATAAACTTTTTTTACTTGTTTTGAATGAACTTAATATTTTATTAACCAATTTATAAAGTGTAGCATACTTCATAACGCTACACTAAGACATTTTAATCTGTCCTTTATTATTTTTATTTCTTTTAATAGTCTTATTTTACCTTAATGCTTTTGGTCCTTTGTCTTTTAATCATGTTTTAATTCTGTTTTTTGTAACGTAAAATATAATAAAGCAGACCATGCTGCGTGTGACTTCCCTCTCACATACAGAATAAACAGCGGTGGTTTATTATAAAATATAACTTTGACACTACTTCAAATGATTTTCCTAAGGCTTACTTGGAGAAACTCTGAAAAAGATGAAGATGTTGAATTAAATTGATTTAGATTCCTGCATTTAGACAGGATGAATCAAAGGGTCTAGACTGATTGATCATCTAGTGATGGAGTGTTTGAGAGAGGGATGGAGGATTGAAGAGGTAAACTGAAACATTCATGGAGTCAGAAGCACTTTAAAAATCAGTGTTTCAATAACAGGTTCTAACAGAAGAATTCAAACATCAGCCAGTTTAAAAGATAAAATAATAAAAAATGACTTTTTCACACAAATACACATTTAGACACACAAGTTCAGATGTTTCTGTTCAAGTTGACAAATCCTCTTGACACCAATGCTGACCTCTGACCTTCAAGCTGACAGTTGTTACTGAATCCTCTTCATAGCCAGTGGTCACCAGAACTCCCAGGGCTGTGACCCCCAAACTGGGAGAGACTCCAGCAGATCCCAGGAACCACCTCAGAGAACTCTGTCCAGATGAGAGCAGTTCTGGAACAGCTAAGATACTGAGAAGAACCCTCAAGCTCCCAGGACTCTGCTAGAGGACCTGAGCTTGAAGTGAAAAGTTCAACCACCAATGAGGAAGCTCCTTCAGCTATGGAAGAGCGTGAGGAGGTGAAAAAATGCTAAAGATGAGCATAGTTAGCTGCTTCATTAACGCTGGTTCTGCAGACTAAAGTCATGATAAAAAGCTGTGAGAAACATTAGTAGCTCCTTCTGTTTCATCCCAATGAGCAAAGGTGGGTCAGATCTATTAAAGCTCATGATGTATGAAGTAACAACGGATGTTTAACTGGACTTCAGTCTAGATGACATTTGATTTGAAATGGATTCCTCCAGGTCCAGTTAGACCTAGAGCTGTAGCCTGATCTGGACCTCCAGTCTGACAACAACCAGACTAAAGCACAGATGAAGCCACTGCAGAGGCTTTTTCTTTACACTCATGCTGTCAATGAGAATAAATGATTATAAACAACACAAGATGATTGCTGTTTACCGGTAATAAAATCCTATTAATTCTGTCCTGAACACCTGGAGCTTTAGGAAGTAGTTAGAAAGCTGATGATCATTTAGTCAACAGATACCAACTAGACTGTTTACTAGTTCAAACAATAGAACAAATACAGACAGCAGACTTTATTGTTTTGATTTGATTGAACACAGAAACACTCATTATTTCATCAATGTGACAAACAGCTGCTCCTGTGAACATTTACACACAAAGTTTAATACTTTGATTACAATCAATTAAACTTTAGTAGTAGTAGTAGTAGTATTAAAAGTACAAATACAAGTTTTATACATATTTGAAAAAAGTGAAGAAATACAATATACAGTACATATATTGTCAGGCACAATAATAAAAACAGAATGACTAGAAAAACAAAAGAAAATCAAAAAGAAAAAATCAGTTCAGGATGTGAAGGAAACCCTACAGCTGTTCTCTGAGTTTTTACTAGTACTGAACTCTCCTCCTAGATTCACTAAACCTACTCAGAACTGGCCTGTAGATGAACGCTACAACGACAAACCTGAACCTGTTCAGTTTCAACTCAGTGTTTATTAACACGAGTCTCTATGAGTTGTCTGAATATTCAGTTAAACTTGTAAGGAACGAAAGGTCAAAGGTCAAACTACTGGACCAGAAAATTGTCATTAAACAGACCCAGGACCAGAAGAACAAACAGTTCTAGAATTCATAAATAAAATCCAGTGTTTACACCCAGCTCATATAAACTCTCAAACAATACTCCCCCCCCCCCCCCCCCCCCCCCCCCCCCCCCC
>SSNR01000612.1:115744-127173 GCA_006937965.1 Callopanchax toddi | reverse complement strand
CCCCCCCCCCCCCCCCCCACTCTGCTCACAGAGCTACAGACGTAGACAGAACAGACATCTAGACACTGAATAAAGTCATGATTTTGTGTTAACAAAATAATATTCTTCCTTCTCAGATGTTGATTATGAAACGTTTTACTTATCAAACCTACTTTGGTTCAGAATTCAATGTTCTTTATCGTTTCTATTAGATTTTTGCATCTTAATGATTCTATGAAATGCCGTATTTTAAATCTTGAATCCATCAGATAAATCTGATTGATGATTTAATCATGTTTCACATTAACTGTATTAATAATGATCTTTAATGAACTTAGACCACTGTCTAAAATCTATTCTGGAATTTTCCTGAAAAACAGTGGAGAGATTGGAGGAGTCTTGGTAGTGCTTTTAACTTTTCCTGGCTAATGATTGGTTAAATGTATTTGCTACTTAACCTGTACCTCCGGGAGTCTCAACCATTTTCTCAAGACTTAAAGCCATCTGTGAGTAAGAGCAGTAGTGAAGACTACTTCAGACCAGCCTAGGAACAGCCAGAGTGACCTGATCACCAGAGGACATCAAGTCCACTTCAGGAACCAGGTGTCGAGTCCCTCGGATACTTGAGATCAACTTTCTCCAGGCAGTCTGGATCCACTAAGGAGCCGTGATCTGGGAAGGTAATCCTTGGCTATGAAAACTGGTGTCAGATTGTTATTAATTCAGAGATAATTAATCAATCATCCATAGTAATTAAGAAATTAAACTTAGCTAGGTTAATTTGATTAATTCTCAAACTTTCCAAGTTTCCCAAGAATCTCCCATTAGACCTTTTATAATCACTTTGATAAATGTTTTGTGCGTTTGGTTTTGTTTAATCATTACTTAAAATTTAGAATAATAAAACTGATTTTATAAAGTACAATTTGCCTTTGTGTGTGATTGCCTGGCATACCCAAAATAACCTATTCTCAGTTCCAATCAAATATTAAAGCCAAACAAAATTAATATTAATAAATTTATGAATATATCAGATTTTGTTTGATTACTCTAATTTCTGACTGACAACTTCTTAAAATGCACATATTTACAAACAGTTTCCCTTTAAGTGTTGATTCTTGTGTGGATTCTCATGTGAGAGTTTAAATTAGACTTTTGGCTAAAACTTTGTCCACAATCACCACAAGAAAATGGCCTCTGACCTGTGTGGATTCTCATGTGTCTTTTCAAAGTTGATTTGTCCCTAAAATTTTTCCCACAATCATCACAACAAAATGGCCTCTGACCAGTATGGATTCTTGTGTGTGAGTTTAAAGCTGACTTTTGGCTAAAACATTTCCCACAATCACCACAACAATATGGCCTCTGACCTGTGTGGATTCTCATGTGTGAGTTTAAAGTTGACTTGTTCCTAAAATTTTGTCCACAATCACCACAACAAAATGGCCTCTCACCTGTGTGGATTCTCATGTGTATATTTAAATTTGACTTGTCCCTAAAACTTTTCCCACAATACTCGCAACAAAATGGCCTCAGACCTGCATGGACTCTCATGTGTGTGTTTAAATTTGACTTGTCACTAAAACTTTGTCCACAATCACCACAACAAAATGGTTTCTGACCTGTGTGAATTCTTATGTGTGTGTTTAAATTAGACTTAGTGCTAAAACTTTGTCCACAACCATCACAACAAAATGGCTTCTCACCTGTGTGGATTCTTGTGTGCATTTCTAGATTTCTTTTTTGGGTAAATCTTTTACCACAGAGATCACAACCGTATAGTTTCTGCCTTGTCTGGTCTTTCCTGCTTGTCTTGACTCTGCCTACACCTGACTCAGGAGACCTGATCTCCTTCCTGTTTTTGTTACTGTCTTCAGTTTCTGACCCAGTGTCTGACAGCTGAGAGTCAGGATTGTTTACATGGTCTTCCTCTTCATCATCCTCACTGACTTCAGTTTGTGAAGAGCTGGAATCTTCTTCCTGAGCATTTCGGCTTCCTGGGTTCCTGATGGTTTCTGCTCCTCCACAGTCCTCTCCACTAGTTGCTGCTGTCATCTGGTCAGTGGAGCTGCTGGCTGGAACCACTTGGTGCTGAGGAAGCTGGGACAACACAGGTTTCTCTTCATCATCCTCACTCTTCAAAGAAAATACAAGGACGGGAAGCCTGGTGTCATCGGTCTCCTCCTTAATATTGAGCTTCTCTTCATCCAGACTGGTCCAGAGTTGGTCCTCTTCCTCCTTTATGTTGAGGGGCTCTGGGTCCTGCTGGTCCACACCAGGCCTCCATTCTCCAGGAGCTTCTTCTTTCATTAAAACCAACTGTTGATCATCTGCAGACAGACCTGAAACACACAAAAAGGTTGATCTGTGGAGTATTCGTTTATGAATTAAAGTTTTATGAATGTTTCCCTCCTTTCTCCCACAGACCCCTTTGAATTCCCTCAAATCGGGGAACTTTTTCAACCTATAGAATTCATGTTTCCACATTGTTGGCTGTTAGTCAAAGTGTTGTTTTTTTCTAACCGTAAACCAGTACTTCTCAAATAGTGGGGCATGGCAAGGTGTCCGGGGGGAAGGGGATTTTTTTAATGCCTTTTTAGCATTAGTTTCTATATTGTATATTACACATGTTATATATGTTTTTTCACATTTAGCTCTTTATTTTTTTACTTGATCTTAGTACTTTCAGCCTCTCTTAACTGCAACACGTGAGTAACTGTGGACTCTCTGAGCGTACTGCTAACGTGGACAATGGGTTGACCTACCATTCACACCTGGCCCCCTCAACCCATCTTCCTTTGGTGCCTGTCCCTGGCTGACATGCTGATCAGCAGACTGTTCGGGTGGTTTACCCTCACTCTGGCTGTCCTCTCCATCTTCACCCTTCTTCAGCTCTGATCCAGTATCTCACCTCGCTGCCTGCGCCTGCCCCCTGCCTGTAGCTCTTCGCCTGTTCCCAGACACCGCTCTCAAACACTGCAACAAATGCATCCACTGAGGGTCCTGGCACAACTTCATCCACAATGACACCCATTCAATGAGGTCCATTTGGTCCACAACCTGTCATCCTCCACATAACTCCAGCTCACATAACTCTGACTGGGTTGTTCGCCATAACTTGCTAGCCAGGCGAATCTCATAATCCAACAAGCTAACTCTGTAGCTAAATCTGTTGAACACATGTTCGCTCATGGGCAAAGGTCATTTCATCCAGGATCACCTCCGCGATCACAAACTAGACATTCTCTGTTTGATTGAGACGTGGCAGCAGCCTAATGACTTTATTGAAATTAATGATTCCACTCCATTGGACTTCGTTTATATCTCACAGCCTCGCCCCTCCAGTAGGGGCGGGGTCTCGTGATGATTCACTACAAACAATGGAAGGTCCTCTCGGTCTCTATATTGTAAATCCGGATTTAGCTCATTTTATAACCTAAATAAAACAACAAACCTTGAACCTGTTCAGTTTCAACTCAGTGTTTATTAACATGAGTCTCTATGAGTTGTCTGAATATTCAGTTAAACTTGTAAAGAACGAAAGGTCAAACTACTGGACCAGAAGTCATCACTAAACAGACCCAGGACCAGAATAACAAACAGTTCTAGAATTCATAAATAAAATCCAGTGTTTACACCCAGCTCCTATAAACACTTTGGCCCGACATGCATCATATAAACCAGCTAACACGACTTTAGTAATGTGTTTTTGGCTGGGCATTACTTTCTCCAACATTATCCACGCTGGCAACAAAAATAACCTCTCCAGAGACTGTCTATCCATCAGTTTAAGCCTGCAACAGCTCATCTATCTACTCACACCAAAGGTCACAACCTGGACTTGGATTGCTCCTCAGGGGTCACTCCCTCTGATTTTAAAGCAAACCCATTCCCCTTTTCTGATCACAAGCTCATCTCCTTTGATGTAAATGTATCATTGAACAAAACCCCCACCACTAAAAACATCCCTTTCAGGAAAATATGTGCCTCGACTCTTTTTTTTTCTCTGCCATCTTTAATTTCCCTCTACTCATGACCTTATGTCTCCCAATGATCTGGCTTTCCATTACAAAGACAACCTCACCGATCTTCTGAGCTCAGTTGCTCCAGAAAAACATCTCACTGTCTCCTTTTCCCACTCAGCCACATGGTTCACTCCCACTCTTTGCCACCTAAAAGGCCAAATGATGCCAACTCAAATGCCTCCACAAAAAAACTGATCCCATGGTACACAAAGATATACACAAAAACCACATCCTGTTTTACAAAGACCTAATCACCTCTGCTATACCCATCTACTACTCTGCTTCAATCAGCTGAAATAACTCCAATCCCAGGTCCCTTTTCTCTTTCCTCAACAACGCCACCCAGCCCCCTGAATCACTACCTGCTTTATTTTTGTTTGATGACTTTTCACCTAAAAAATCTCCACTATTCACAAACAGCTGAACTCTGAACAAACTACTTCCCTCCTAACAGACTTCCTGCTAGGGCTGGACAATAATTCAATAACATTATATATCTATCAATAGACGGATGGTGTGATAAAAATACAGGGTTGATAAAAAGTTTGATAAAAAAGTTTCCTTTTTTTTTTAATTTATCCAACTGACTAACGTGATACTAGAGTCATTATTTAGTCCTAACCAATCAAAAACAGACCCAGGCAGCTCCATCACTAAGCCCCTCCCCTCTCAGACCAAAACACAGAGCATACAGAGGAGCTCACGGAGGAGGAAATTGTTCTGAAAATGGTTTCAGTAGTTCAACCACATAATAAGTCCGACAAAAACCAAACAACGGTCGTTTGCAAAAACAGCAGAAAATCTATACAAACAAGTCTGGTAACAATACCAACTGGTTTTATCATCTAAGCTGCTTGAAGCCGCAGGACGAGCTGCGTCTCGGCTCCACAATGGAGGAGGAGGAAGCCTCTGGATCCTCTGCAGCACAAAGCGAATCAAACTGGGATTACTTGCTTGAGATAAAAACAACACAACCGAAATGACTTGAAGGACTGAAGCAGGACGCCCAGTCGTACGGACACGTGTAAGATTCAGACAAACCGGAGCAGACCTTTTTTTTTTTAATGGAGGATGATAAAAAGTTGATCCCCTGTGCGGCTCAACTGCTTCCCCTGGATCAAATACAGGATATTTAATCACTCAGACGATCAATCATGTCCCAAAATAATAAAACGACACCAGGCTTCAGCGTAAGACAGGAGGGAGGGGGGGAGGGGGGGGGGCTTGTGCCTCATGCTAGGGCTGGACGATATAGAAAAATAGTCTATCGATTAGAAAGAAAATTCATATTGATCGATTATCAATAATACTGAAAATATGGAAAAAAAAGTGTAGAAAATATATATTAAGTGCAGCCCTGGTCATTTGATGCTATTCTTTAATGAACTAAGTTTAATAAAAAAAAACACATAAAATAAGGAACAAACAAAAACTGAATTCAATTCAACCTTTTATGCAAACATTTGAACCAAACCGATGGTCGGTCGGCTGAATAACTAAGGTAATTGATCAGGATGAGCCGACAGCACAGAGAGAGAGAGGTAACAAAACCCTCTTTGGGTCATAATAATAAAAATAAAGAATGTTGAATTCAGTTCTGACAAAAATATGAGGTTTGTCAAGTTCAGATGAAGAAAAAGTGTTGATGCTTGTTAAATACAGCGCTGTGTGAGACGAAAGCCTCCCCCTCCCCCGCTCCTTTCCTGTCCGGTCCTGATGAGTCCTTGAGTCGCTGGTTTTATTATTTGGGTCATGATTGACTGACTTTGAGTGATTAAAGAGGGGAGACAGACAGCTGAACCACACAGGGATCAGCTGGTTTATCAAAACAACTCCGCTTCGGCCATTCAAGTACAAATGTTCAAAAGTTTTCTCCAGTAAGCTCCTTTCACACCTCAGTTATAACAATCTTTTAGAACAGTTCTGGTTCTCACACTCTCTATAGCACAGAAAATGCTCTCAACAATATAATCAATAAGGGTGCAACGGGTCATCATCGATTTGTGATCTGTATGAATAGCCCTCTACAGAGCGGGACACACATGGTCCACGGATCAGGCAGCGCTCACCCATTGCTAAATCATCCCCGTCATCCTGTGTTCATAGGATCAATTAATCTGGATCATTCTCTTCTGATGGAGCAACCAAAATCAACTATTTCTGTCTAAGATGTCGTTAATATTATAAACGGAGCGCACAGAGCAGCACCTTGATCGTCACGCCCCCTCACCTGTTCCTGCTGCATCTCTGACCTCAGTGAGCGGATTGTCTGACAGAAACCAAGTTATTGCTCTGTCAGACCCTTGAGAGGTGCATAGAAGTCTATCCACCCCAATAATTTGTTTTTATATGATTCAAAATTGTATTTAAGCATTGGATTGAGATCTTGAGTTAAATGTTGTTTGTATTTAATGAGAAAAATGTTGCACAGTGTTCTACAAAGAAATAGAGAGCAAAGTTATTTGTATTTTATTTTTCTTTCTGCTGATCCGAAAAATGATCCAATTCGTGACTCAAATCCGTGATACAATCCAAACTGTGAGTTTTTTGATCCTTTGCACCACTAATAACAATGACCTTCTCTTAGGTTTATTTTCCAAATAGCTCTATAAATACAGGACATTTACTATTTAATAACTTCTGCTGCATTAAACAGTCCATCTTGTCTCAGAGAAATCCATCAAATGTCACTGATCAGTCAGGCTTTTACCATGGTTTTCCTGGTGTGAAGGCAGCTTCCTCTCCATGCTCATTCTCTTGGGAATCGGAGCAAATGCAGAATCTTTGGTGATGCAGGAAGTTCAGCTGATCTGCAACGATGTAGCAAACCAGATCTGACATCAACATTTACATCAAACTAGCAGAAGATTACACTCAAAGGAACAATTCAGACTTCTGATTTCTTCATGGCTCACCTTTAGAAAGACATACCACCTGATCTCCATCCTCACCAGGGAACTGGATGTTCTTCAGTCTCATTAAATACTTGATGTTAGTCTCATTGAAAATGAACAGAAATATAGGAATGTAAAAACTAAATCTAACTTGTGGCTTGAATTAGAGAATTCTTTCCATCTGTCCTGATGTCAGTGTTTTTATCCGTCATCTAATGCAATGGTTCTCCAAGTCGGTCAGAGATCCACAGCAAAGGTTGTAGCATCAATATCAGTTGAACCACTTATTTTATATTTTAGATTATCAAAAATAATACAGCTCAAAGATGCTTAGTTAGCTTGTGGATCTGATTTATTTATTTAATGCAAAACAATGAAAAGTCGTATAAATTGTAACGGTTGTGAAAATTTTGAGCACAAATAGAGTCCAAGTTCTGGTCACATCAAGCACAATGGTGTGGTTTCTGGTTCATGTTCAGACTAATTCTTGGTAAATAGACGTGTCATCACAAAACAAATACAGAGTTCTATGCAAATAAACATCACACATGCATCCAGTTGTATTTGAGCTTTTTCCTGTGAATAAGTGACCATTACTTGTTATTTTGTAGATGATCACAAGGAAACAAAGCGAAAGCTTCCAGAAGCTGTTGTCTGCATCATTTTAACGATATACCATCAAGATCATTGGTGTCATTTACACTGGCCTTCACAGCCTTGCACTATGAATAAAATGGCAAAAACAGTAAAGTTAAAAAGGAGCATGTTTTTACCATTGAAAACCATATTATTTATTGTCTTTAACTGGTTTTTCATGTCTTTTAAAATGTCTAAACCTGAACCAGATATGAAGCTGATTTTGTCTTCTGATTCAGGAAATGGCTTAAGTATAATCCCACCTAATTTTTTACTACCATGAGCATCTTTAATCTGCTCTATTTTATAAATAAGTGAGACAAATGTCCACCTGGAGCTGTCCATGAAGTAATGCTGATCTCTCTCCTCTACTCAGCGAGCTTGGAGTCGTTTTCAAACCATGCAGCTTTATTTAGCTGACACTTTTCTAACAAACATCATGTCAAATTATAGCAATAAGTTTACTAGATCTTAATATTGTTAAAAAGAACATTTTTAACGGTTTATCTACGTATGCAGTGTTTTGATCAGGCATCGAGGTAGACACCTACCCTCCACACTGGAAGTGCTACATTAGTTAGCTGAAAGCTAAGGCTAAACTGTAGCTAACATGATGGCAGTAGCTGTGGTCAATGATCAAATACAAACCTAATCTTTGATCATTTTCTCTGAAACTCGACAGCTGCTCTTCTGTTCCGTCAGAAAGTCTCAAGATTTCTTCCACCGCCGCATCCAGTCGCTGCCAGACTCAGTGTTTACGTCTCTGTTAGCTTCACTTCGTCAACCTATGTCTCTCTGTCTCTGTCTCTCTCCGCCCTCACCCTCTCTCCTCTTCTTCGTTCTCTGTTCTTCTGTTCTTTGACCAGTTTACATCCAGCTTAAGGCTTCATTACCTGTGCTCTCGTCTCGCTGCTCTGTCTCTCCTCCGGTGTTCTGTCGGCTCCACCAGACAGACACTCAGCCCGCCTCCGTTGTCACAGTAACCAGCTGACAGACAGCTCTGAAACAAACAACTCCATTTCAGCAGCAGTTCACAGGATGACAGTATTTAGGAGGCAGTGTTCATGAGTCTGACAGCTGTGGGCTCAAAGTGTTTCTGAGGGTGAGGTCTGGGCATTAAAGCGGCACTCCGGAGGATTTCATCAAGAGAGCAGTTTTTGAATCTAGCGTCCAAAGGCTCCTCCTCAAAACATCTCGACACGCGCGTCCGGTCGCGTGTGCGCGCGTGCACACGGCGCATATACGTTGCGGGCATGAACTGTACCGCTCAATGTGTAGGGTTTAATCACTCACAGTTCACAACTCTTATTCCAACAACACTACGAGGGTCTGATGAGCCCTCTCTGTCCCTGCAGCTTCTGATATTAGCTCTGTTAGCAGAGAGCTGCTGCTGGACAGGGCCACCTTAACTAGCCGATAGGCCCCGGGGCTGAGCCAAGGTGCGTTCGAGATGAGCCAGTTCTGCGCAGATTCGATCACCGGTGATCGGCGCCCATTGCATGCCGGTTAGATTTCTGTCCGACTTGACGCCGACTTGCTCTGATGTCATGCCTACGTAGGCAACGATAACCTCGTGAGATCAAGGCAGACGCAGATTTTGGAGCAAGGCACTTGTCACTGCCCGATCGGTAACGGAAACCCAATCGGTTCTGCGCATGTGCGAAGTGAGTCTACATCCGCTGAAGCTTTTTACGGTAATTACGAGTCAGAGTATCTGTTAAGATGTTAACAGTAATAAGTATTTATTATAAAGTTTACAATAATGACAACGTTTCATACAATGTTGAATAAAATAAAAAATAAAAAGGGAGTTATAGAGCAGGACGGCCCGATCCTTACTGCGCATGCGCAGAGTCGGACGGTACAGATCAGGTCTACCCGATCGGTTCTGCGCATGTGCAGAACGCGTGTACTCGCAGTGAAGTATTTTACGGTAGTTACGGTTCAGAGTATCTTTTAAGGTGTTAACAAGTATATAATACATCTTTATACATACATAATGTATTAAAATGTTTATACACGTAGGTATCCATTGTTTAAATGGTCCGAGCAGTCGAGAAAGAGGCTAAGTTGTTGGTAAAAGCTAAGGGCTAACTGAGAGCTAACAGTCTCATTCAAAAGACTTGAATGTCGCTAAGTTGGCGAAAAGAGGAAGTGACGTAGGCTTCGCGCATGCGCAAAACCGATCGTGCTACCGGGTACGGATCGGGCAGTGACAGCGCTGCAGTTGCTCTCCACCGGCTGCAAAACCGAGGGCATGACGGGAACCGCCTGGCTCTCACCTGATCTCAGATCTGATTGGTTCACGTTTTGATCCAAACATCCTGTTGCAAAATGCGAAATGTTATTTGTTTAAATATATATTGTAAATTCATGCCACGTTGATGATGTCAACTATAAAGGCCACAATGAGAAATGTGATTTGTTTCAAAGAGTTTTCAGTAGGAACTGTTTCCATTTTCTATAAAGTTCTAATAAAACTACTGTCTGATTTTTATAATCAGATCATTTAGTACAGAGCACCATCTTGTTTATTTTCTTTGACTGATCTGATCTCTCTAGATATATGTCTATTATTTAGTTTACTTTAGTGTTGATACTTTATATTGTTCACTCTTGAATTTGTTTTGAAATACTTTGAACTTCAAATAAAGATTTTGGAAAAAACGGAGAGTCATCTGCTATTACGGACATTAACGCGATATCTTCAGACATATCATCACCCACGAGCTACATTTAGGAAAATTTGTCTGACTTAAAAGCAGACTTTTGGCCGCTCCCCCTGCTACGTCCGCCTGCTCTCGTCTGTTCTCCAGGCGAGGCGCAGTTCATCTCGAACAAGCCCATTATCTGGCTGCGGCCGCTGTGGAGCTCCACAGTAACCGGAAACACGTGACCTCCACACTAACCGGAAACACGAAACTTCAATTAAATCGACTTTTACACAACCACCGTATACCGTACCGGAATTGGTTAGGGTTAGGGTTAGGGGGAGGGTTGTTGACCCAGGTGCCTCTCTTCTGGCTACTGTGGAGGTCACGTGTTTTCGGTTAGTGTGGAGGTGACGTGTATCCGGTTACTGTGGAGCTCCACAGCGGCCGCAGCCAGACCCTTCTCGGGCTGAGAGGCTCAGTAGGCCCCCCACGGCCTGAAAACTTCCTCTTACTGCACTCTGTCTTATAAACAATGTCAATACATATACTACACATGCTTAAAAACTATAAATAGTCTGCTCAATATCTATTTTAAATTTAGACATTATAAAAAAATATAACAAAATAATGTGAAAATACCACCATATACCATAACCTCTGCACAAACATCTAACAGTGATCACAGCAGAAACAATCAGCAGCAGCCAGCAGGTCAGTGCTAGAACCTTCTCTTTATCCTCCTAAGACCTGAACTCTTTCATAACTGCATTTTAATTTATCTTAGCTATTTTGGCTTATTGGGACCTGATGGATATAAAAACAAAGAATTATCTTTGTACCTGATGTAGTTTCTGAGAAAAATGATGTCCACTTATGAGGTCATCATTTTAAACTGAGATAAAACTCTATAAAGTCACCACTGACTCATGATGTCATCAACTTTATTTGGTGTCTGAACACAGCAGGATTTGTCCTGAGTACAAAAACAAAATGAGAGCCTGGTACTGGTCCACTCTCCAGAACCAGACTCCAGAACCAGACTCTCTCTCTCTCGCTCTCCCTCCCTCTCTTTCTCGCTCTCCCTCTCTCTCTCCCTCCCTCTCTTTCTCGCTCTCCCTCTCTCGCTCGAGTTTTGACACGGTTCAGGTCCAAGTTCAACTTTTGCCCAGAAAGAACGTATTGTTCAATGACGATGCTCCCACCCCAGCGGCCCGAATCATTAATGTTTTCTACCTTCTCTG
>SSNR01000612.1:87820-101748 GCA_006937965.1 Callopanchax toddi | reverse complement strand
GTCCTTTGTAATTTATTAACAATATGGATCATCTTGTATTTGGAATATTGACTGCCTGGGCACCTCTCAGAGTGGCACTTCATGACATTCTTAATGGGTGCACATCTTGACCAGTGCTGCCAAATCCTATAACACATCTGTGTAACCCATCTTAGTCACCACCTATGTCTTAATATACAGTATTACTTTTTGCACAACATGCACACAGTTCATTGGTATCCATATATTTTTGTAATGTAGTTAGGTCATTTATGTTTATATGTTTTCCAGATGTTTGTTTCTTTATAAATAAAAGTAGTTAAATTAATATTTGAACTTTAAAATAAAAAAACTAGTTACAAAATCAGATTTTTTGATAATTTCACTCCTTTGCTGCACACTGTCCACATACATGGACAGTAAAATAACTTCTATATAAAACCATATTTTAAAAAAATCAAAATGTTTTTCAGTTTAGGTTCATGTAGAGTAATAAAATCAATATATAAAAAATATAGACAATTTTTTCATAACACGCATGAAAGGGTTAAGAGTTTTAATTTACAGTTGATGGCATCTACGGACCGCATCCCCCACACTTTTGAAAAGCTTGCTACACCCTGGTGACCCTGATAAGGGAAGATGGTGAGGAAAAGCATCAAATAATCTTGTCTGGACTTGATGCAAAAAAATAAAGAGAAATGGAACAGAATAACATCTTGGGTTACTTGGAAGAAAAGTAATACCTTAAAGCAGTCACATGAGGGCGCTTTTTGACCATATAATCAGGATGTGTAGAACACATGGAAACACATTGTCCTCTGAGTAAATAACAGGGGACATAAGCCCAACCAAGGTGCATTACATTTATAAACAAGTGAGACAGATACACACAGAGAGTCAGAACTAAACAAAAGCATCAGAATCCCTGGATTTGATGGTTGATTGCTTTATAGTTTCTTGAAAATACATTTTTATCTGTTTTCAGCAGCAGTATCAGGATCTGGGTCTTTCTTCAGTGATTTCACTGGATTTAGTCAAGTTTTATGAATTGAGCTCACAAGTCAGCTTCTTAGTGTTGCACCCTGTGGGACACCTAGTGGCTGATCAGGGCGTTTACCTCACACACCTGGTTGATTGTGGTAATGAGGAACAGCTGTGGAGCAGTGAGCCTCTGTCTACTTGAACCATTCACTCAGTCTGAGTGTCTGCTCGAGTCTCTACTGCTGCTGCTTGGATTCATCCTTTACAAGGTAAAGTCTGCTGGTCCATCAGAAATGGGATTATTTAACCTGGATTATGTTGATCTGCTGGATTTGATTATAATCCAGAACACAACTGATCTCTACACAGATGATGACAGGTCTTCTCTTTGTGTTGCTCCTCACCATTGGAGGAAATGTAAGTCTCACACACCCCACCCCATCATTAAGGGACAATGTGGCTTATAATGGAAAACAAAATGTTACCCATTTACATTAGGTGTAATGTAAGTAACTTGTTATAGGTCAATGCATTCAGGTACCTCTTCTCTTCTAACATATTTAACCTGCTAGTTATAAAGTATCTGTCGGAGTTGACTTATGAATGTCGATGTGAGTATCAAAACGGTGCAACAAGAATAAAATGTAACCCTGAAACCAGTTTTGATGTTGCATAGTGAATTAACTTCTGTCCTGCAGCTCAACGTCCCTCTGGAGCAGGAGAGCAGCTTTCTCACTGACTGGGGACAAAAGGTTCACGTGACTGAGAATAAAAGTTGATATTAAACCACATCTCCTGTCATGGTTTCTTGGTGTTTTAATGTCGACTAAAAATATTAGACCAACACTTCATTTATGAAAGCTCACTAATTTGTATGCATGTAACATTTGATCAAACATCAAAATGGAGAAGTGGAGGACATACTGGTAGACTATTAGATTTCATCTCAAGTTTACTGCAGAATAAAATGTGGTCTTGTGCTACAACTCAACAGAACATCACCCCAAGTAAAATGTTCTCTGAAGTACTTGTACCAGTGTTGAACCAATACCTGATGCTGGCATTGGGGCATCCCTTGTTTTAGCAGAACATGGCATACATCAATCCTCCTTGGCATCACTAACTCGTACTGTCTTATAGGAAGTTTGCGCTGGAGCACCCCTACACTACACCCAGCTCCAAAGTTTAGATTTTTACTTGTCAGTTGTTCAAAGCAGCTTTTAGCTGCACAGTCCCCATGGAGGTTGGGTCTTCATGTATGTCTGGCCAGTTGGTTTGACCTTGGCCTTGCCAATCTGTGTGAAGAAATGTTTAAAAATATAAATCCCTCAGTCTGGGAATGAATAACTTTTAGTAGAATAGTAATTACTATCATTCACTTTGAGCTGATCTCTATCCCGATCTGTCGACACCAAACGGAGTCTGATCCCTCTGCTCTGTGAGGCTCCACCCCTTTTCATTTCCCAGGTGAGTTTACCTGTAAAGGAGGGAGGGGAGTGAAGCTCACTAAGTTTTTACTGCTTATTTTCTTTGTAAGGCAGCAGGTTGAAGATGTTAAAGATTCAGTCAATCCTGGATGGTTGAAGCAAACAAATTTCATTAAAGCTGGGATTCCTGGAATCTTTGATTTAGGTTTAATCTGTCCTTTAGTGACTAGATGAGATCAGCCTCTGGGCTCCATCCTCCAATCACCTGCTGCAGCATCCTGTAAAGAGTTCCCTCTCCACTTCTGTTTTACATGGATAGGCTGAAAACATGCAAACAAAGGAACTTGCTCTTACAGGGCACTGACCTCAGATGATTGGCTGAGGATGCAATCAAGGGCTGTAATCTTGGTCTGCAGGTCACTTCATTGTTTTAGTCCCAGCAGGTTTGATTTACAACTTTAGTTAATACAACCATCAGTATAACAGCAGTAAAAGTTCTTTAGAGTCTGACACAGAACTATAAAGTCAGATCCTCATGTGGAGCTGATGCTTCAGATGTTTTTAAATGTTCAGGAAGTTCAACCTAATCTGACTGTAGATTCAAATGCAGACATTTAGATTTTTAGAAGGAAAACCTATAGTGTTGACAAGGCAGCATGAAGCTAAATGTTAAAGTTGACTTTTTTTAATGAGCCCAGATCCATGTAATGAACCCCAGTAGAAACAGCATTTGTTTAACACCTGAAATCAGTGGATAGACATGGGGCACAAACCCCACATCGGCAAAAACACTGCTCAGACTCTGAGGCAGAAACTGAAGACTGACAGACTGGGAGGAGAGCAGGGCTCCTGAGTCAGGTGGAAACACCTTCAAATATCTGATCTGCTCCGAGTGTGGTAAGAAGTTAAGACGCAGTCTCTTCACCGACATGAGACCCGTCATTCAGGAACATCTTCAGCTTGTTTTGTTGACAAATGGTTTTAGTGTGAAGGAAAATGTAGAGAGTCAGACAGACCTGAGATCAGTTGTGTTGACTGTAGGAAAAAAGATTTACCAGAGAAGCTGCTTTAATCACACGAGAATCTACTTTAATCAAACACATGAGAATTCACACAGGAGAGAAACCATTTGACTGATGTTTGTGAACAAAAGTTTAGCCACAAGACTAAAAACACATGAGAATCCACACAGGAGGGAAACAGTTTAACTCAATTTTACAGGAATTCCCAGAGTTGTCTTGTTGGTGGTTCTGGAATCCAGGAAATACTGAGGAGGAGAACAATGTTAGAAAAGGGTTTAACTGAGCAGAGATCAACAGAGGTTCTTACTGTGAGGATGATCTTCTCCAAGGTGAAGGCAGACAGGATCTTGGTGCGGTTTGTGCATTGGAGGGTGGACAGGCAGATGGTAGAAGAGGTAGGCTACAGGACTTGAGGTGTAGAAACAGGAGGGCTGGTGGAGGAGCTGTAGGAGATCCAAAGTGACCAGGTAGATGAAGAAATCCTGAGAAAAGTGGAGAGGAAGGAAGGAAGGAAGGTCATATCAAATGTCAGACAGTGGTCACTGAGGAAAAACAGTTAGTAAGGACTTAAAAATCACAACTACCAGGATGGAGGTCTGATTATGATTCATGGGATCAAACAATCTTCAGACTCCTGCTGCCTTTAAGCTCCTCCTGACGAGCCAATCAGCAGCTGATGAAGTTCAGCTGAGTCTGAGCTTCACCCTGGAGCAGAGAGAGAGGAAGAAACACCAGCAGCCCACGCTGAACACACTATGACCCTCTGAGTTCAGCTGTTCAAACACACACAGTCAGATCTGGACACTTTGAGAACAGCGTGACGCGACAGTATTTTTCCTCCTTCTGGAACTTTCCACCTATAAACTCACTTTGATTTGTTCCTTTTATTAACTGATGCTTTCTGTCACAGCTGACCTGATTTAACCCTGATTCTAATGTTTATCTTGGTGATCTGAACACTCAAACCTCTGGAATTCATTCAGGGTTTTCTCATCCATAAACCCCAGATTTTAGTCATACCTTAGTAAATGTATCTATTCTAATAATCATCTATTTTCCTGACTTTGTCCATAACTCATCCAATCTGTTAAAAGTTGAGGGTTTTCATTGTTTCACTCCATAAATGTTTCATAGAAGTTTACAGGTTTTCTGATCCATCCAATGACCTGTTGCTGCTTTATTCACCTTGTTGCTCTGCAGGCAGCTTTTCTTCTCAGAGATTGTTTCAACACATCTTGAACTCTTTCTGCCTCTTGTTCTGTCTGAGCTCAACCCAGACCCAGTTTTCATCAACAGTTCATGTTTTAGTAGCTGAATCCTATAATGAAGCCAGATCCCAGTTTAAAGCTATTTATTCACTAATAGTTGATTCTATGCTTTTTTTTTCATCATGGTGCCCCCCGAGGTTGATATGTTTGCTAGTACCGCACCTGGATGTCATATTATTCACCTTTTTTTCCTCTTTTTTTGTCTGTTTTCCAATGTTTTTAGCTGTCATGCACTACAGACTTACAATAGGCAGGCTCTATTGGATCTTGGTTTGCAGAGTGCTGACTATACTGAATATATTCCCCCAGAGCTGCAATTCATTGTCCGCGATCAGAGTCACCGCCGCCACCCTGAGGAAAACCTCAAAGCACCGACCTCGAGTAAGTACGCTGACCTGAGGAGCGCGCTCCAAAGATGGCGTCGCAAGCGTAGCAAGAAAGCTCCATGCTAGGCTAAAGGCTCATCCGAGCAGACAGCTGCTCCCCAGCCTGCTGCTAGGTAACATGCGGTCTCTGGAGAACAAGCTGGACGAGCTACGAGCCAGGATTACATCACAGAGAGAAACTAGAGAGTGCTGCGCTCCTGTTTTCTCTGAGTCATGGCTTTCAGAGAACGTCCCAGACTCAGCTGTTCATCTGGAGACTCATTCACGCCACCGGCAGGACCGGACTGCTGCCTCCAGTAAGGCCACTGGAGGAGGTGTGTGTGTTTATGTCAGCAACTCATGGTGTGAAAATGTACAGACTGTAAACAAACACTGTTCACCAGATCTGGAGTTTTTACTGCTGAGATGTCGTCCCTTTTATTTACCAAGGGAGTTGACCTGCATGTTTTTGGCTGCTGTTTATATTCACCTGCGCACCAACTACTCAGAGGCACTTGACAAGCTCTATGACATCATCAGCGCGCTGGAGACGGCTCACCCTGATGCTGCTTTTATCATAGCTGGTGACTTCAATCAGTGCAATTTACAGACTGTAATCCCCAAATAACCAACAAGTGGACATTCCCACCCGGGACAATAACACCTTGGACCACGTTTACAGCAACATACGTGGTGCACTCCAAGCTTCACCGTGCCCTCCCTTTGGAGACTCTTATCACATCTCTTTGTTCCTATACCCAGCCTACAGATAGAGACTCAAGCAGTGATCAACAAAAATGATGAACTAATGGTTAGGTAATGATGAACTAATGGTTAGGTAATAATAAACTAATGGTTAGGTAATGATGAACTAATGGTTAGGTAATAATGAACTAATGGTTAGGAAATGATGAACTAATGGTTAGGTAATGATGAACTAATGGTTATTTAATGATGAACTAATGGTTAGGTAATGATGAACTAATGGTTATTTAATGATGAACTAATGGTTATTTAATGATGAAGTAATAGTCAGGTAATGATGAACTAATGGTTATTTAATGATGAACTAATGGTTAGGTAATGATGAACTAATGGTTATTTAATGATGAACTAATGGTTAGGTAATAATGAACTAATGGTTAGGTAATAATGAACTAATGGTTAGATAATAATGAACTAATGGTTAGGTAATAATGAACTAATGCTTAGATAATAATGAACTAATGAACTAATGGTTAGGTAATGATGAACTAATGGTTAGGTAATGATGAACTAATGGTTAGGTAATGATGGACTAATGGTTAGGTAATAATGAACTAATGGTTAGGTAATAATGATCTAATGTTTAGGTAATGATGAACTAATGGTTAGGTAATGATGAACTAATTGGTTAAATCAGCTCATGAGTTGCATCATAGTTCAAAGTAATAAACAAGTGAACGACTACTGAGGAGGACAAGCTTTTATTTAAGATAACTTTGATGACATTACATCAGATGTGTTCATTTTTCTCCTAGAAGTGATGTCATCGAGGCTCGACATCCTGCCGGAAGTGACATCATCGTGTCTGAAGTGATGTCACAACCAGGACACTTACATGTTCTTAACACAGAGAAAAGGTTCTGCAGGCTGCAGGTCGCATCGTTGACATAATCTCTTCCTGAAAAAAGAAAAATACAGTAAAGTCAGAAATCAAAACTTTTCTTCCTGATAAAAGACGAAGCAACAGAACAGACTGATAACAATGTGGGATCACAATCAGCTGGTGTTTCTGTGCCACTCAGGTTGATGTCCATGCAGTGCTCATCTCCTCCCTGGTTGTTTGGTTCTCCTGGGCCCCAGGAGGTGAAGGTAAACTGTGTTCCGTCGGTCCACATCCACAAGTCCTCCTGAGAGAGGAAGATTTTAAAGGTCAAGTCTTAGTTTTTATATATTTAGACCAGTTTTAGTTTGACTAAAGTCTCACCCTGACTGCATTGGTGCCTCCAACCCAGGACTGTGTGTCTGACCCTGTAGCTTTGAAGAACAGATCTCTGATGAAGTTGTACTGATCTGAGTCCTGGATGGAGGTCAGGTGTCCATTGAATGTGTTGCAGAATTTCTGAGTGAAAATAAAACACAAGTGTTCTCATTGTTGTGAACCTTCCTCTAAGGTTTACAGATTTATCAACATAGACCTTTAAGAATAGCTGTTTGATAAACGGTATTCAGTGGGTTATAAATAGTCTTAATTAGGATAAAAACAAAGAAGGAAATATACAAGTTTTCACCTTAAGGATCATTAAATAACATATTTATCTATTTTCAACCAATGAAATGTCCACAAACTACAAGTTCATTTCAGTAGAACTGATCTGCAGTCAGAAGCAGACAAATAACCACGTGTTACCTCAGCATCAGCCCATTCCACAGCGTTGTTCTCATAGATGCAACAGCAGCCATTATACAAAGTCCAACCAGAAGGACAGCGCCTACAGAATCCTAGGAAACAAACTAGACCAACAGAAAGGAATGGGATCTATTGAGTCTGGTGGAGGGTTAAAAATGAAAACTGATTTTAATACAAATAATAGAAACATTAAGACCAAAAACAACTTTAGAGAATCAAAGGAAGTCAAAGAAGCTGAATTTGTGTCTCTAATAACCTGAAACCTGAGTTCTTTATGAAACAGAAGCAAAACAAATCTGTTTGCTTTGAGCTGATGAACCTCCACAGACCCTGAGGTCCTCCAGCACTGGATCATTAACAGTCCCAGGAATCAGAACACACTTACGGAAAGACTCGCTTCCAGGAGTACGGATCAGTTCAGCAGAACGTTCTGCTGCAGCAGCTGTGGGAAGCAGAGAATGTTGATGTTAAGATCAGACTCAGAACCTTCTAGCTCCACCTCCTGACCTGGACCTGCTGAGCTCAGTCCACACATTTAGAGGCTCAATGCAACTGGATGGATGCAATTAAAACAGACTTTAATGATGGAAAAACACATATTCATACTAGATATTTACTTCAATCCTGAAAAAGTTCAACTTCTTCCTGATGTTCAGCATCAGTTTAACTTTAAATGTTTCTAATATTCAACCTTTAGTCATTTGATGGACGTCCAATAGTTTATTGATCATAATGGTTGAAGCACTAATGTGAAAATCTGCTGACACAAAATGAGAAAAACACCAACCTTTAGAGGCTGCTTCACAAAACATCTGTGGATGTAAAATATATAAGATTAAGAAAGAAAACATAAAAACCTGAAGTGGACTGACTGGACCTGGGAGCTCTGAAACAGGTCGTTATTTTAAACATCAGCTAATGCTAGTTTTCATTCAATTATATCAGATACTTTAAGTGATGAGAAAAATCATCTTTATGCACAAAATTAGTCAGAAATGGCATTAAAAGAGATTTAGTTTTTGATGTATCGGTTCTGATTCGTCTCTGGTCAAATCTAAAAAGTAAAAACAACTAAATTCAGATTAACGTCAAAGAAAAACCATTTTCTCCAAACTTACGTTTCCTCCGATCCCGAGGATCAACATGAAGAGAAGACGTCATCTGAGTAAAATCAGAAAATTTAGTGTTCAGAGAGAAAATATAGAACAGAGTATTATTATTAAAACATCTGAACTGGATACTGATCACATCTACTCCAGCAGATCAATATAATCCAGGTTAAATTGTTCTGTTTTCTGATTGTAACGCTGCCAAATGCGTTACCACCTCTGAACTTTGACCTCTAAGATCATCACAAATAATAACCATCTTTTTCCCAAAAACTTGGAATAAAATGACTTTGTTATTATTTAACCTGAATCAACATTCCTTCCAGGACCCGGTCGTTCCGGAAGACCCACTGGATTTCCACTCTTTAGTTAATAATGACTCAAAGACTGCCAGACGTCTCCTTCTAAACGTCATTAATCTTAATCAAAATGTTTAAA
Source organism: Callopanchax toddi (assembly GCA_006937965.1). Classification (NCBI taxonomy): domain Eukaryota; kingdom Metazoa; phylum Chordata; class Actinopteri; order Cyprinodontiformes; family Nothobranchiidae; genus Callopanchax; species Callopanchax toddi. The sequence continues at coordinate 92,764 of SSNR01000612.1, read as the reverse complement.
ATGTCTTAATGTGATTAATGCATTTTCTCCCAGTATTAATGAATGTCTGATCCATACATCAGTATTATTTCACATACATACTGCTAAAGGTTAAATCATATATTGCTTCAACCAATAAGAGTTAGCGGTCTGAGTCACGTGAATTAATAACTCCTCATTGGCCCACGTTCCCTTAAGACTCCTCTTAAGCACTTCCGACCCCAGAAGCTAGGAGAGAGAGAGAGAGAGAGAGAGAGAGAGAGCTGTTCTGGTCCTGACACGAACCAGACACGCTCAGCTGTCAACCTCTACACAGCTGACGCTAGTTGCCGGCTCATCCGGAGACGGTACCTCAGCCCGTCTGAGCCGATGAAACCAGCTTCCCTCTGAGGTCAGACACTTTCAGTCTGACGCTCCGTTATGGGAATGCCAGGCCTCGATGCTCCCTGCCAGAGATGGGTCCACTGAGCTTCGTATCCCCGGACAACACCGTGGCCTCCGGCGGCCCAAGGCCCCCGCAGCCGTCTGATCCTGACCGAGGAGGGAACACCACCTCCGCGCTGTCTCATCCGACTCCAGCGGTGCTGATCCATCAAACGTAGCTTAGTACCACAATCCTGGTAAAGCTTAAAGGCCTCTTGATAAAAGCTAACAACTTTAGCTCACTCAAACTAGTTACTGACCCATCCGTAACTAGGACCCCTTAATTAGAACCCTTAATCTAAATTAAGTAAATCCCTAGTCTCCTAAAAACATCATGAGACTCAGATTGCTAAAACTTATTTAAGATTTAATTCAGAACACCTTACCATCGTGAATGACTTAATGCTGACTACCTGCTAACTACCTCTTTCTTATCTGTGATATCTGTCGTACGTCTTTCTTAATAAAATTATGAAGTCTAGTTCCATGACTCCAGCTTCTATTGTCAATATATAAAAGGTACTACTAGCTCCCTGTAATTAAAGAACCTAGAGAAATATCCCCGTTTAGACACTAAAAGAGTGATAGTGTCAAAGGTAACCCTTTGGGTAAAACTAGCAAAACTCCACTAGTGCTCTTACGGAAGGTGTAGAATAAACCCCAGGTTTTATAACGCTACATGATGAATCAGCAGAAGTCAGACTTTACCTTGTAGAGGACGAATCCAAGCAGCAGCAGCAGTCACTGGATGAAGGATTCCTATCAGAACCAAACTCAGAGTTTATAAACCTTCAGCTGACTTGGTGGAGCTGTCAGTCATAACAGCTGATTAGATAAACATCAACACCATGGGGGAAACAAGCCCCTCCCCCTCAGTCTGAGACCTCTGGGGTTTCCTGTCAGGGTCAGAGTCAGTAGTGGGAGTTGTCAGGGTGGGTCAGGACTCACCTGAAGACATTTGTCCTCAATGCTTTTGACAGTATATCACTTCACCATCTGTCTCTTTGTCTCCAGCAGCAGGGTGGTGCAGACGGACCACGTAGTGGTGAAAATACCTGCTGGGTTCATCAATCAATCAATACATTTTCTTTAGTGCTCTTCAGAGTAAAAGCAGCACCATGTGCTGGACAAGATTAAAATAATACCCCCACCCCCACTGACCACCACCACACACATTTTTAAAGTATAAAGTTCAGGAAACAGTTATAAAGGTGAGTCTTGAGGCGGCTCATAGAAACATCAACATTCTCTGTGACCCTCAGGTGACTCAGCAGATCATTCCAGGGCCATAATACTGGAACATCAGCTGAGGCTGTACAGTCAAGCTATGCCTCTTCACAGTTTAAATTTAATAAGAAAAGCACAAAAAGAGACATTTCTGGACATGTCTTTGTGTGGGTTTGTCCAGGAGACGTCTGACATATTCATTTATAGCAGGAGCACTCAATTACAAACCCGAAAAGGCCAGATGCCTATCCAAGATGGAGTCCGGGAGCCGTGTGTGTGTGTGTGTGTTGAATTTAGTGGATGACCTTTTGACAGTTTTTTTTTTGTGTGTCGCATCTGTGCTGGGCAAAAAAGTTCATGGATCAGATCGGATCACGGATTTGAGTCAAAGAGATCAGATCATTTTTCAGATCAGCAGAAATAAAAATAAAAGACAAAAAACATTGCCCTCTTCTTCTTTTTAGAACAATGTGCAACATTTTTCTGCTCAATCCTCATTAAATACAAACAACATTTAACTCAAGAGGTCAATCTGATGCATGAATAAAACTTTAAATCAAATTAAATGGTGAAAAGCTTTCTATGCACCTCTCACGGGTCTGACAGAGCAATGACCCGGTTTCTGCTCACAGTCTCACAGCTGCAGCAGGTGAGGGGTGTGACTATGGAGACGCTGCTCTGTGGCTCCTGACTGAACACCTGCTATAATATTAACGTACGTTAGCTCATATAAAAGCCCAACACAACACGTTATCTTAGACAGAATTATGAATCTGGTTTCTCCATCAGATAGATCAGCTGACACACAGGCATGGAGGATCAGCCGCTCCGCGCGCGCACACATCAGAGAAGTGATCAGTGATCGGTTCTGGTACGCATGAAGGAACTGTGGTTCTGATGCAGACTGGCGTTGTGTGCACACCTGGTTCTAACACACACATTACTGTGTGCAGCGCGGAGGATTTTATTAAATATAAACAGCTTGGGACGGGGAAGTCTGGCGATTGGTCCACTCGGCTCACCTGAATGTTCTGGGATAGAGCAAGAGATGGGCAGTGATGTGCTGATTTCTATCAAATATTAACAGCTGTGGAGAAGGAGAGGCTCCCGTTTGGTCTGTGGGGGGTGGAGGTGCTTTGTAGCTCCCTGCAGCTCTTCTTACTGAAGCTGTCGCAGGAGGCGCGCGGTTCCATTTCATGGTGGTTTTATGAAATATTGACAACATTGGGGACACTGTAATTGGCTAGAGAGCTAGAAGGAGAGCCCACATCCGGTCCGCGGGCCGCCTATTGAGTACCTATGATTTAGAGTCTTAATATGAACACTTTGAATAACGCCTGAACATCCCAGCACTGAAAGGCTGTAATTCCTGAATGATTCAACCTACAGTCATGAGTGAGGCTTTAATAAAAAGTGACACTTGGAGGAATCCTGTTCTGATTCACTGTCAGTTTGACTGAGACTCAGTAGAAGAGTCAGGAACTCACTGACAGCTCAAGTTTCCTGTCAGGAATTGTAAAAAGTCAAAACAAGTTCTATTTATTTCATACATAAAACTAAATATTAAAACATTTTAACAGACAGCAAACTACCGCTTTACAATTTCACCGTCCAGTTCCTCACAGGTTAGTTTCATGGAGTCACTGATGACAACGGTCTCTTCCTGCTTCAAAACAGATCTTAAAAGAGTCCTGATGCACAAAGAGTGAATCCTGGTTCCTCCCTTTAGTAATGCTGCTCTCAGTCAACTGGTTTTGTTATGATGAGACTATTTGACCAATTATCTTTTATCCATCCATCCATTTTCTGTAGCTGCTTATTCCTCCACAGGGGGTCGCGGGGCAGCTGGTGCCTATCTCCAGCGGTCAAGGGGCGAGAGGCGGGGCACACCCTGGACAGGTCGCCAGTCCATCGCAGGGCCACACAGAGACGACCGAGACAAACAACCACACACCCACTCACACCTAAGGACAATTTACCAGCCCAATCAGCCTGACAGTCATGTCTTTGGACTGTGGGAGGAAACCGGAGTACCCGGAGGAAACCCACGCACGCACGGGGAGAACATGCAAACTCCACGCAGAGAGGCCGCAGAGCCGGGACGCGAACCCACGACCTCCTTGCTGCGAGGCAACAGTGCTAACCAACTGCGCCACCATGCAGCCCAATTATCTTTTATGATAAATGTATTAAATAATCTTATCATTACCTCATCAGTTGTTTTGAATTTGGACCTGAAATGATCTGGATTTGTTCTGAACTTTGAGGTGACTTGTGCTGAACTGGAGCTTTAAAAATGAACTGAACTGTCAAACTGCTACTTCTGGTCAATTCCTAAACATTCTAAAGTTAAGATCATCTTTCAACCAAGACATCAACATTGATCATGATGTGATTGTGTGATAATACATCTGTTAGTGGTTGAACATCATCAGTGTGTGACCTTATTCTTCAGTCCTGATGGATCAGAGGACTCTGCATGCATAACTCAACATTTGATCAGTTTACTTTGACAACTGAGTTAAAAACCATTAATCAGGTTAAAAAAGACTTCAGCTCAGTCCTTCTACAAAGAAAACCAGAGGATAATAAACTAAGCATGAGTTGATTCGAACCAGATAAAACACAAAGAATCAGAACAAACCCAGAACAACCTGCTGGCTGACAAAGAGACAAAGAGATCAAGTCAGATATTTGAATGAACATTCAGGAGAAATGGCTTCAGGTTTGGCTGTTCCTCCTGATACTTTGACCTCTGACTGCTAGCAGGAACACTTCAGATGACTGGAAACACAGCAGAGGTCGTCACGTTGACCTTTAGAGGAATGAAGATCAATCAAGTTCTCTGTAAGACAAAAGAACAAAATGTTCAAATTAAAGTTCTAAACTCTAAATGAACAGCAGTGAGGAGAAAAGTCCAACCTTCAGCTGATGGAACCACCGATCCTTAGTCTCTCAGCAGCTTTGGAACCTCAAAGCATTTCAGATAAAGCAGGTCAGACATTAACAGCCCAACTGTTAGAGTCCAGTAAAGGAAAGTCAAATATTAAAGTTCTAAATCATCCTCCAGGAGGAGCTGAAGAACGTCAACAGGAACGTCTGAGTTCTGTTTCCTCTGATATCCAGCTTCAGACAGAAGGAGAGAAATGGATTGAATTCAATCAAGACGTCTCAGGGAAACTTACAACAACTTTCAAAAACTACAAAAATCCTGAAAACGGCTGCAGAAAACTGAAGACCTGAACTAAAGCAGAATCTGATCTGAAGAGTCAGGATGATCCGAAGATTTCAAGTTTAATCAGGAAAAAAAGCCAT
>SSNR01000612.1:34472-82383 GCA_006937965.1 Callopanchax toddi | reverse complement strand
GGAGAAGGATGTGAAGTCTCTCACTCTGGAGGAGAAGGAGGTGAAGTCTCTCACTCTGGAGGAGAAGGAGAAGAATTCTCTCACTCTGGAGGAGAAGGAGAAGAATTCTCTCACTGTGGAGGAGGTGAATTCTCTCACTTTGTAGCAGCAGGTTTTCAGATGAGTTGAATGATTCTACATCTCTGCCTGATGGAAGCAGACATGTGGTTGGTTGTGGTGTTAGCAGGTAATCAGTAGGTGAGGAGGCTGATTATGTTGCCTTGATCTCAGCTTCAAGTCTCCATGGGGTGATGCTCCTGTGGCTTTTTCATAGCCAGACTCCTTCTGGTTCATTACTGCAGTTTATTCCAGCCTCTTGGTTCCTGTGGTGCTACTAGACCTTCAGGTGGTCCTTTGACTTGGCAGACGGGCTGTAGGGGGCTAAGTTGGTTCTGATTTGTCTAATCTGGTTTTGTTTTCACAGCTCACATTACAATATGTGAAAACTCCCAGATCTACATCAAGTGTGGTAAGTCTGATTGCCCAATTACAGTTAAAACATCTAGTTTGGAGGGTTTTTATTGAAGTACTGAAACTGTAAAACTGCTGTAAAATAGTTTAATTGACTTTTTGGTGTTATCACCCCCCCCCCCAGATACTCGGCAGAAGATCCATGTGAAGTATGCTAATTACGGGCGTCATGATAACACCACCTGCTCTGCCAACCGTCCCCCCTCTCAGCTCCAGAATGTTGACTGCTCATTGAACACAAAGAAAGTTGGTGAAAGGTGAGGTTTCTCGTTGGTAAATAGTCTTCAGTTGTATCATCTCTGAATCCATCCTCGGGCTGTAGATTTGTCCTCATGTTGCTCTTCATCCACAGCTGTAACAAAAAGAACAGATGCACCGTCACAGCCAGTAACGCTCTGTTTGGAGATCCCTGCCACGGAACCTACAAGTACCTGGAGGTGACTTATGAATGTCGGAGTTGACTTATGAATGTCGATGTGAGTATCAAAACGGTGCAACAAGAATAAAATGTAACCCTGAAACCAGTTTTGATGTTGCATAGTGAATTAACTTCTGTCCTGCAGCTCAACGTCCCTCTGGAGCAGGAGAGCAGCTTTCTCACTGACTGGGGACAAAAGGTTCACGTGACTGAGAATAAAAGTTGATATTAAACCACATCTCCTGTCATGGTTTCTTGGTGTTTTAATGTCGATTAAAAATATTAAACCAACACTTCATTTATGAAAGCTCACTAATTTGTATGCATGTAACATTTGATCAAACATCAAAATGGAGAAGTGGAGGACATACTGGTAGACTACTAGATTTCATCTCAAGTTTACTGCAGAATAAAATGCGGTCTTGTGCTACAACTCAACAGAATGAGGACATCTCGTATGGGGATCTGAGATTTTTCTGTAAAGCAGTTGAAAGGAAAAAACTGACATAACCCTTTACTGCTGATTGGATGCTGCTGTCTGACAGCGACTGTCGCTCATGGCCTGAATGTAAGCAAGCATCAGCAGCATAATGGTTGTAGCCTCACCAAAGAGGCTATATCCTTTGACCTCTGACCATCACAACAATAATCCATCTTTGTCCCAATAACTTGGAATACAATCACTCTTGGATTATGTTTAACCTGAATCAAGATCCCTACAGGTGTCCTACTGTCCACTTTCAGGTGTCCATCTCCCAGATGACCTTAACTGGACACTAACTGGTCTAATAAAACACTCTCTGTAAAGAAGTCTCTGCTTTAACACCACAGACTGGTGTTCCAACTGTAATCTCTTGTTCACAGAACATTCTCTTGTAGTGTTCCTGCTCAGGGTCATCCACACACTCACACTCAAAGTGTTATAATATGCTTCTCTATTTTCTACATTTATAATGTGAGTGTTTAACGGGCGGAAGTCATATGTGAGTTGGTAACTCCCTCACAGTTCCCCTACCCAATCAGAGCTATTCACAACTCCACTAAATCAGTTTTGATTAGTACACTTAACATCTTCTGATTGGTTGAATTTCAGATAACGTAGTCTCAAAACTAATATTCAGTTCTGGTACGAATCAGTCTTGTCTAGTCTTTTGCTACAGACAGTCTTGGTCTGAGCTACAGCCTGAATGTAGCTGAGCTGCTATCTTCAGAGTCTTAGCTGAACCTTCATCAGCTTTGAACAAGGCCTCTCAGTTTCTCCCTCACTATGGGAACTGATCAGGAATTACTTCACCATGCCGAGGGTGACTGACCTCCCTTGCTGTCGCACGGATCTCAGGGCCATCAGACGATTCCCAGGTGAACCAGCTAAACTGCCTCCTCTGGGAACTGGGCCTTCATCCAGGGACCTGCTCCACCTCTGCCAGAGGCCCCTCACCCTGCTGGACCCACGAGACCTGCAACTCAGTAAGAAACCCCTTTCTGATCGAGAGGCTTTGCTTTGATAAAGCTTAATTCTTCCAAACTAAATTAAGCCAAAACTAAATCCCATTCCAAACTCAAATTAGCCCTAAAGTGACTCTTAAAGTCACAACTAGGTTAACTACATTAACTAACTTCCCTAGTCATTAAAACATATGCTACGGTCCGTTAAAACTCACAATTAACCTATCTTTAACATCCTCAACATGTTTAAGAATATTAATTGTGTTTTACTGTGTTTTACATCAACTTTCAAACTGTCTTATCTGTCTGTGTTCTTAGGTTTTTCAAATTAAATGGTTGTTCAATCTTATCTGGTCTGAGCTTCACGTTATTAATAAGGTATTTCAATTCACTGTACTCTTTCAAAGAACCTAGATACCTTCAATAAATATTAGCTATTATCAGGGTTAAATGACAGTTTATAACTTTCCATTAAAACCCAGAAATAAGCTTTGTTTATCTGAAGAGGGTGTAGTTAAAATAACTAAGTTATTTCTAAACGCTACATGGTGAAAGTTCTGAACCGAGAAGCTCAAAAGTTGAACAAAAACCAGCAACTACAAACTCGGTAATTAAGCAACTCAATCAGCCAAAAAAAAACAGGATTTTCAGAGTCTTGGCCTGAAGACGTAGCTCTCCTCTGTTGTGCCATGCAGAAGGAATGGAAAATGGAGCCCCTGGAAGTGGACATGTGCTGACTCTGTTCAGGAAATGCAGAGAGACAATCTGCTGTTGGCTAACATTTTGAGCTAATTAAACTAACGAATATCCACCCATCGATTTCTTAAGGACTGATGGACTCTCGGTGACAGTTCAGTTATTGTTGAGGCTAAATTCAGTTTCCTAACTGTTTCATCCAGCCAGAGTTTTATTAGAACATTCAGTCAAATTTTAATTTGACTTAATGTTCAATTTCCAAAAGAGCTGGGATGGATGGTCCCTGATGGAGAGCAGCTTTAGTGTCCTCTGTCTCTCACTGACTCCATGTCCAGGTTGAGTCCAGTCATTTCTCTGGTCCTGATGCTGCTCCCCCTGCAGACAACACAGAAAACAGCTGCTGCCTCCACAGAGCCGTTCAACGTCCACAGCATTTTACTGGATCCATTAAAGGAGCTGAGTTTTCTGACAAACCAGCAGATGAGACACGAAGCACGGAAGTCACTTCTACTGTTTCTATGGATTTGGACTTCAGTCTCTGCAGGTTTTTGAGGCATGGTGATGGATGTTGGTGCTGTTTGAGTTGTGGCTCCGCCTCCAGACCTGACCCAGTGTGTTCTCTAATGTCAGCTAATTTAGCTGAAACCTGCTTCTAGCTGACTTTGTGTTTAGTGTTTCAATAGAATCATTTTCTTCATTTTGGAGTCTGACGGATAAAATGCTGAGTTCCTCTGAAGAAAAGTAAAGGCTCACTTCTTCTAGTGGTTCTGTCTAATGACTGGATCTGACTGTCAAACCTTTGCAGGAGCATTTGGTGGAGAAGTGTTGAAGTGGAAACCTTCATTTTCAGCATCCTATTAGTCATGTGACCTGACGCCCCGTGTTCTTGTTGATGCTCCTTGTTTCAGCTGATCCTAATTGTTCTGATGGATGTTGTGTAGAAATGTCCAGCCTCTCTAATAGAATTAAAATGGATTAATAGAAAAATAAGCTTTCTGTCTATTAGCTGACTTGTGTGTTGAGTTGAGTTTGGTATTTCCTAAAGAAGTCAGGCACCTAAATAATAAAAACCATCATTTAAAAATCTGCATTATGTTTACTTGTGTTATCTTTGACTAATAGTTAAATGTGTTTGATGATCAGAAACATTTTGTGTGACAAACATGCAAAAGAATAAGAAATCAGGAAGGGGGCCAATAGTTTTTCACACCACTGTATTTGATATGTTTCTTCCAACTCAATCTTTCATCAATCAGGACACCAAGGAATTTAATTTCAGCCACTCTTTCAATTTATGATTTATCATGAGTTTCTTATTGCTAATGGTTGATCTATTGCCAAATATTATGTACTTTTTTATTTATTTTTTATTTAAATTCAGTGTAAATTTATTGCCACGAGTTACTAACGCGTGGGAACGAGTTATTTATTGCGTGGCCACGCAATAAATAACTCGTTCCCACACGTTACTAAGAGTGTAAATTACTCTGCTAATATTTTCTTTATTGTTAGCTGATTTATAAATGTTTGTTCTGTTGTAATGATGCAGCTAGTGCTGTATTTTTAAAGGTATGAAACTTCCAGTTGTAACTGCCAGTTGAAATGAAAGTAGCAAAAGTGATTCCTATCTACAAAACAGAAGGTCAGCATTACTTTACTAATTATAGACCAGTGTCAATACAATACTGTCTGTTTCCTAAAATATATATTTTTTAATTATAACAAAACAAAAAAATCCCACTAACTTCGCCAGAGTGTCTCTTCTGGGTCACCCAAGCCCGGATAAAGGAAGAGGGGTGGAATTATCTCTTTAAAATAACAAGAATCAACAGTAGAAAGTTCATTTCTAAACAAAATTCCATTGTTTTTTATTCCCTTTTTGTTTCTCTTACAATGTTTTTCCTTTCTCCTACAGAAGTGGTGTCCAAGTCGGTCCTCTAGGGCCGGTATCCAGCATGTCTTGGTTCCTTTCTTGCTCCAACACACCTGAATCAGTGGTTGAATCGCCTGCTCTGCAGAAGACATTTATTCAGCCACTGATTGAAACCAGGTGTGTTGAAGCATAGAGACTTCTAAAACAAGCTGGGCGGTCCTCCAGGACCAGAATTGGACACCACTGTCCTACAGCATCCACACACACAACTATGTAGGTGATGACATAATTGGGCCACTACTGGTGACTTTTAGGACAGCTAATAGCTACTTTCCCTTCTGAGTAGTCGACAACACTGGCCTCTGCAGAGTGTTTTTATAATAGTCGGCTGACTCGGCTCAAACACCAGTGTTACTTGTTATCAAATGTAAAGAAGAGTTATCAAAACCCTTCTAGCGACTCCTATTTCAAAATGGAACAAGTGATAAATGTAGCAATATTTTCTGGGGTTATGGGAGGCTCTTCTTGAAAATGAGCAGAAGCTGCCTTGAGCCCCGCCCCCTCTCAAAGCACTGACAGGTGGTCTGGTCCTCATGCAGCAGCTCCCATCCTCGCTGCAGTCAGAGAAGATGTTCACCCCTCTGTGTCCAAATAAACTGAGCGTGTGGTCGTCTGCTGGTTGATCCTTCTTTGGCGCACAGTATGGAAATGTCAAATTTTCTTTGTTTAAAACAAATCACTGCAGGCCTTAATGGCCATTTCTAAAATTTTGTTATGATCAGATTTTCTTGTGCAGTTGTTCTAGTAGTTGTTGAATCCCATGACCCTGCCTGAAGTCACTTGATTCTCCGTCCTAGACCCCTAGACCTGGAGGGTCTGACCCTGCAGGATCCACAAGGGGCTGTCTGCCTTCATCCTCATGTCTTACCCCTCTTCCTCTGAGGTAGTCTCCTGACTGAGAGCCCTGTCAGGAGACTCTGTGCCTTGGCCACGCCCGTTAATGGCAGATCTTTTTCTGATGATTCTGGCACTTCGTAAACAAGCTAGGATGATTTTAGCAGCTTGGCAAAAAATTTCAAGGATTTTGTTTTATTAAAATGGTTAAAGCATTCTAAAAAAAAATCCTAATTATGTTGATTTGACACTAAACATCTTACTATTTATTTCCATTGAAAAACCACACTTCCAGTTGATCTAGTTTGGGTAAATTTATTCAGCAAATCTTTTAGCAACAGCAAACAAACAAATCCAAATGCTTCTAATTGATTATTACTCAACAACAAAGGAGATAAAAATATAATGAATAAAATAAATAACTCACTCATCCTGATCTGATACCATCAGCTATGTTTGAGGACTCTTTGTTGCAACACCTAAGTGTGTCGCTACTTATCTTCCTCAATAGAACTTTTGGGTTTATGCTATTATGCTCACTGATACTGTTTTAAATAAAGAGACGTGTTTCAGCCAGCAACTGAATGATGTTGAAAAGTGACTCCTAGCCTCAACCTCACAGGTGCTTTCACCCACCCCCACTGAGTACCTCAATGAAAATATGTGCACCCCTGATTATAATCCATTAGATGTTGAAAGAAGAGAAAGAAAGGAGTTAAATCTGTGGCAACTTGCAGTGTAAACTTAAACCTCCAGGGTCTCCTGATCAGATTTATCCTCCTGATGGATACAGACCACTCCCTTCAGCACCACAACCCAAAGGGTTTTCTGTTGAAGGACGACCACGCATGAAGTTCAGGGGTTTAGAAGTCTGATGAGAGGAGAGCAATGAACAAACTACTGTTATTTGTCATATCTTTTCATTTAGTGTTTCTGCCTGCATCAACCCCTCCCTTATGATTTCCTGATTCACTCTGTGCATAGAAACTTCTCTTTGCAACAAAACATAAAAACACTTTTTTGGGGTGTTGGCTACATTTTACAGCAGACCTTCCTTTCCTCAGTTAGCTCACCCGCACATGAACATGAGTTCCTTCATTTTCACTTGAACAGAGTCAAACTCAACCTCTTCCTGTAGGAAGTCAGCTCAGCATCTCCTAAGAGCATCCTGCTCTCAGTTCTTCACTTTTCCAACTTCCTTCTTACCTAAAATATTAAAACACTAAAAACTTCCTTGAAAAGCACACATTTCATTACTAGTAACACATTTCAATCCTCATTTGATCACCATGTAAAACCATCTGATCATTTCAGAAACACATTCACTTTAAAATCAACATAATAATGTACATGATCTGTTTGAGTCATGGGTGGAGAGGACTTCAACTCATTCAACAATTTTTATTAACATAAATGCAAGTTTTTTTTTTATCATTCATATTATTTAAAAACCTGAGAATATCTGGTTGTGCAGCACAATAATGAAAAACAGTTTAATTAAAATATCTAAAGGGAATCGAAACGTAAAAATCAGTTCAGAATCTAAGGGAAACCCTACAGCTGTTCTCTGAGTTTTTACTAGTACTGAACTCTCCTCCTAGATTCACTAAACCTACTCAGCACTGGCCTGTAGATGAACGCTACAACAAACTTAAGCACTGCTCATTCTACTGAACAACTAATCTTGGACCTGTAGTGTTTCAACTCAGTGTTTATTAACATGAGTCTCTACGAGTTGTCTGAATATTCACAGTTAAACTGTTTCTCTTTAAGTGTCGATTCTTGTGTTTTAGGAGTCATTAAATGATCTCTGATCTGTGTGGATTCTCATGTGTCTGTTTAAAAGAGTTTTGTTCCTGAAACATTTCCCACAATCACCACAACAAAAAGGTTTCTGACCCGTGTGGATTCTTATATGTGTGTTTAAAGTTGACTTTTGATTAAAACATTTCCCACAATCATCACAAGAAAATGGTCTCTGACCTGTGTGAATTCTCATGTGTGCAGTTAAAGTTGACTTGTGGCTAAAACTTTGTCCACAAATATCACAACTAAATGGCTTCTGACCTGTGTGGATTCTCATGTGTGTGTTTAAAGTTGAGTTGTCCCTAAAACGTTTCCCACAATGCTCACAAGAACTTGGCCTTTGATCTGTGTGGGTTCCCACATGTCTGTTTAAAGCTGACCTGTCCCTAAAACTTTGTCCACAATCACCACAAGAAAATGGCTTCTGACCTGTGTGGATTTTCATGTGTCTGTTGAAATTTTGCTTTCGACTAAAACTTTGTCCACAGTCACCACAACAAAATAGCCTCTGACCTGTGTGGATTTTCATGTGCGTGATTAAATGTGACTTTCGGCTAAAACTTTGTCCACAGTCATCACAACAAAATGGACTCTGACCTGTGTGGATTTTAATGTGTTTGTTTAAAATTGACTTTTGGTTAAAACTTTGTCCACAATTATCACAACGGAATGGCCTCTCACCGGTGTGGATTCTTGTGTGTGAATTTAAATTTGACTTGGCCCTAAAACTTTGTCCACAATAACTACAACAAAATGGCCTCTGACCTGTGTGGACTCCTGTGTGTCTTTGTAGACTTGTTTTTCTAGGAAATATTTTACCACAGAGATCACAACCATATGTCTTGACAGTACCTCCACCTGACTCAGGAGACCTGATCTCCTTCCTGTTATCGTTACTGTGTTCAGTTTTTAACCCAGTGTCTGACAGCTGAGAGTCAGGATTGTTTACATTGTCTTCCTCTTCATCATCCTCACTGACTTCAGTTTGTGAAGAGCTGGAATCTTCTTCCTGAGTATTTGGGCTTCCTGGGTTCCTGATGGTTTCTGCTCCTCCACAGTCCTCTCCACCAGTTGCTGCTGTCATCTGGTCAGTGGAGCTGCTGGCTGGAACCACTTGGTGCTGAGGAAGCTGGGACAACACAGGTTTCTCTTCATCATCCTCACTCTTCACAATAACCGCAAGGAAGGGAAGCGCGGTGTCATCGGTCTCCTCCTTAATATTGAGCTTCTCTTCATCCAGACTGGTCCAGAGTTCATCCTCTTCCTCCTTTATGTTGAGGGGCTCTGGGTCCTGCTGGTCCACACCAGGCCTCCATTCTCCAGGAGCTTCTTCTTTAATTAAAACCAACCGTTGATGATCTGCAGGCAGATCTGAAACACACATTAAGGACACCTTTGAGTGAATTCACAAAGACATCAATTGTGTTCAAGACCTGAGAGAAATGAACAGACAGTTTGTCAGGGTCAAAATTATTTATCACGTATGAAACCAAATGTTTATCGTTTGAAGCTCATCTTTCCCAGAGTTTGAAAGTAAATCATGTCTGATTAGCAAAACTCCCTTTCCTGACCTGCTTTAGATAAGTATGCTGTCTCCCTCCCAAGGTCTGGAGGGAGGGAGGGAGTGACATACTGCCATCCGGAGTCTTATCCTTTCTGTGATTTATCTGTATGTTTTTACTTGTGTGCTTTTCAATAAAACTGACTCCGGGAGAAGGGATTTTCAGAAGGGCAGGTGATCAGGGCTGTTGTGGTACTGATCTGACCTTCTCCCGGATCTGCGTATGAAAATACTGGTGTGTTCTTTGACCAAGCTCGGGTTTCTTCATGTTGGTAGAAACGTTAAACCTGACACAGTTTTAGTCGAACTGTATTCAGCGTTTTCTGTTCTGTCTTTGAGTGTATTTGCTGTTATTTTGAAATAGTTAACACTTTCTTGTGATTGCAACTCTTTTGTGTAAATCTCCCTCTGCATTGATCAGTCAAGGATCAACAAGGGTGTTCTAAATATAAATCATATTTAGAACACCCTTATATCCACTTGGGTGCGCTGCTCCCAGTGTTATATACCAAGGTAGGGTTTTATCCAATCAGATTTCAGCTAGCTTGTGCTGTCAAGCACTTTGAAGTCTGCCCCAAGGCCTTCAGAAACAACAGAGAACTCCGCAGTCCGCTGTAAGTGAACAGAGATGGCAGTTATGATTGTAGATCAGCTCTATAGTCTGTGTGGCTGACACCAGCTAGCAGGCCTGATGTGTTAACATGAATGTGTCCTGTGATTGTTTAAGGTCTCGTTTTAGCCAGCAAATATCTCAACTAAACTTGGAGATTTGTTAGCTACCGACCACTATCTGTGTATTTTTTTAAAACTATGGCTAAAAGAGGAGAAGGGTCCTGTCCCTGCAGGGAAAACAATGTTTCTGTTAATTTCAGACAAGAAACTATGAATGTTACATTGGATAACTGCTTGAGAAAAATGTTGCAATTATACAGCTGGAAATGCTGGATTTCGTGTTTGGAGTTATGATGTGGTAACCTGGTAAACCAGATTATATGTATATATAGTCTGGCCACAATCCACTGAAACGACTCATTCATAGGGGCGGGATCAACGGTTGTCAATCAAACAGTCTTCACATGCTATTGGATAGCGCTAGAGCCGTTTAGCAACAACCGGAACCAGCTGGTAAATAAAACTTTTACTGTATCCTGTTGGCCACCATAAATTCAGAGTTGAAGTTCTGCCATCATCAGCTAATCCCGCCCACCAAACTGTTAAGAGCATTATGATTGGCCCGGTATGAGACTGACCGGACCAATCAGTGGGCTGCAGAGGTTCCAATGGAGTGTGGCTAGCCCAAAGTCTGCAGAGCAGAACTGACGGTTCTGAAGATGAGGCGCGTCTCCCGAACACACCTCCTTCACCTGGACCAGGAGGAGGTGCGTGAGTGCCCCTTTGAAGCTAAGCTCTCACCAACCTCGGCATACGCTCCCTCCTCCTGAACTGGACCGTACGAAGTTCGGAACCCGCAGCAGCTACTTTGTAGAGTTCACGCAGAACTCCGACCACGGTCCTCATCAACAGGTATGGACTGGCTGTCTGGGTTCCAGGTGTTTCCTGGTGAACTGACGTGATATTTGGGCCGACAGCCTTAGCTGTGCCTCTCGTTAATAAAGTGAATGTAGCAGCGCGTTCTGCTCAAACACGTTTTTCAGCATAACTGACAGCTGAACATTCAACAAATCAACACAAACACATTGATCTGTCAGTGACTTTATCAGAGGTTTGTCTTTAGTTTTCAGAGACTCATATTAATGTTTAAATCCCCCAAAGTGGTTTTATTTAACAAAAACATGATGAAACAGCCCTATAGGATAATGTGAAATAAACAGAGAAATAAAGACATTTGAAGGCAGATTTAATCCATTACAGATCAACTGGATGCTACAATCAGTTTTTGACAGTAAAAAAAAAATTTGTTATTTGATGTGGTAAAAAAGAGAGTTGATGCTCAGTTGATGATCAGATCACCTGTAAACTAAATGTAATCCTTTACTGTCAGGAGATGAGAAGGTTTCTACAGTAAAACTATTAAAACAGAGTGAGCCTCAGAAAACAGCTGTAAAGTTAAAGGAGACAGACCTCTGATGACAGATCAATGTGTTTTAGTGTTAAAATGTTTCATCCTGATAACTTGATCAACCATCAGAGGTTGTTAAAATGAGCTCAGAGCTCATCTGGTGGTTCTGGTTTGTGACTCAGGTCTGGGTTTCTGAGGGAAGTTCTGACAGGTTTAGTATTTCTTGTTAGGTTAGTAACAGCTGATCCAAACAGTGGATCAGCTGTTACTAACCTTCAACTCTAGACTTGAAGTATCACCATTCTTCAGCCTCATGCTGATGAACACACACATACTGGTATTATGAACCCTTTGGCAGAATTCAAATCAGCCATTTTAATCTAGATTAATTTCAAGATTAGGGTGAGATTAATCTAGATTATAAAAATGTATCTATGCCCACCTCTTGATGAATGAAGCAGTATATAAAATAATAAACAACACGGATGTCTACATTGTGCCTGCAGGTTTTTATTTTTCTCTTGAAAAATAAAAACACGTTTTTCGTCCAAATGAAGGTATGGTTTTGGTTCAACGGGTGCACAACAAACTCACGGAGAAACATGAGTTTTGCGAGTTACACTCGAACCGAGATATGAAATGGCCAGCTGAAAACACATGACTAAAACCATGTTACCTGATTTATATGATGCATGTCGGGCCACAGTGGAGGTTGGAGATTCACAAGGGGATGTTCTATGTTTCGTATGTTTATCGTTATTGGGATAGGAAAATTAGACCTTATCTCCCAGTCCTAAAGATATGATAGAGTTCTATGTGGACGGATGGATTTCTATACAGATGGATAGATGAATGTCTATACACACACACACATCACTCCCTCCCCGGACAGTACACCACCTCCATTTTAAAAAATCCTAGAGGACTGATTGATACCACGGCCCGCCACTGAAAATAACACCTTTCTGCACCAAGTCTGAGGAGAAATCAGGAAGGAATTTAGAATTTTCCTGTAACTTTTAAAACCACGTAGATTTTTAAATGCCTCTATGGACTCTGTGATCCTCTAGCTGAGGACTCTTATCTCAGCCTGATACAAAAGAGGACTACCGTATTTGCCCGAATATAGGACGACCCTGATTATAAGACGACTCCCCCCTTTTCAAGACTAATCTTCAGAAAAAAGACTAAATTCACTTTTTAAAGAAACAATTTTTAATTGAAATTTTGAGAAAATAATTTAACTAATGCTACTAATAATGACAGACTGCTTTAATATTTGCTTATTAACAGTGGTGCACACAACTAGTCCATTAGTCCACTGTACTGATCTCTCTGCCCGAACGCACCTTTGCTGACAGGAGCTTTCACGGTCAGACTGTGCTATCATCGCGATCATCAGACACTGATGAACTTCACATCCAGTTGTGGAGCTGAGATGGAGTTTTCATGTAGGGGAAGCTTGTTTACACACACACGCTGCTGCGGCAAAATGCACAGACACACACACACACAGACAGCTGCGCCATGAACGAACAGACACACAAACCGGCTGCTGCACCATGATCGTGCAGACACACACAAACCCACTTTTGCGCCATGATCGTGCACACACACACAAACCCACTTTTGCGCCATGATCGTGCACACACACACACACACAAACCCACTTTTGCGCCATGATCATGCACACACACACACACACACACACAAACCCACTTTTGCACCATGATCGTGCAGACACACACACACAAACCCACTTTTGCGCCATGATCACGCACACACACACAAACCCGCTGTTGCGCCATGATCGCGCACAGACACACACACAAACCCGCTGTATGTGTGAGGGAGTGTGTAGGTGTGTGTGTCGGGTGCATATAAAGAACGGTGAGACGGATGAGGTTCTGAGGGAGAATGCGTGTGTGAATCGAGCGAGCGACGCGAGCCCTCACCTGTACAGTCTGCTGCTGAAAACACCTGCTGGGTCTGGACATTTTAATCCTCAGTACTAGTAGACCTGTAACGTTGAACTAGGCCAGGCCCAGACCTCTGGAACCGCTCGCGGTCTGAGCTGCTTCCTGCCGCTTTGACCAAAAAGCCTGCGCCCTCCGCCGGAAAAACTAGGGCGCGATAATAAGACGACTCCCCCTTTTTCAAATGATTTTTAATGAAAAAAACCTCGTCTTATATGCGGGGAAATACGGTATTTTATTAATAACCATTGATCACATGAACTCTAGCATATGTTTTCTCATTAATACGCATGACGGAAGCAGAAAGAGCTTCGATCATAGCTGTCAGGTGTACAAATCGCTTTGATAAAAACAACAAAACGCGCTAATTCTACAAAATTCCATAGACTCGCACACCTTTCAAGGCTGCAAGCTATCAGGAGTGACTGGAACGAGCAGATCATTAAAAATCCTACAATCTGCAGCGATCATTTCATATCAGGTAAGTCTCGGCTAACAATGAGCTAATCAGCACCGCAGGTTTTATAAACTCAATTATTTAGTCCCACATATATAAAATGTGAATAGTTAATAGCTCAAGCTTATAAGCTAGCGTGCCTTGGTTTGTTTTTGCTCATTTGTGTTGCTAAATCTGTAGCTAACTGATGAATGCTACAAGTTAGCCTCCTAGCACAGCTGTGGCTACCATGAACCAAGTTAATAGAATGTACTTTATTTGTGCAGGAGAGGCATCTGATGACATTGAGAGTCCTGACTTTGTCCCATCCATCTTCTCCTACTCAACCCGGGCTGGAGAAGACGACGACGCTAAACTAGATCGGTAAATATGATGACATCGTGTGTTTTGTTGTTGTCTGACCAAACAGCGTGACTCCACATTTGGCTGTGAGTGCAAAAAAGAAAAGTTGAGTGATTAAATGTAGCTCTATTTGAAATGAGGGTTATCTTACACTTTGATCAATCTACATAATCTCAGGAATATCATGTAAATCCCAGAGTTAGTTAAATGTATTTTATTCAAGCTTTGTATTATTTCATTACTATATATATTGCATAATTCAGCCCTTTCTGAATTATTATTACTAGTCTAGGTTCCATGTTGCTCCAACTCACTGAGACAAATACCTAGTTTATGAATCTACCTTTCACAGGCAATGGAAATGAAACTATTCTGATGTTGAAGCTCATTGAGACTTGCTCCACACACATCTCAGATAAGAGAGTTGGGATGTCTGGGTGTGTTTTTTGTACTGAGCTGAAATGAAGATGTAATAAACCTGTGGTTAACCAAGTTAAGTAAGAGCTTTCTTTGTACTACATGTTTTCTGAGTGTTTCAGATATAAAAGATCTGGGTGTATTCATGTTTATATATCTGTTGTGAATATTACTATGCTATGTAGCTATTATCTGTTTGTCAGAGTTTGAATGATCACTCAGAGAATATAACTGCTGACTTTGACTAATTTATTCTTCAGAAGCTCTGGTCCCAAAGGCTGTCCATGATGACCTCAAACACAAGTCCAGCCAGCTTCATACAGAGTGTGACACTCTCACAAAAATAAAATAATCTGACTCCTAGATTTTTACAAAAAATGTTGTAGCCTCTTTAAATAGTAGCTGAAGGTTCCTGCTCTGAGTCCTCACTACTGCTGTCCACAGCTTGTCCAGGGTGCTGACACTGCTCCCTTCTCCATCTTTGTGAGGACAAATCCAAAAGCCATCCATAATATTCCAGCTGTTCAGATTCAGTAATAGAGAATTTTTTAAACTGGCTCTGCTCAACAACTGTTCTTAATCTCAATTAACTTTTCCTGGTTCAATAAAATAATACAAAACAAGGATTCCAACATTAATATCATGTGTTTTTGTATGTAGTTGACCATATTCCTTTGTTACAATTTAAAACGTTTTATGAAGTCAGTTGAAGTCATTAGCTAACCTCCTTATTAAAGCTGCACTCGGTAGATTGGTAAACAATGTAGCTTTTAACGTTTTTTTTCATGCCTCTTAACAACGTTCTAACATAGTACAGCTATAAAGATGTTGTGGCGAGCAAAAAAAAAAACCCAAAATAAATCAATAAAGTGGTTTTCCCACAGTTCTCTAAAAACCTCAGCCAATCATACGTTTTGGACCGAAAGATACTATTGGACAATCCGGCTGTCTGTCTCGCCGAATCGCCTCACTACCGCACTGCTTGAATCCTCCATTAATGCGTGCTGGAGCATTTTTCAGCAGAAAATCCCGAAAATGAGAGAAGGACAGAAACAGCCGGCTGTTAGCGATTCAATCTAAGGAAAAAATACCAGAGTTCTAAAAAAAAAAAACCTTTTCAGCTAGTAGAAAACAAAAAACGTTTGGAGGCAGAAAGAGGAAAAACCTGGGGGAACTTTTCAACAGCTGGAGTTCGGCTCTGAATGGTTTGTGGCAATGCAGGGTCCCATGTCCGTGGGAAGGCTGGCCTACGGATTATACCTGATGGGAGGGGTGAGAGCTCTGAGACGTGTTTGTGTGAAATAGCTAGCGATTTACCATGTTACCAAGTGCAGCTTTAAGCTAGTGGTGATAGATGATTGTGGGTCTGTTGATTCTCACCTCTTCTCTTCCTGACAAACATGTCCGTTATTTTGCTGCACTCTGATGCCTCTGTGTCCAGAGCTTTCTTCTTTTAAAGTTTCTCCCTTTCCTCTTGGCCTGACGATCTGGTCCATTTTGCCACTCAGACTAAACGTGTGGCGGCGAACGAATTTTACCAATCAAGCGTAGACCTTCCCACATGTGATCAGTCAGATGCACCCGCCCGTTATGTAACTTGTTTGATGGTATCTGAGTTAGCTTAGCGTCGCAATGGCTGACAACAAAATAAGTGAGGAAGATGTCGGCAACAACCTCGTGGTTAAAAAAAAAAAAAAATCACGTTTCGCATTATAAGACAGTTTGGTTACAAGAGAGAAGAAGTTCTACAAACACGTCCTCTGAAAGACAACCGTGGGTGTACATGCGACGTGTGCTTGCTTATGCACGTGAGTTTTTCCTGTAGTGATGAAATACATACTGTTGGAAAGGAAATAATTTTGGCTTTTATTTAAATAGTTGCTTGAGTGGCTAGAATAATATTCAGTCCCTCCAGGATTTCGCGGCAATTTTTTGTGATTGTTGCAGACTAAAAAGCCTGATTTCACGACAGCTTTTGTGAAAAGTTGCAATCTGTTCTTTTGCGTTTTTGTTTAATTTTGTCAATAATCAGTTGAAATTTGTTTTTAAAAATCCATTAAACATGTCAACTGATTTAATTCTAACATTTTTATTGTAAAAAGTGCACTGGAAGAACACTTGACCGTCCAGCAGAACATTCAAGCTTCGACTTATTGCTTGAACAAAAAAAGAACAGCTCCAGGTTCACAGAATTTTGGAGTACAAAAACTAATGTGTTTCTGGTCTGAGTATTATAAATCAATAAATGTTTCATACATTTGTTTACATTCATTTGAATACAAAAAGAAATAAAATCCTGCAGACAAAAGAATTTAAAGTGCACAAATCAGGTGCAAAAGGCACCTTCAAAAAGGCATGCTTATAAATTGTTTCAGTTTGATCATATAAATTCCCTTCCTTTTAAGTTTTTCTATAGTATGTACCATTGGCTTTATACAATGTGTGTGCATCTTATTTTAACATTTTAATTAGTGGCGAGACTCGATTCAAAACACTAATCAAATTTTAGACTTTGTATTTATTTAATTGCAATTAATTACATTTTAAACTAGAAAATTTGCCCTAAAAGCTTTTTTTTTTATTTAAAATGATTTTATTATGGGACAGAATCAAATAAAAGACCTAAACTTTAATATTATAAACTAAAGCTCTTTTAATTTAGAAAAGAATGCATTTAAATTACACTTCGGTTCAAAACAGTAGAAAAACCATAAAATATCCCTGACCTGACCCTAAAGTACAATACTATATTATTTTATTTATTCATTTGAAGTACATTTTCAGAAGGGTATTGTTTTAAAATAATAATAATCAAAGATTTCCATCATGTGGAAACACGGTTTGAGTGAATTGTTTTTAGCAGTGCTGTGTTCAAACTGACCCACGGTCTTGAAGCTTTTGCCTCGTTTTCAGTGACGGATCCGGGTCGGGTCTCCATCCGAACCGGACCGTACAGCGAGGAAGGGGCAGGAATAAATCTAAAGGCTAGAGACCGTTCAATTTCACCACGGATTACTTTCCGTTTTTGAAGGAGCGGTGGCCTGAGTTTACAGAGACCACCTGGACCCGCTGCAGCCTCTGAATTTACACACAGGCAACATCAGTGTGTGCGTCGCATCGGGGAGGAAATCATGCTGACGAGTGTTCCGCCATGCTTCAAATGGAAGCTGCGATACATTTTTAATGTTTTATTTTCTAGTTTATAAATCGAAATGAATACGTGAAAGACATTTTTCACCCTCGGGAGTAAACAGAAGTGTACGTGATGACGTACTTAAAAAAAAACAAGACAATGCATCGTGATTGGTCAAATTTGCGTTAAAGTTGCAGTGATTGGATAAAATTGCAAGACGTGCAAAACTTGCGAGGATTGGCTGCATTTGCGTTAATAGTTGCAATCACAACATCGCGAAATCCTGGAGGGACTGAATATTGCATTGTAGCTACTGTGTTTATCTGTGTGTGTATTTAGCATCTTTTTAAATTATTTTTTCATTTAGCTGTTTATTGCTGGAATTGGTTCCTGTTGAGGTAGAAACCTAGAGTCTAGAATTCACTACAAGATCCTTGTCCTGACCTGGAGAGCCCTGCATGGACAGACTCCTGCCTACATCACTGCATGTCTAGAACCTTACACTCCCTCCAGGTCCTCTGACCAAAGTCTGTTCTCAGTCCCCAAAACCAGACTGAAAACCAAAGGAGACAGAGCCTTTTCATCTGTAGCTCCAAGACTCTGGAACTCTCTTCCTCTGTCTCTGAGGTCTGTGGACTCAGTGGACTCATTTGAGAAGAAGTTAAAGACTCATCTGTTTAAATCTGTGTTTTTCTAAGTCTGTTTTCATTTGTGTCATGTTTATTCAACTCTTTATCATTTAGTCAAATCTGTTTAATTTCTAACGATGTTTTCTCATGTTAAGTGCTTTGTGATTTTTATCTTGAGAGGCGCTCTATAAATAAAGTTTTACTTACTTAGTTACTAAAACATAGTTTTTATAGATCAGATGAGCCTTTTCTCATTAAGTGGATCTGCAGCATTAATATATTAGTAAAGTTTTAGCAGGTCTTTGGAATGGATTTGTTGCTGGATGTGCTGCGGTGCCCAGTACCTGGACTACTCAGGGAAAACGGATTTGTTTATTTATTGCATGTGATATCATCATTGCAATATTAAGCACTGTTATCGCATATCGCAGTTTTTCCTAATATTGTGCAGCCCTACTCTCCATTACTCTGGACTATTTAACCAAAGTGCCTAAATTCCTCTACCTTCTTGACCTCTGACCCCTGTAACCGTACCATTCCACTTAAGTCCCTCTCATTTAAACACATGTATTCTGTCTAGTAGCTAATAGCTAAACTTAATTCTCTCCTATAGCGCAAAGAATGACGCCCTGTACTGGTCCAGATGTGGTTTACCAGAGATGGCCCACATCTGGACCAGTACAAGGCCAGCTGTGGACACACTAGTGGACCTGGACTTCCACCTTTTTGGATGGCTACTTTTGATTTCAGTCAAAGAGGTTCATCAAGAATTAGAAAGAACTAAAGACTTCTGCTGCATTAAACAGTCCATCTTGTCTTAGAGAAATCCATCAAATGTATTATTAGGATGAAGAAGTGATGAAATGTCAGTGATCAGTCGGGCTTTTACCATGGTTTTCCTGGTGGGAAGGCAGCTTCCTCTCCAGGTTCATTCTCTTGGGAATCGGAGCAAACGAAGACTCTTTGGTGAAGCAGGAAGTTCAGCTGATCTGCAACGATGTAGCAAACCAGATCTGACATCAACACTGACATCAGACTAGCAGAAGATTACACTCAAAGGAACAATTCACACTTCTGATTTCTTCCATGCCACCTGATCTCCATCCTCACCAGGGAACTGGATTTTCTTCAGTCTCATTAAATATTTGATGTTAGTCACATTAAAAATGAACAGAAATAGGGATGTTAAAACTAAATCTAACTTTTGGGTTGAATTACAGAATTCTTTCCATCTGTCCTGATGTCAGTGTGTTCAACAGCTTCTGGAAGCTTTAGCTTTGTCTCCTTGTGATCATCTACAAAACAACAAGTAATGGTCACTGATTCACAGGAAGAAGCTCTAATACAACTGGATACATTGAAATATGTGACTAATAGTTTATTTGAACAGAATTCTGTATTTGTTTGGTGATGACACGTCTATTTACTCAGTCGCCAAAAAAATGTCTCAACATGAACCAGAAACCACACCATTGGACTTGATGTGACCAGAACTTGGACTCTATTTGTGTTCACTATTTTCACAACTGTTACAATTTATAAGATTATTCATTATTTTACAAACATAAAACATCAGATCAACATGCTAACAAAGCATGATGAGCTTGATTATTACACTACAGTCATTCATCCATTCATTCAACACTGTCAGTGTTTGTTCTGTACGCTCAGGTTTTTTTTTGTATCTGTCTCAGTCATGTCTTTGATGCATGGATGAGAGGGCTACTTTTTTTATTCCTCATCCTTATCCTGTGTTAGCTCTTTTCCTTATCTGCCTTAAGGGGGCACCCCACAAGTGGCAGTGTGCCCGCAAGGACAATCTTACCTGTCTGTGTGTCTAATCCTGTAATACTGAAACTGAATTTCCCCTCTGAGGAATCAATGAAGGTAATCTCAGTTCACACGCTGATGGCAGTGAGCTACATTGTAGCCACAGAGGTGGAGCTGCCAGACACCAGGCTCTACAAGACCCTCTGACCACCACCAGCAGACAATGTGGGTGAAGTGTCATTGACCAAGGACACAACAACAAAATGACCCAGCTGTAGCTGGGATTGCACCGACAACTACTGAGCTACAGCCACCAAGATCAAATACATATTAATGTTTTTAGGTGTAGGGTTGATATCATGGCACTGTTTAAACAGTTCAAGTCCCTCTTCTCCACCTCCAGACCCCCACCCCTGTACTCAAGACAGTTGTTCCCCCAGCTTTGAAATCAAAATGCCCTCCTTGGTGGAAGATGAGGGGTTAACACAGCTGTTGTAAACTGTATCTAATGACCAAAGTAAAGGTTTCAGGCAGCCCTGGGGCTGCATCTGTTCATGTCTGTTAAACACAATAAATGACTTCATAAAGACCCTTGATTATTTGTTATATATCAATCTTTTGGCCTGCCACAATAAATCAATACATTTAAATAAAAATATCATACTTCAAGTTGAGGGCTTTCATGGGTTAGGCCATTTTTAGGTGAGATTAAAAATTAGGTTAATTAAATTAATTCGTTACAGATTAAAATCTCAATTTTTTTATTCCATGACAGCAAAAATAATTTATCATTGTTTCAAATGAAACATTATTGCAAAATCTAAAAAAAAAAAAAAAAAAAAAAAAAAAAAGTCTCTGTGTAGACTAGAGAGAGCTGAGCCCTGTGTTACAACAGGTACAGTAGCTGCAGGGGCCAAAACACGTCAGAAACTAGTCTGTATCTTTCCTTATTCACTGATGAGTGAATTATGTGAGATTTCACATTTTATACTGGAGGCCATTTGGTTTGTAATATTCTGTGTTTTGCACATGGTAGAAATCATAGAGCCCTAGAAATTCAGACATCAATAAAAGCTTTGGGAAAGGTCAAAGCACTAACCAGGGCTGAGGCAGTGGAACACACTGAGCCTGGTCAGATGGAGGAGAGGTCAGAGTGCCTGAAGAAAGAGGAGATCAACAATGAACCTGGAAAGAAAGAAGAAAAAGAGTTCTAACAAATCAGAACCGAGTGTCTTTTTCTGCAGCGAGAGACAAGCTTCTGATGCAACTGAGAGCAGAAATAGAGACGCTCTAATCTCCAAACGATCACTAAAGTAGCACTTACGGTGCTAACAACTGCGCCGGAAGTGCTACATTAGTTAGCCGAAAGCTGACGCTAAACTGTAGCTAACAACATGGCAGTAGCTGCAATCAATGATCAAATACAAACCTAGTCTTTGCTCATGTTGTCTGAAACTCGACAGCTGCTCTTCTGTTCCGTCAGAAAGTCTCAATATTTCTTCCACCGCCGCATCCAGTCGCTGCCTGACTCGCTGTCTCTGTTAGCTCTGTTAGCTTCCCTCTGTCGATCTCTCTCTCTCTCTCTCTCTCTCTCTCTCTCTCTCTCTCTCTCTCTCTCTCTCTCTCTCTCTCTCTCTCTCTCTCTCTCTCTCTTTCTGTTTCTCTCGGCTCTTCTTCGTTGTTTGTTCTGTTCTTTTAGCTGCAGTTTACATCCAGCTAAAAGCTTCATTACCTGTGAAACACAGGCTGGGACCTCGTCTCTCTCTCTCTCTGTCTCTCTCTCTCTGTCTCTCTCTCTCTGTCTCTCTCTCTCCCCTCTGTCTCTCTCTCTCTCCCCTCTGTCTCTCTCTCTCTCTCCCCTCTGTCTCTCCTCCGGCTCCACCAGACACAAACACAACACACACAGCCCGCCTTCGTTGTCATAACAACCAGCTGACAGACAGCTCTACAAGCCAATAGAACACAGATTGCAATCAAGCGCATCAGATTCATTTAACTAATGCTGTCATGCCTGTAGAAAATTGTGCGATTACAGTTTTTTACTATCGTTAACCCACTAAATTTAAAATTTCAACACAGTTTTCAAACAATTTACTCCAAAGAGAAAAACACCTCCACAGGTTTGCACAACGCTACAAATAATGTCTGCTTCACTCCTCTTTCAAAACATACACAAGGTATTATTCAAAATGAACACACATTTTCATAGCTTAGACACAGATAAGGATTGTGAAACTACTTCCTTGTCATTACAAAGCCCCGGATTGTCAATGACTATGAACGAACTGGATAAACACACCAGGTGTGGAAGCACATGTGCAAATTTGAAAACGCAGCATTCGGGTGTATTATAAAAGTACAAGATGAGATATTCATGTAACACTTCTTGCCCATGTTATCAACCATGAACTGACACTGATGGATGGAGGATTCGTCACATGAGGAGATTCTTCCAACATGAAGACACATCCTGATGTGATGAAACCTTCAGTCCTGATCCAGCCAGATGGACAGATGATGAACAGTTACAGTAATCTTGTTGCTTTTACAGTAGTTTGTCTTCAGAGTCAAAGTGTTTGTACTTCATGCAGTAATGTGTATTTGTTTCATTGATTTCATTGTTGGTTGATTACTGTAAATTATTATGGACAGAAATACTGTAAGTATTGAAATAAATACTTGAAATATTCAGTCTGCAGCATCAGTGTTGTGCAGTGCTTAGTCTGTTTATAGTAGGACTATTTGTCTACATTCTGTCTAGATCTCATATAGACTGTTGTGGGTTTGTCACTATTTTCTTTTTTCATCTATGATCCCTCACATAACGATGTCTGGACTAAAATCTACCACATGCTATTTCCTAAAATTAGTTTTTTGACAAATGTGTTTTTTATTTATCACATCAGAGTGAAACTGGCTGCATTGGTGTCTGATCACTGAGAACTGTGTTGGTCAAATGACAACTAATACCATTTTTACAAATGTGTGTATATGTTTTGACTGAAGTGTGTCATTTTACAAACAATCTAGGAATTATGCAAATTGGGTGTGGTGTTTGGATAATTGTAACTATATTTTGAAAATAAAAACCCAAGTTTCAAAATTGTGTGTAAACAATAGTACAAAACTGTAATACATTTAAATAATTCATCTGATTAATTGCGTTTTTAATCACACCTAGAAATAGCAGAGGAAAGCCCTCATCTTGAGGTAGTTTCATTTAAATTCATTAAATGATTGTGTCAGACCAATAGATTGATATATAACAACAAAATGTGTCTTTATGAAGTCATTTATTGTGTTTAACAGACTTGAACAGATGCAGTTCCAGTGCTGCCTTCATAGTGCTGCATAGACATCAAGAGCAGCTGAGTCATTGATTACATAATGTAAAGCCCGGGTTTTTTTTTTGTTTTTGGCATGACAGTAATCATATAAGGTGCAATAGTAAAGTAACTTGATAAGAAGTTATTAAAAAATTAAGATGATGTATAATAGTACTAACAAACCAACATTAAAATTAGTGCAGTGATATAACTATTATACTGTAAAACAATGTGATTGATTCGAGTCACATACAGTAAGTAATCATGACTGTGAATTGCCACATGAGTTATTCATTTGTCATGTTTCGGTATGACTGTATATTTTGTAGCTGTTTTTAAAGCGACTGATTGTGATAAACGTAGTTCCTTATCCAGTGTGTTCCAAAGTTTCACTCCTTTTATTGATAAGCTCATTTGTTTCAGCGCACTACTACTGAATATTTGTTGAAAATCTGATTTTATTCTTTGTGGTTTCTCATTAGAAATTGTTATGAAGTATTTCTGAATATCATCAAGTACTAGTTTGTATTTGACCTTGTATAGAACCAACAGAGTGGAAAGGTTTACTATGTCTTCAGTTTGATTGGATAAACAGTTCATTGGTATGTTCTCTGTAATGTTTTTTATGGATGATTCTTATTGCTCTTTTTTGTAAAATGACTAGAGGTTTGGTATTGGTTTTATAAGTGTTGCCCCATATTTCCACACAGTAAGTTGGGTATGGTGTGAGCAATGAGTGGTATAGCATTTTCAATGTTATTTCAGCTAATATGTGTTTAGTTTTGTTTAGTATTGATATGTTTTTGCATATTTTCTGTTTTATGTACCGTATTTTGTTTCCAGGATAGTTTATGATCAAGTATTACTCATAAAAATGTAATCTCATTAACCTTTTCTATTGAATTTCCATTGATTGATATATTTTGCATTTCTTCTTTCCTTTTGTTGCCAAACAATTTTGTTTTATTCCAGTTTATGGATAGTTTATTATTTTTGTTTAACCATTCTTCAATTTTGATCATTTCTGTTTGTATTTCATTGATTGTTTTTTGTAGGTCTGTGCCAGTATGGAATATATTTGTGTCATTTGCAAATAAAATAAGCTTTAATATTTGATACTTTGCATATGTCATTGATGTATAGGATGAAGAGTTTAGGGCCTAGAACAGAGCCTTGTGGGACACCACATGTTATTACTTCTTGTCCTGATTCTGCATCTCCAATTTTTACTATTTGTTTTTTGTTGTTTAGATGTAGGCTATTCCCCTTATTCCATATTGATGCAGTTTAGTGAGCAACAGGCTGTGATCGATGGTGTCAAAGGCTTTTTTTTTTTTAGGTCTGTGACTCTGCTTTTTGCGGATGATGTGGTCCTCCTAGCTTCATCGAGCTCTGACCTTCAGCTCTTGCTGGGGAGGTTCGCAGCCGAGTGTGAAGCGGCTGGGATGAGGATCAGCACCTCCAAATCTGAGGCCATGGTTCTCGACCGGAAAAAGGTGGAT
The DNA here is from genome assembly GCA_006937965.1 of Callopanchax toddi. Classification (NCBI taxonomy): domain Eukaryota; kingdom Metazoa; phylum Chordata; class Actinopteri; order Cyprinodontiformes; family Nothobranchiidae; genus Callopanchax; species Callopanchax toddi. Next base: position 57,607 of record SSNR01000612.1, on the reverse strand, counting down.
TGCCAACTCCGGGTCGGGAGAGAGGTCCTGCCTCAAGTGGAGGAGTTCAAGTATCTCGGGGTCTTGTTCACGAGTGAGGGAAGGAGGGAGCGGGAGATCGACAGGCGGATTGGGGCAGCGTCTGCAGTGATGCGGACGCTGAACCGGTCTGTTGTGGTAAAGAGAGAGCTGAGCCAGAAAGCAAGGCTCTCGATTTACCGGTCGGTCTACGTCCCAATCCTCACCTATGGTCATGAGCTTTGGGTAATGACCGAAAGAACGAGATCACGGATACAAGCGGCTGAAATGAGTTTTCTCCGCAGAGTGGCCGGGCTCAGCCTTAGGGATAGGGTAAGAAGCTCGGACATCCGGGAGAGACTCGGAATAGAGTCGCTGCTCCTCCATATCGAAAGGAGCCAGTTGAGGTGGTTCGGGCATCTGGTAAGGATGCCTCCTGGACGCCTCCCTCGGGAGGTGTTCTGGGCATGTCCTGCCGGCAGGAGGCCCCCAGGTCGACCCAGGACAAGCTGGAGGAAATACATCTTCAGTCTGGCCTGGGAACGCCTGGGCGTCCCAGCTGAGGAGCTGGTGGACTTGGCCGGGGAGAAGGTGGCCTGGGCTGCCCGACTTGGAATGCTGCCCCCGCGACCCGGACCCGGATAAGCGGAAGAAGGCGAGGCGAGGCGAGGTCTGTGAAGATCCCTATTGTGTGTTGTTTCTTTTCTACTGCTTCTATAATTTCTTCTTGTAATTCAGCCAGAGCTAGAGATGTTGACCTGTTCTTTTTAAACCCAAATTGCTTTGGAGCATTAAGGAGAGAAAATCTGATATGTTAGAATTGTCAAGGTGAATATTCATGTCTCCAAAGACCACGGTGGGACAGTCATGTTAAGGAATGGAAGAGAGCAGGGTGTCTAATTCATCTAGAAAATCAGCAAGTTGTCCTGTTGGTCGATATATGACGACCATGAAGAGTTTGACAGGTGCAGTTACCAGGATGGCATGGTATTCAAATGCGGTGTATTTAGTAACGGGTAGCAGTTGACTATACTTCCATTTGTTGGAAATTAGCATGCCTGTTCCACCACCTCGACGTAAGAGAGGTGTGTGAGAACGTGTGGTTGTTTGAAAGTGCAGCTGAGGACGCGTGACCGCTGAGCAAACTGTCCCTTTGCCTGCAGCAGCAGGAGGTGGTGTTGCAAGGGATCATTTTTTGGATAAATAACTTTGCTCTATTTATTTTGTAGAACACTGTGAGACTTTTTTCTGCTCAATGCTCATTAAATACAAACATTTAACTCAAGATGTCAATCTAATGTTTAAATAAGATTTTAATCATATATAAAAAAGGGAGTACATACTCCTATGCACCTCTGTTGCAGTCTACAGCTCCAGATTCAACTGGAGTCTACAGGTCCAGTTGGACCTGGAGCTGTAGACTGATCTGGACCTCCAGTCTGACAACAACCAAACTAAAGCACAGATGAAACCAGTGCAGAGCCTTTTTCTTTCCACTCATGTTGTGAATTATAATAAAGAATTATCAATTACACAATTACTGGTGATTGCAAAATAAAATCCTATAATTCTGATTAATACCTGAAGGTTTAGGAAGTAGTTAGAAAGCTGATGATCATTTAGACAACAAATACAAACTAAACTGTTTACTAGATCAAATAATAGAACAAATACAGACAGCAGACTTTATTGTTTTGGTTTGATTGAACACAGAAACACTCATTTCATCAATGTGACAAACAGCTGCTCCTGAACAATTACACACAAAGTTTAATACTTTGATCACAATCATTTGAAATTTAGCAGTATTAGTACTTTAGGAGTACAATTGCAAGTTTTTTATCATTCATAATGTGGTGATACCGGGTAAGGCTAGGGGGTCTTAACACGCTTGGATACCAGAAATGACAGAGCAGTGCGATGTTACGTTCACTGACCGTGAATGTAGACGAGATGCAAACCTCACTCCTCTAAATCCAGGAGGATAAAAACCGCGGTGACACTAACCACCTGGTAACAATATGATTTGAAAAAAGTGAGAAGAAAGAGAATAGGCTGTATATCAGGTTGTGCAACACAAAAATAACCAGGATAACTAGAATAACAAAAGGGAATCAGTTCAGAATCTTTGAAGAAAAACCTACAGTTGTTCTCTGTTTTTATTAGTAACTCTACTCCCATATTCACAAAACCTACTCTCAGGGCTCTTGAGCGGCATGTTTTGTGATTGGAAAGTTCTTGTCAAGCAAAGATTTCTGTCTCTGTTCCACCCCGACATTGTGTTTGGTGCAATCAGACGATTGTTTCAACCGTCTGTGATTAGCTGAGCCCATTTCCTGACATTTTTTTTGGTGCGATTTTTAAATTTTGAACTAGAATTAGTTTCTTAATTAGTAACAATGCTTTGTTAAAGCCAAAAGAAGCAGCCCGCGTAGGAAATGATAAATAATGCAGTTTTAAATATTATAAACTCCCAAAGTCCCAATCAGGGTTTTTTTGTCCTTGAGTCTGAGTCATTTGATTTCGAGCATCTATCGATACCGAGTCCCGATCTGATACTGCTATATTCAAGGGTGCACATAATTTTTTCATGGAGGTTCTCAGGGGAGAACTTGGCACTGATGCGCTGCCTTTACCTTTTAAGTGTCAATGCTTGTGTTTTAGGAGTCATTAAATGACCTCTGACCTATGTGGATTCTTGTGTGTCTGTTTAATGTTGACATTCGGCTAAAACTTTGTCCACAATCACCACAACAAAATGGCCTCTGACCTGTGTGGATTATAGTGTGTGAGTTTAAAGCTGACTTTCGGCTAAAACTTTGTCCACAATCCTCACAACAAAATGGCTTCTGACCTGTGTGGATTATCATGTGCTCATTTAAAGTGGACTGTCGGCTAAAACTTTGTCCACAATCACCACAACAAAATGGCTTCTGACCTGTGTGGATTATACGGTGTCTGTTTAAGGTTGATTTGTCTCTAAATCTATGTCCACAATCACCACAACAAAATGGACTTTGACCTGTGTGGATTATCATGTGAGAGTTTAAATGTGACTTTTGGCTAAAACGTTTTCCACAATCACCACAACAAAATGGCTTATGACCTGTGTGGACTCTCATGTGTATGTTTAAAGTTGACTTTTGTCTGAAAGTTTGTCCACAATCACCACAACGAAATGGCCTCTGATCGGTATGGATTCTCATGTGCAAATTTAAATGTGATGTTTGGCTAAAACTTTGTCCACAATCATCACAACGAAATGGCCTCTGACCTGTGTGGACTCTCATATGTCTGATTAAATGTGACTTTTGGCTAAAATTTTGTCCACAATCACTACAGCAAAATGGATTCTCACCTGTGTGGACTCTAGTGTGCTTTTCTAGACCTGTTTTTTGGGTAAATCTTTTACTACAGAGATCACAACCATATGGTTTCTGCCTTGTCTGGACTTTCCTGCTTGTCTTGACTCTGCCTACACCTGACTCAGGAGACCTGATCTCCTTCCTGTTATCGTTACTGTCTTCAGTTTCTGACCCAGTGTCTGACAGCTGAGAGTCAGGATTGTTTACACGGTCTTCCTCTTCATCATCCTCACTGACTTCAGTTTGTGAAGAGCTGGAATCTTCTTCCTGAGTATTTCGGCTTCCTGGGTTCCTGATGGTTTCTGCTCCTCCACAGTCCTCTCCACCAGTTGCTGCTGTCATCTGGTCAGTGGAGCTGCTGGCTGGAACCACTTGGTGCTGAGGAAGCTGGGACAACACAGGTTTCTCTTCATCATCCTCACTCTTCACAATAACCGCAAGGAAGGGAAGCGCGGTGTCATCGATCTCCTCCTTAATATTGAGCTTCTCTTCATCCAGACTGGTCCAGAGTTCATCCTCTTCCTCCTTTTTGATGAAGGGCTCAGGGTCCTGCTGGTCCACACCAGGCCTCCATTCTCCAGGAGCTTCTTCTTTAATTAAAACTAACCATTGATGATCTGCAGGCAGACCTGAAACACACATAAATTTAGGACACCTGTGAGTGAATTCACAAAGACATCAATTGTGTTCAAGAACTGAGAAAAATGAACAATTACATTAGTTTTAGTCAAACTGTATTCAACGTTTTCTGTTCTGTCTTTGAGTGTAGTTGCTGTTGTTTTCAAATTGTAAACACACACACATTGTATAAACTCTGTCATTGTGCTGAAAACTCACAGTAACCAATAGATTATAGGCTGAACAGGATGACCCCAGAATGAGGCAGGATTGTTGTGAAATCACGTCTGTCTATAAAAGCATCCTGTCATCTAAAATGAAATGAGATTCTTGTGATTGTAGCTCTTGTGTGTGGATCTCCTTCTGCAGTTATATGGTCAGCATCACCAAATGGCTGACTCAGGTCCCCATCCAAACCCAGAGTTGGTCCTGTCCGGATCGCGCAGCAAATCCAGGACCCTGCATCCGGGGAGATGCACGAGTGCCATTGAGGAGCTACCGTGGGCTCGCAACAAGCTCGGCATCAAACTTCATCAATGATTTGGCAACATGATGGATTCAGCAAGAAGGATGTGATGAATACAAAGTCAAACTGTGCAGAAAGACTAGCAACAAGTCAAGGTAACACGTCCTCCATCCGCGGTACAACCACACTTTATAGAGAACCTGATTATCTAACAACTCAAATGTGACAATATTGACATGATGCAGCTCTCTGTAATATCATCTGTAGAACAGAACAGATTAAATACTTTGTGTCTGCAGAAAATTTTAGTCTGTGGAGCAATTATGCTGCTGCAGCCCCATCTAGTGGACAACTTTTGTTTTTGTGAATACGGGTAGTTATCGTCCAGATATCGTTAATGTTACCTCAATATACCATGATTAGGAATTGATAGGTTTTTATCAATATCAAGGCCATTATTGATTCTGCTTATCAATCCAATTCCTTAACAATTCTTGAGTTAAGTGACCAAAAAAAAAAGTTTTACAGTCTTCTGCACCACAAGCAACCATGGTGTGATTTGAGTGTGTGTCTGTTAAAAAATGTTTCTTTTTAGTACTAGGATAAATTAAGTTATTGCTGTCTAAAACAGGAATTAAAAAGAGGTCAGATTGTTGATTAAATGTTAAAAGGGCTTGCCAAAGTAACAAGAGCTTCAGAGCGGATGATGAGGTGAGGTCCAGAATCTGACGGACCCAGGTCACCAGGTACTGCTTCTGGACTCAAACCTCTGCAGCGCCTTCAGCCTCCTGAGTCGTCTCAAAGACTGCAGAGTGTGACTTGTGAAAAAGCAGAGTGGGGGACTCGGCGTTTGTTACGGGTTTATCTATAAACGCTGCCGCGGTTCTGTCTGGACCTCGCCTCGTTAAGCCCCTCCACTGCTTGCGCCGGTTTATTGTTCTGTCGGACCAGTGAGAGGTGCATAGAAGTCGGAAAAACTGGAAACAAGAGAATTATTAAGATGAATTGATAAAGTCTCCTCACACAATGACAAAAAGACAGATCCACTTTAGAAATCTGAGAAACAATGTGGAGGCCCTTGACCTCGATCTTCATCTTCTCTCCTCTGGCCTTTCAGATGTCTTCTCTGTTGCTGACTCTGTGGATTACTATAACCAGTCCCTGAGCAATCTCTTGGATTTTCACGCCCCCTTAACAGCCAGGTCAGTTTCATTTTCATGCTCGGCACCCTGGTACACCTGCGAGCTACGAAAGATGAAGGCGACTGGGCGTGTCCTTGAGCGGCGGCTCAGGGTTTCTGGGCTGGCTGTTCACAAACAGGCATACAGGGAGCACAGGAGGGCGTATGCAGAAGCTCTGAGGGTTGCAAGATTCAGGTTTTATTCCACCATCATCAACACCAGCCCTGGGAACTCCAAGCAACTTTTTTCTACAATAAATCCCCTTCTCAAACCACCCTCACCCTCTCATTCCGAGACCACCAAGGAAAAGTGCAACATGCACATCAATTTTTTCAAACAAAAAGTTAACAACATCCGCTCACACCTCTCCACCACTGCTGTCATACCCCCCCAAACCGCTGACTCACCTTCTGTCATCATCCAGCCCCTCTGCTCTTTCTCTGTTGCCACACAGAAAGAGGTGGAGGGCGTCATCGGGAAAATGAAGCCGTCTTCCTGTGCTTTGGACCCTTTTCCCTCAGCTTTGCTGAAGGCCAACATCTCTGCCATCTCTCCACTCATCACCAAAATCATTAACCACTCCCTTTTGGCTGGCAATATTCCTCCTGCACTGAAATCAGCGGTCATCACACCACTACTTAAGAAACCCACACTGGATCCGACTGTTCTCTCCAACTATAGGCCTATTTCCAATCTCCCTTTCCTGTCAAAGATTCTGGAAAAAATAGTTGCAAGACAACTTCAGGACCACCTCAAAGACAACGACCTTTTTGAAAAGTTTCAGTCTGGTTTCTGCCCTGGCCATAGCACAGAAACAGCTCTGGTCAGGGTCACTAATGACCTCCTGATGGCAGCAGATACCGGTTCCCCTTCTCTCCTCATCCTTCTGGACCTAACAGCTGCTTTTGATACAGTAGATCACAACATTCTCCTCCATCGCCTGCAATTCACCATTGGACTTTCAGAAAATGTCCACAACTGGTTCACTTCATATCTGACAGGCAGAACTGAATACGTCACCATGGGGACAGCCACATCTTGCACACATGATGTCGTCTGCGGTGTTCCCCAGGGATCTGTGCTAGGCCCCACCCTATTCTCCATCTACATGCTCCCTCTTGGTAAAATCATCAGCAGACATGGAATATCCTTCCATTGTTATGCTGATGATACACAGCTTTATCTTAAGACCACACCCACTCTCCCTGCTCCCCTGCCATCGTCCACATTGACCACCTGTCTGGAGGAGATTGAGGCGTGGATGAAGCTCAACTTCCTTCAGCTGAACAGCACGAAAACTGAAGCCATACTGGTTGGCACACCACATCAGCTCCGTTCGTCCACTATCACCGGCATCACCTTCTCTGGACAAAACATTCCACTTTCCACATCTGTCACCAACTTGGGTGTCAAAATGGACTCTCAACTCACTTTTGACACCCACATCAAACACCTCTGTAAAGTATCTTTTTACCACCTTAAGAACATCGTCCAATTCTCAGCCTGGCAGATTCAGAGAAGCTCGTCCACGCCTTTGTCTCCTCCAGGCTGGATTACTGTAATGCACTTCTCATCGGGATCTCTGGCAAGAACCTCCAGAGACTACAGCACATCCAGAACAGCGCTGCCAGGATCCTGATGAAGGTGCGCAAGCATGAGCACATCACCCCCATTCTGAAAGCACTTCACTGGCTCCCTGTCCCACTTAGAATAGAATACAAACTCTGCCTCCTCTCCCACCAGTGCATTTACGGTCAAGCCCCCCACTACCTAAAGGAACTCCTCACTTCCCTGACCACACGCATCCTTCGCTCTGTAAAAGCTAACACTCTTCAAACCCCCAGAACCAAGCTCTGCAGCATGGGGGATCGGGCCTTTTTCTCTGCTGCTCCGAGGTTGTGAACTCCCTCCCTGTCCACTTAAGGGCTCCACAAACTGTGGATGCTTTTAAACAGAACCTAAAAACCTACCTTTTTAGAAAAGCTTTTTGTTAGTTTTATTCTGTAGCCGCCCCTTTTATTTTTTTAACTTGTTTTATGAGTGTTGACTCAGCTATTTTAACCTTCTCTTCTGTAGCACTTTGAGATTGCAAAATATAAAGTGCAATATAAGTTAAATTTATTATTATTATTATTATTATTATAAGTTAGAGGTTTACAATTCCAATGGAATTGGTCTGTTGGAACCGGTTCTAAGTCGGAACCGGTTCTCGATTCCCACCCCAACCATGCTATTGATTTGAGACCATATCGCCCAGCCCTAATCTGCACCATCTCAGTCACACTGACAGCATTCAGCTGCAGCCACTCTGTGTCACCCAGAGAACTTCTGTGTATTTGTGATGCGTCAACATGTGATCGCCTAATAAAACCATTATCTGTTCTTTCAACTCGCTCACAAGCACCTTGATTTCAGTTGCTGTCAAAAAAAATTTCTATATCTCTCAGTTGTCACAATTTACTGTGAAATGCCTGAAATTGATCAGTTTTTGTACATGCACATTATTCATGAGGTTCTTTGCATTGACCATTTATGGCAGAATGCTGGTGTGTAGGAGGCAAGACCTGAACCAAATCAGATGAGCACAATTCTACCGAAGGCAGTGATTTATAAAGCAGAACTGTGTGGATCTGTGTGTATGCAGTAGGTACTAACATTACCCTGCACAAATACAATTCTTTTGTTGAGCTTAAGTACACTTTTAGTAAAGACTTTACACAAAGATATATAAAAGACGCCTCTGAATATTACCAATTTTTGTGTAATGTCTTACATTACCGTGTTACAGAAAAAAGCAATGGATCACAGTAATTTGTTACTTTTGTAATGCGTACTCCCAACACTGGTAGAGGCTTAAAGTCAGTGACAGCTGATTAACGTTGTTCACTAACTGCTGCTGTGTCATGGTGTTCTGAGTTACCATGAAAACACAGTCTGCAAAATCCCACAAACCCTCATAGAAAACGAAGGAGATTCCTTTAAATGTTCCTGAAACGTGCTGTTTTACCACCGTTTGACCCACAAACTTAATAATAAAAAAGTAATTATTAATTGATGAATGATTTCCTTTTTACTGATCTCAGATGAGGTGGATGTGTTAACAATCAGATCTGATCAATATATAAAAGCCTGTCAGCACTAAAGCTTTACAGAATATAGAAAAGAAGCTGCATCCTAAACATTCCAGTATTTTAAAGAGCTACACTCCAGTTCCTCAACCATCACACAGAGCTAAATAGGTGAGTCCTGATCTGGTCCACACAGTGCACTCACACTCAGCCCAGATAACAAAGAATGACGCCCTGTACTGGTCCACATGTGGTTTGACAGAGGTGGCCCATATCTGGACCAGTAAGGCCAGCTGTGGACACACTGGTGGACCTGGACTTCCACCTTTTTGGATGGCTACTTTTTATTTCAGTCAAAGAGGCTCTTCAGGAATCAGAACTAAAGACTTCTGCTGCATTAAACAGTCCATCTTGTCTTAGAGAAATCCATCAAATGTATTATTAGGATGAAGAAGTGATGAAATGTCAGTGATCAGTCGGGCTTTTACCATGGTTTTCCTGGTGGGAAGGCAGCTTCCTCTCCAGGTTCATTCTCTTGGGAATCGGAGCAAATGAAGAATCTTTGGAGAAGCAGGAAGTTCAGATGACCTCCAACGATGTAGCAAACCAGATCTGACATCAACACTGACATCAGACTAGCAGAAGATTACACTCAAAGGAACAATTCACACTTCTGATTTCTTCCATGCCACCTGATCTCCATCCTCACCAGGGAACTGGATGTTCTTCAGTCTCATTAAATATTTGATGTTAGTCTCATTAAAAATGAACAGAAATAGGGATGTTAAAACTAAATCTAACTTTTGGGTTGAATTACAGAATTCTTTCCATCTGTCCTGATGTCAGTGTGTTCAACAGTTTCTGGAAGCTTTAGCTTTGTCTCCTTGTGATCATCTACAAATTCTGTATTTGTTTGGTGATGACACGTCTATTTACTCAGTCACCAAAAATAGTCTCAACATGAACCAGAAACCACACCATTGGACTTGATGTGACCAGAACTTGGACTCTATTTGTGTTCACTATTTTCACAACTGTTACAATTTATAAGATTATTCATTATTTTACAAACATAAAACATCAGATCAACATGTTAACACCCAACTTGCCTACTGGTGGAGGTCAGAGGAACTTGGAAGGGCGCCGGTGCATGGCAGCCCCCGCCTCTGTCAGAGTGTCCCAGGGCAGCTGTGACTACAATGTAGTTTATCACCACCAGTGTGTGAGTGTGAATGGGTGAGTGACTGATCGTGTTGTACAGCGCTTTGGGGTGTTCTGCAATGTAGAAAGCGCTCTATAAATACAAGCCATTTACCATTTACCATGATGAGCTTGATTACCCTACAGTCATTCATCCATTCATTCACACGCTGATGGCAGTGAGCTACATCGTAGCCACAGAGGTGGAGCTTCCAGACACCGGGCTCTACCAGACCCTCTGACCACCACCAGCAGACAATGTGGGTGAAGCATCTTGCCCGAGGACACAACGACAAAATGACCCAGCTGAAGCTGGGATTAAAGCAACAGCAGACAAACGCTCTTTGTACTGAGCTAGTACCACCATGATCAAGTACTTACTAAATGTAATGCTTTCTGAGGTAAGTAACCAGGTCTGATTTGTACTACTTACCAATTGATTAACCAATTATTAATTTTAAAAAAGGACTCATGAATACAAGGTGCGTTCTTATACTTTAAATAAATACATATAGGGTTGCATTAAGGGGTTATTTTCTGTCATCTGAAGGCCATCCAGGCGGATTACAATTCACACACCTTTGTGTGTGTGTGTGTGTGTGTGTGTGTGCATGTGCCATCGGACTACGCTGTTATGTAGAGTGAAAATGACATAGCGACTCGCTGCAGCTGTGTGTAATGATCACATTTATACATAAGACCCTTGTACAACGAAACTTAAGAAACAAGGAACTCAAACCGGGGCCACAGTGGATTTTATCTCCCAGGAGGAACAACATCCATGTATTTATCAGTTTGAAGTGTGATCAGCTGATGTGGTCAAACCTGTTTGTCAATAAAACCACGAGGATTGGAACAACTGACTTGTTCTTGTGAGAGAACATTACAATACTATTTTAAATGAATGAAAAATAATTGCTGTTGAAAATGACATCATTATAATTTTAAGAATGAATGAGTGACTTGTAAAAATAGATTATGACTGGATTTTCTGACCCTGTCAGTCAAAATGATGGACAGCAACCTATGACACACACACACACACGCACGCACGCACGCACACACACACACACACAGGCATTAAATGTCAGTCAGGGAGAAGTTATTGCACAAATGTGGTTTATGTTTATTTATAATCTTTAAGTGTAAATTATTTTATTTCTTTAATACACCCTTTATGTACATAAATTGCCCATACGACTGAATAAAAGACAAACAGGAAGTATTTTACTTTGATAGACGCTCATCAGAGACCACGCTTTTATTTTGAAAGGCGCTGGTAAACAAGGGAAGCGAAAATCAAAAGAGGCTGCTTGACTGTCGTTTCTGAAGTGGAGGTACCGACGTAGACCCGACCCTCCACACAGGAAGTGCTACATTAGTTAGCTGAAAGCTGAGGCTAAACTGTAGCTAACATCATGACAGTAGTGTGACCAAATACGAACCTGGTCTTTGCTCAAGTTCTCTGAAACTCGACAGCTGCTCTTCTGTTCCGTCAGAAAGTCTCAATATCTCTTCCATCGCCGCATCCAGTCGCTGCCTGACTCAGTGTTTATGTCTCTCCCTTCCTCTCTCCCTCTCTCTCTTTGTCTCTCCATCTTTCTCTCTTTGTCTCTTTCTCTCTCCCTCCCTCTCCCTCTCTCGGCTCTTCTTTGTTTACATCCAGCTTAAAGCTGCATTGCCTGTGACCTCGTCTCTCTGCTCTGTCTCTCCTTCGCCTCCACCATCAAACACACAAACACAAACTTAGCCCGCCTCCGTTGTCATAACAACCAGCTGACAGACAGGCTCTACAAGCCAATTGGACACACTGAACACCTGAACTTTTCCCGAGGACAAAATAACATAATCCTAGAACTTTAAACAGAGTCCATTACATGAATGTGTTCCCTCAACCATTAGTCCTCCTGACTCGACTTGTTTGGTGTCACCTGTGTTTACAAGGGGGGAGAATTTTGGACTATGGTGACGCTTCATGCTCTGCCCTAAAAAACCTGGACATTCTTTATCACTCAGCCATCAGTTTATCACTAATGCTCCCTTGCACACTCACAACTGTCATCTCTATAAACTGGTGGGCTGGCTCTCCCTTCACACTTCCTTCAGACTCCACCACTGGCTTCTTTTTGTTTACGAGACAATTCTGGGCAAGACACCTCTCTATCTGTCCTCTCTTCTTGACCTCGCACTAGGTTTAGTGAATATATTAAGCTCATCGTCCCAAACACCTCTACTGTCTTTCAGCATCTGACTGGAACACTCTACAAAACACCCTGCAACTTATTACAACCTTTAGATCTACAGTAAACTCCATCAGATTATAACTGACTGCTACAGTTGTTGATCACCTAGACCAGTGATTCCCAAAGTTGGGGTCGGGACCCCACTGTGGGTCCTCAAACAACAAATTGGGGTCCTGGGATGTTCTCCAGAACTAAAAGTGAAATTAAAATCTTTGCTATACCATGTATTTGCCCTACAAAATGTTACAAACCAGTTGCATAAACATGGTTTAATAGTTGTAGATGTTTGTGTTTCATTATGTCCTTGTTTAATTAGTTTATTATCAGTGTTTGTATATTTTGCCAGTGATGGTTGGGGTCACGAGTCTCTGCCACTGTTATTTTGTGGGTCAGACACCCAAAAGTTTGGGAACCACTGACCTAGACCACACTTAATTACATAAAGTCATGCACACATTCAATTTCCTGTATGATGTAATGATTCTCCTGCATGCATGTGTATATGTGCATTTATTTTTCAGAACAAAATTCACATTTTTTATTGCCTGTTGCCTATTATGTTTGATCTGTACTTAAGTGTTTATTTGTGTTGTTGTTGTTGTTGTCTTTGCACCTCCTTCCAAGACCTCTTGGCCAGGTTGTGTTTGTAAATGAACACATGTTCTCAAACATTTTACCTGGTAAAATAAAGGTTGGGAAAAAAAAGAAGACAGCAGAGACACTCTAAACACTATGATGTCTCTGGGGGACACATTTGATTTCCACAGGATGACTAAGGAGACTGCAACACTCATTGCTTTGCAGGACAGAATGTAGGACAAATGGTTCGAGTGTTTGATGGTTTCAAGTTTCTACTTTATTCAGTGGCAGTTCTAGACCAACATGGGGGGGGGGGCATTTTTAGAGGGGCACATTCAAAAACAAGGCTGCATGGTGGTGCAGCTGGTTAGCACTGTTGCCTCGCAGCAAGGAGGTCGTGGGTTCGCGTCCCGGCTCTGCGGCCTCTCTGCGTGGAGTTTGCATGTTCTCCCCATGCATGCGTGGGTTTCCTCCGGGTACTCCGGTTTCCTCCCACAGTCCAAAGACATGACTGTCAGGCTAATTGGGCTGGTAAATTGTCCTTAGGTGTGAGTGGGTGTGTGGTTGTTTGTCTCGTTCGTCTCTGTGTGGCCCTGCGATGGACTGGCGACCTGTCCAGGGTGTCCCCCGCCTCTCGCCCCTTGACCGCTGGAGTTAGGCACCAGCTGCCCCGCGACCCTCTGTGGAGGATTAAGCGGCTACAGAAAATGGATGGATGGATGGACATTCAAAAACAATTTTAAAAAAACTACAAACATTGTCTTTCAGTATTTCAAATTTTAGTGTCTACAGTATTTGCAGCAATATACTAGGTCAGTCACAGTTGCTTTGAACTCAGTACCTTCAAAAAGTTTTTCAAATAAAACTGTTTTACAAAAAAACTACGTATGTCTTTTAAGGTCAGTACTGGGGTCAGACAAGGAGGCATTATATCTCTCTTTTTAACCTATACATGAATCAGTGAAGTTAAAACCCCGTAGGACTGGTTGTGTTGTAATAAATCACCTGACGTATGCAGATGACTTGGTGGTTCTTAGTCCGAATACCGCTGGTCTTCAGCAGCTATTAGATATATGCTCCTCTGACTATGGGGCAGAACACAGTATTGTGTATAATGCAGCTACAAAGTGTGATTTTGGTTTGCAGAGCGAAGGAGGACAAACAGATTATTTCTCCAGATTTTCATCTGTCAAATGATGTGATCAGTGTAATCAAGAAGATAAAATATCTTGGTCATATTATTACTGAAGACATGACAGATGATGATGACATGTAGAGACAGTGCCGTTTGTTATATGCTCAGGCAAATACACTCGCTCGTAAGTTTGGGTCTTGTTCTAACCGAGTTAGAAGGTTCACCACTACACGGCCCATAACTCTACAGGTTGCATATGATGGTGCTCTGTGTTTGCTATTGAAGAAACCTTCCTAGATGGACGAGTGGAAGTGAGACATGTGTAAATGTGAGGGTAAGCACCCTATGAGCTGCCTTAAGAGATTTTGTGTATACATGTCACACATGTATACTGATACATTGATATACACTGATTTGTTCAGTGTTGTANNNATTTGTTACCTGCATTAAAGCTGCACTGTGGAGTTTTAGCAGGTGGCACCATCTAGAGGCGGAAAAAATGTATTGCCGCTTAAGCAGTAATGCCTGCTGCTGTGTTTGCAGCTGGATTAGGAACACCTTCGTTCCTGAACGCACACCTCTAGCTGGTCATCAGAGCTAAAACACATTGTTTTACAATGATCATTGTCACATTAGGCTGTTCATTCATGTATTTATTTTAAAGACTCACTCATCTATAAGTAATGTGGCTAGCACTGCATCGGGTACTCTGCAAACACTCTGGAACGCTCTGTGATTGACCTCTGTACTTAGGCAGATGTCTTATGCTATTGGCTAATGCTGACGGCACTCTGTTCTAATTGTGTGGGGCTCTAGTAGACAGGGCTTTGCAACAACAACTAAAAAAGGATGTATTATCTTATATCATAGAACAGGGTCAGACTATCATTGATATGGATTTCTAAAAAATCATACACAATTCCTGAAAGGGGGAAAACTCCAAATATATGCATTAAGTCCAGTGAACATGAAATGCTCTGAAATGCCTTTGACCCTGGCTCTCTCTCTCTACAATCCAAACTAAGACTAAGGCTCGAAAAGAAACTTCCAACAAAAGATGACTTCAACAGAATTCCCTGAGGAGAAATGAGAGCATCAACATAGGCAGAAATGAAGCAGCAGTTCACAGGATGACAGTATTTAGGAGTCAGTGTTGATGAGTCTGACAGCGTGGGCTCAAAGTGTTTCTGAGGGTGAGGTCTGGGCATTAATAGAGCGTCAGCGCCTCCCTGAGGGGAGCTGACAGAAGATCCTGGAGTTCTCAGGTCCACAGACCAGAATCTCCTAACAGTTCCAAGGACCAGATTTAAAAGTCGAGGTGATCGCTCCTTCCAGTCTGTTGCACCTCGACTTTGGAATGACCTTCCTTTAGTTTTACGCTGTATAGACAGTCTGGACTCCTTTAAAAAGCAGTTGAAGACCCAATTATTCAAAACTGCTTTTAAATAACTCTTTTGTGTTCTCTTGTTGTTGTTTAATGATTTTGATTTTTACTGATATTTTGTTTGTTTTATTAATTTTATTTGTTTTTATCATGTTTGATTCTGTTTTCTGTGAAGCACTTTGTGATTTTTTCTGTGAAAGGTGCTATAGAAATAAACTTTACTTACTTACTTACTTACTTACTGATATTTGATGCTTTCCTCCTGCAGCAGGTGGTGGAGATGTCCTGTAGCTGGGCTTGTGGTCAACCCATAATTCTAGAGGCTCTTTGAACAGTCCTCATCACTCATTGGTCATCATGTGCTGTGATGTTTACAAACCAAACCAGTATGCATCCAGTTAGGAAGCATTCTATTGTGGACCTGTAGAAACTGATCAGGGATTTTTGGACATGCTGTCATTTTTTGAAACAGCTCAGAAAGGAAAGTCACTGTTCTTCAATTTCAAGAGCCGACTGCTGCACAGCTTTCAGGAAGCCTCTTCATTCAGAAACATGTTAGTGGACTGGCCGTGCAGCAGGAATGCTTCACTTACTGGATTATTATCACACCATGATGGTTGAAACCACTTTGAAAAAGGCTCTAAATCCAGATGAGCTTCAGGCGCTACCAGCAAAAAGAAGTGTCCAGCCATTCCTCAAAACATGTCAAGAAAAGTAGCTCAAATGCAAACAAGCTTGAAGAGAAAGGAACATAAGCTCTGCTTTAATGGCAGCAGATGAAGGAAGCAGGTGGAGGAATCAGCTGATGCTGCAGCCAGGACATTCTGAAACTCCTGCTGCACCTGAGAACGGTCATAATAATATGGTTCCCATAATGCAGAGACTAAATTACATCACTGCCCTGCTTGTTGACCTAAACTTATCTTCTGTTCTTCCATCAAGAAGCACACATGTGTTTGATGGAGACCCTCCAGTACAGCTCACTTAGAAGAGCTTCTGAAAATTGAGTGGAGGTTAAAACTGTTGAATGTTGTTCTTTTAAATGGTGTCATTGCAAACACTGGTTTCCCTCTCTTCAACACAGTAACTTAGGTAAGGTAGTATAGTGAACAGTACAGTATACACCCAACATGTATTTTCACACACTCTTTCTATAGTTATATCCAGGGTTGCACATAACTGATCCGCCAGTTCACAAGCGCACCAGGTATCGTGTGCATACCGGACCCCTCCGCCTGAACTTGCCTCTGCGGACCGGTCGTGCATACCGCGAGCTGACGAGCTTCACATCACATCACATGAAGGAACACTCACACTGGGGAAGCTGCAGAATCTAGACACAGAAGAACTTCAAAGGCCCTCAAACAACGACAATAACCAGCTCTGAGCCTCCGTCCAGGGGGAGGGGGGGGGGTGTCAGACGGCTGTGGCACTGGCTGATGCCTGGAGCAATGCACATGCACTGCACCCCACACCCCAACCCCCTCCCTCCTATGGTGAGGGTCTGCAAATGAAGAATCAGTCAGTGCGTTTGCATGCACATCATAAAACCGAACAATTGCTTTCAATTGATTGAAGTTGTTTTTTTAAATGTATGTAAACATGTTAGTGAGGCTGAAGTCAAACTGGATCTAATTGAGCTAAAGCACCCGGTTGTAGCTCGATTTTGTCTGCATGTAAACGGTTCAGTCGAGCTGAGACTGCCTGGACGCTCTTCATCCTGGAGTGAAGAGGTTACTGAAGTGGGATTACAAACAAATCAGTAGTGGTTGAAGACGATGGCAGCAAAAACTTTCCAGCTAGGTTACACAAAGATGCCTGAGCAAATTTGTGTCCGATGGAAGCGTTTCAAACGCTAAGAAAACAACCGGCAGAACTCCGACATGATGGCATGTCGCACCTATCGTAGCGGAGTGGAGTGATTTTCATCTGAGAGTTTGGTTTTCTAACAGACATGTAAACTAGGATAAAGGCTCCCAGTTCATTAACTATAGATTGACTTAGATGCATATGTAAACGCATTGAGTGCCAAGTTCTACCTTGAGAACCTCGATGAAAAAATGATGTGCACCCTTGGTCATATTATTGATTGTTACTGTCATATGTATTTATTTTATGATTTCCAATCAGCTTGATTTTAGTTTCATTTAAAGTTGATGATAAATTATTTAAGTCAAATCATAATATGAGTATAATCACTTCTGTTATAACCAAATCCAATAAATCCTGATAATTCTCCTCAGAGGAAAATAAACTGGAATAATCTGCAAATAAAACTCATTTTAAAGAATTAGATTGAGAGTGGCGAATCCCGGAGGACAAAGGAAGTGACGCTATTCAACTTCCTCTTGGACTCCATGTTCTTTTGTAGTTCTCAAACAAATCCATGTTTTAGTTGTATTTTTACTAAATTGATTATTATTTAAACACAACATTGTCCTTCAGCTTTCCTTTTAGTAACTTAAACACCGTCACTTTGAACACAGTTCAGGGCACTAATGGAATTATCTAGTGCGGAACCATTATCGACAGGTTAGGGGAGGGGGGGCAGATTTCGACGTAACCCCGCTCACCGACTCGGGGCTCAACGCATCACAACACAAGTTTCGATTCTCTTTTTGAGAAAAAACCTGGATTACTGGACGCTTTGAAGCCCGGACACTGAAGGACACATCACTAAGGAAATGCTGGCGACAGAAACCAGGAGGAATGAAGCAACGCTGGATGAAATACTGGTGACTGATGGAAACACAGCCATGAAGAAAACACGAGGGGAAGAAAGAGGAGCTATCAACCCCAGAGGTCAGCTCTGCGCTTCAGGTATCTTCATTTTCATTCTTCCTGCCAAGTGTTTAAACTAAATACAGTTTAGCTACAGTTTTAAAAGCAGCTAAAGTACTTAGCTTATTGTGTAGCTCCTGTCTGCATTTGTAGCTAGTTTAGCTCGCTATCTAAAGAAAGAATGATCAGAATAAAACCCCAATATTCTATGGCATCAACACATGCTGTCAGATCGGCATACACCTTTTTAACAGCTGTGTGACTCCCTGACTTGTTAATTAACCTGTCAGATCAACAACTCCCAAACAGCTGTTTGAGTCCCTGTAGTTCTGGAAGATGATAGACTGGCCTAAAAATACTTGCAGATTTTTGTCTTTTACACTATCTCCAGTAAAAATGGCATTCCCCTTAAAAAGCTCATGCACCATGCAAATCAAAAGCAGAATCTGAAACTTCATTTAGTCACAAATAACACAGCATTTAGTGCAAATCAACAACCTGCACAACTGTAATACACGCATAAAGCAAATAACACACATCATATACAATTGTTTTAGCTTTCAAACATTTTCTGTGCAGTTGGACAAATAATTAGTTTATCATTACTGAAAACACGATAAAATATAATCATCGCATTATGACGAGATTCACATTACCTCCAACCTACAAATAATGTTTCTGTTATAAATGTTCTCATGACCCAGGAGGTCAACCACAATGATTGTTTTGTCATCCATCCTGACAATCTGTAGCGTTAGCTGTTTATATTTTAGATTTGTAAATTGTTCAGGAAAGTAAATGACCTATTGCTAAAATCCAGTGACCTCTAGCTCTACTATAATAAAAGTACAAATGATGGAAGTTAATCATGAAAATGTGTATACCTTTAAGTGTACGTGAATTCAGAGAAGAAGAAGGAGCAGATGAAGAAGAAGAAACTCCAGAAGTGAGGAGACATTTGTCTTCTTCTTCTCCTTCTTTGTCTCCTCCTCCTTCTTCTTCTACTACTTACTTTCCCCTGAAGCAGAATGCTGCAGGCTCTGTTCAGCCTCTCGACTGCCTCTCTGACATCAGGTCCTGGATGGCTCTAAACGTCCTGGTTTTCAATAAATAAAAGACTGAAGTCATTGTAGACCCAGTAGCCGACTCGACGCCCCTCACTGTGATCTTTTTTCCCTGGCCTCCCATGAGAAGCCCATCATCACCAACCTTGGGCTGAGGATAGACGCTGCTTTAAAGTTGGACAGTCAGGTGAACGGAGTTGTTAGATCCTGTTTCTTCCACCTACGCCGTCTGTCTAAGATTAAGCCGTTTCTGTCAAAATCCCATCTTGAAACAGTGATTCATGCTTTATAACAGCCAGACAAATAAATCGCCCATCAATTGTTGGACTGATGATTGGAAAAAAGTTGCATAGTATGGCCCAACCCTAGTCTGTGACTGAGTTAGAACAGGAATGTGGTGGATGTTGAATTTTTAAAATAAAATGTGGCAGAATTATTTTTAAATGTTAAAGTTGATCATCGTCTTGTCTGATGATCAGTTTGCTGCTGCCTGACTCTGAAAGGCAGCAGGTAGAGGAGACACCTGTTCAGAGCATTGATCATGTTATAGATTTATAGTTTTTGTCCATTTTGGGGGTCTTTAACAGAACAAAGGACCCAGTGATCTGGACCAAGGTCTGACCTAAGCTGGACCAGAGTCTGACCTAACCTGGACCAGAGTCTGACCTAACCTGGACCAGAGTCTGACCTAACCTGGACCAGAGTCTGACCTAACCTGGACCAGGGTCTGACCTAACCTGGGACAGAGTCTGACCTAACCTGGACCAGAGTCTGACCTAACCTGGACCAGGGTCTGACCTAACCTGGACCAGGGTCTGACCTAACCCGGACCAGGTTCTGACCTAACCTGGACCAGAGTCTGACCTAACCTGGACCAGTGTCTGACCTAACCTGGACCAGGTTCTGACCTAACCTGGACCAGGGTCTGACCTAACCTGGACCAGGGTCTGACCTAACCTTGGAGGTTGATGCTCCTTATCAGAGCATTGGTCATGATTTTCAAACGCTCAGCTCTCTAAGTTGATAAAAAGTTGTTAATTGTTCTTTTAATTTCCTCTCTTCATCCACTGATCATGTGACTAGCCTAGCATACTCACCTCTCTGACTGCAGCACACAAGGAATATCTGGATCACAGCCAATCAGAGGGAGGACCTGATCTGGCTCGTGAACTGCTGGTTTCTGACCCGTGAGTCACAGAGCTCCAGAGCTGTGGTTCTTTCATTAAATCCACGTTGTCATCATGAGTCGACGCGGGGGCTCGTCATAAAACAATGGCGATCAGCTGCTGATGTTTTTAAGCTTCACTTAAGCAGCAGGTCGCTCTGCTGGCTCTAATGAAGCAGAGGTCAGCAGCGTTACTCCTCCAGACCGCGTACCTCTTCATAGAAGGGGGTCCTTTAGGAACTGTGTTTGAGTTCTCCTGGTCTAATGTGTGTCTGCTGCTGCTGAAGCTCAAGGACACGTTCAGGGTCTGAGAGTTTTTCCTTTTAACAGCTGATTGCTCCGGTGCCAGGGAGTCTTTAAGCTGCACCAGTGAGAAATAAGGTCACATTTGCGACGAAATAGGTCTCATCTAAAGCCATTTTCAGTGCTAAATTATGAAATAAAATAAAATAAATAATAAAAACACTGGCTGCAGCTCCTAAATCTTCAGCTTTCCTACAGGAAGATGTCATGTTGGTGGAGAGAATAACACCACCTGGCACTCGGCTCTGTGACCAGCTTCTTCTTGCAGCATTCGGTGACATAACTGGCATTTCCTGGTCATATGGCTGATCACTTATAATGGACATTTATTGTGAAAATAAACACCTACCGTAGTGTTGTCTCCTTCAATCTCCTTGCTGCTCCATTCAGAAGTCATGTTCAAAGTAAATAAACTCCTGACTTCTCCTGGCAGACGCCATGAGTAACTTGGATGCAGCGATGAAGCTATGAGTCTGTAGCTCAAACCATGAGGGCGCTACCGGCAGAATAACTTTAGATTCTCAAGATGAACAGCGCCGTCATCCATTCAGTGATGTCTCCTGTTGCTGACTGGTACCTTCCCTTTTCGGTTTGCTTAAAGGAGCTAATGGTCATTTGAAAAAAAAAATTAGCTTAAAACTTTTTTTCATGCCTCTTAACCACGTTCTAAAATAGTATAGTTTCGGGTTGTCACGGTGTGAAAATTTACCTTCACGGTTATTGTGACCAAAATTATCATGGTTTTCGGTATTACCGCAGTATTTTTTTAAAAGTGTGTTGAATACATTCAACTAGACAATAAACCCTCTATATCAGGAAAATGTTGTCCTCAGCTTGTGTCCTTCCAGTGAGCTTGTCACTGTCATCAGGCAGTAATCATTGTTAAATTCATAATCAATCAGCATTGGCGACTGTAGATCAATTGACCAACACCCTATTGTACTTCATATGCCACTGTACTTAACGAAAACAACCTCAGGGTTTCCGCGTGGTGGTAAAAGGTAGTAAAAGGTAGTAAATGAAATGTGCTCAAATTAAGGCCCTTAAAAGGTAGTAAATTACTGCATTTGGTAGTAAAAAAATTCCGACTTGGTAGTAAATTTCTGTCACAAAATTAAAATATTTTAACCTTCCCCATTTGTTTAACTAAAAACGTCTTTTTATCGTGCTGACAGGACAGCAGAACCCTGAACGCTGTTGATAGCCTTGCACATGCGCACAACAGCTTTATTGTGCATGCGTGGTGTCAGGATAACTCATGTAGAAGCTAGCAAGTAGCACCGCAAACAATGGGGAAAATGTAAGTTTTCCAAACTTTGGCTCGACGACCCATTCTCTAAAGGCTGGCTAAAGCAGTCATGGGCAATGACCGAGAGGCTTTTTGTCAGGTGTGCCGAAAAACTATTAATTTGACGTGGAATGGGGGTGGCCATCGTCCGGCTTTAGGATGGACTGGCCGGTTTTCAGGAGGCGTGTCCGCCGTCCGGCGAGTCCTTGAGACGGACGCCGGCTTTTGGCTGAATTATTTTCTTCACATGGTCCAGAGTCTCTGGTCCAGAGAAACAAATTGTGAAAACAAACAAACAAAAAACCCCGGAGAGCTCTGCTCAGCGTGCGTGAGGTAACTCGGGGTGCTCTCCGCACTCAGCTGTGCCCCGGACACGCCTCCTCCTGGACCGGATAGAGAACTCGCGCTGCAGCTGAAACCTGAACCATGAAACAGGTCGACCAGAAACCGGAGCGGAGAAAAACAGAGACCTCAGAGCTGTGCCATGCCTGCGCCGTTATTTTGATTAAAAATAATTGTGATCACTCACACGGGGACCGCCACAGCGCGTCCCAGAAACGCGAGTCCACGCCACGGCACTAATTAAGATGCTCACCAGTTTAACTCCAGGGGGTCCAGGGTGGAGAAGCACTGAATGAGGAGATAAATCCCCACTAATAATCACACCTATGGTCTCTAATGAAAAATTTAATGCACCTAAAGTAAACAAATCTGGTATCAACAAGTAAAAACTTTGTTTTTTATTTTAAAAAGAGCACTGAAGATCATCAGTAACAGATCCCTCTAACCTGTTATTTATCAAATATAAAATACTGACATGATTTAGTTGACTTGAAAATATTACAATGTCCAAAGCTAATACCAACTAATATTCAGAAAATGTTTCAAGAAAAAGTTAGTAGTTATAGTTTGAAAGGAAGTGAAGTTTGTAAAAAGCCTCAATTTAGAACCAAAAAGAACTGAATATTTCTGTAAATGGGGTAAAATAATATAACAACCTTGGCAAAGAAATAAAAGAATCAAAATCATTAATATATTTAAAACTGTATCAAACTGAGGGGTAAGGAATATCATTTTGTTTTATAAAAATGGACAGAAAATATTTTTTAAAAGTCTCTGCTCCTTTTCATTCATATTTTTTAGTGTTGATTTGTAAATGTTACTAAAGTGATACAAAAATAACAAAATCTAAATGCAATTATGCATCCATAAGATGTTTTTGTAACAGATTATTGGATGAAGTGTCAAATAAGTCTCAGAAATGTAACTGGTTAAAGCCCAAACCCTGTCTCTTATAC
>SSNR01000612.1:16299-33979 GCA_006937965.1 Callopanchax toddi | reverse complement strand
AAAAAAAGGGCCGCTGCGTGATGCATTGGTAGTAAAAAATGTTGTTGAGGTAGTAAAAAAGGTAGTAAAAGGTAGTAAATTCAGTTCTAGGTTTCCTGTATAAACCCTGAACCTCATTGCTATGGTTACCCGTCATACATTACGCAAAGGTGGTATTATCTCTGTACTGCTGCCGCTCCCCTCAGCATGGTTAATAAATAATCAGTTATTATATGCTAAGCTGGTGTTCTGGTGTACTTATTTTGAAATGCGTCATTAAGCAGCATCAACAGCGCCCAACTCGTAGCGCCATTTCAATACGGCGACATGGTTTATATGCTGGCAGTGGCACTGCGGCTGCATTATAGGGCGACTCGTTGCATTCTCCCTCAATCCAAAGTCCACACATCATGTATTTCAGCTAAAATGCTAACATACCTTCCCTTGACTGTAGAGTTGTGGATGATGGTCACGCAGATGTGTGATGAGACTTCACGTGTGTTGCCTTTCGCCGACACTTTTTTGTGGCACGTTCTGCAAACAACTGTCCCTCGACATTCTTCAAATATTCAAAATATGCCCATACTTCCGACTTTGTATTCTTTGAGGGCTGATAGATGCCCTCAGTGCTGTTTTTTCCTCTTTACGCTGTCATTTTAGCTTTAGCTTTAAGAAAGTTTTGGTTGTAAACACTACAAAGTGTGCATGTATGGAAGCTTCAGCAGATGGGATGGTGGCTGAATTGGGTCACTGCGCCTAAACCGCGAACGTGGTTTATCCACGGAGATATCTTTTTTTTTTATTAACATGACGGTAATTATTATTGCCAACATTTTTACTGGCGTTTACTGCTACATCGGTAACCGTGACAACCCTAGTTACAAATAGGGCTGGGTGATTAATCAAAAATAATCGAAAACCGAATTTTATAACTCTAATCGACGTCATTTTACCCATAATCGTATTTTTAATATTTTAACAAATGAAAAGAAGTGAGTGGTTGCGGCTGTCCGTGACTCAACTAGTCACGTGTCACGTGCTAGTCAACGTGACTCCCCCCATCCACTTTGTAACAAGGAAATGGAGAATCATTCAAACATAAAACAGCGGGCTCGTCTCGTCGGTCTGGTTCACTAGCGGGCCACGTTAGCTCACTGTTAGCGGCTACTGGTAGCAGTCTGCCGCTGCTGGAGGCTGCCTGCAGCTGGCCGCAACTTACGGCAGCTTTCAGCTCAATGATGCTGTGTTCCGCAGGTTTATAGCAGCAGACTACAAACTGGAGAGGTGTCAACGATAAATTTAGTCCAGGAGAAGCTTATTCCCAGAAAATTGTTCATTAATCATTTGGCAACATGAGCAAGGAGAATGTGACTGAAACGGCCGGCTGCTACCGCTTCAATTTTAGGAAAAAATACTAAAGTCCTAAAAAGAAAAACACCTTTTCAGCTAGCAGAAAACAAAAAAACGTTTGGACATGGAAAGAGGAAAAACCTGGGGGAACATTTCAACGGCTCGTGTTTGGCTCTGTATTGTTTCTGTGACAATGCCTGTCCCATGCCCCATGTCCAGAGGAGGTGCAGCATAAGGATTATACCTGATAGGAGGTGTGAGAGCTCTGAGATGTGTTTGTGTAAAATAGCTAACTATACCTAGCTTGTTTGAAAATGACCTAGAATGCCTTTAATATAATTATGTTTCTCAATTTGTTGTTGTGTTTGGTGATTTGGTGTTGTGGTTTGCACTTCAGGGCCACCGTACATCCCTGAGGTCAGCCTACAATCTATTGGTTACTATGACTTTTCAGCACAGTAGCAAGAGTTTATACCAAAGAGTTTATATCATGATTTGTGTGTGTGTGTGTGTGTGTGCGTGCGCGCGCGTGTGTGTGCGCGTGTTTACATTGGAAAACAGCTGCAAATACACTCAAATACACAGAACACTTTGAATACATACAGTACTAATGTAACATGTTCATGCTTCTCAGTTCTTGAACACAACTGATGTCTGTGTGAATTCACTAAACGTTGTCCTTAATGGGGCGGCATGTAGCTTAGTTGGTAGAGTGGCCGCTCTGGCAAGGGGGGTTGCATATTGTCCTTGAACAAGACACTTCACCCGCCTTGCCTACTGATGGTGGTTGGTGGGATGTGGCGGGCGCAGGTGTATGGCATCCCCAACTCCATCAGTGTGCCCCAGGGCAGCTGAGCTACAATGTAGCTGATCACCACTAGTGTGTGAGTGACTGTTTGTGTTGCACATTGCTTTAGGGAGTGTCGGACACGCTGAAAAGCACTATAAATACAGGACATTTACCATTTAATGTCTGTGTGTTTCAGAGCTGTATGCAGATCATCAACGGTTGGTTTTAATGAAAGAAGAAGCTCCTGGAGAATGGAGGCCTGGTGTGGACCAGCAGGACCCAGAGCCCCTCAACATAAAGGAGGAAGAGGAGGAACTCTGGACCAGTCTGGATGAAGAGAAGCTCAATATTAAGGAGGAGACCGATGACACCAGGCTTCCCTTCCTTACGGTTATTGTGAAGAGTGAGGATGATGAAGAGAAACCTGTGTTTTCACAGCTTCCTCAGCACCAAGTGGTTCCAGCCAGCAGCTCCGCTGACCAGATGACAGCAGCAACTGGTGGAGAGGACTGTGGAGGAGCAGAAACCATCAGGAACCTAGGAAGCCGAAATACTCAGGAAGAAGATTCCAGCTCTTCACAAACTGAAGTCAGTGAGGATGATGAAGAGGAAGACCATGTAAACAATCCTGAGTCTCAGCTGTCAGACACTGGGTCAGAAACTGAAGACAGTATCAAAAACAGGAAGGAGATCAGGTCTCCTGAGTCAGGTGTAGGCAGAGTCAAGACAAGCAGGAAAGTCCAGACAAGGCAGAAACTATACGGATGTGATCTCTGTGATAAAAGATATTTTCGAAAAAGAAATCTAGAAATACACACAAGAATCCACACAGGCGAGAGGCCATTTTGTTGTGATGATTGTGGACAAAGTTTCAGGGACAAGTCAACTTTAAACTCACACACAATAGTCCACACAGGTGAGAAGCCATTTTGTTGTGGTAATTGCAGACAAACTTTTACCCGAATGTCACATTTAAACAGACATATGGTAATCCACACAGGTCACAGGCCATATTGTTGTGGTAATTGCTGGAAATGTTTTAGGGACTCGTCAACTTTAAACAGACACATGAGAATCCACACCGGTCTGAGGCCATATTGTTGTGGTAATTGTGGGAAACGTTTCAAGGACTCGTCAACTTTAACCACACACATGAGAATTCACACAGGTGAGAGGCCATTTTGTTGTGATGATTGTGGACAAAGTTTTAGCAGAAAGTCACATTTAAACAGACACATGAGAATTCACACAGGTCAGACGCCATTTTGTTGTGGTGATTGTGGGAAACGTTTCAGGTACAAGTCAACGTTGAACACACACGTGAGAATCCACACGGGGAGAAGCCATTTTGCTGTGGTGATTGTGGGAAAAATTTTAGCTGGAAGTCAACTTTAAACTTACACATGAGACTCCATGATGGTCAGAGGCCATTTAATGACTCCTGAAACAAAAGAATCCACCCTTGAAGGGAAACAGTTTAACTGTGAATATTCAGACAACTCATGGAGACTCATGTTAATAAACCGAGTTGAAACTGCACAGGTCCCAGTTTTGTTGTTTGATAGAATGTGCAGTGCTGAAGTCTGTTTTTGTATTGTGCATCTACAGGGCAGTGCTGAGTGATGGCACCTGTTGTTTAACTTTGTGTTATTGTTCTCAAAATCATAACAAACCAACATTATCATGCCCATACACTAGGGCAGCGGTTAGGGTGACCAGATGTCCCGTTTTGTGCGGGATTGTACCGCATTTTCATCACTTTTCACACGTCCCACAAATTGAGACAATGTCCTGCATTGACCCTTTAACACCAAGCGCATCCTTGTCGACGCATTTCTGCACTCCGCAATGGTTTGTGCTAAAAAAAAAAAAACGGTTTTTGAAAGAAGAGAAGTTGCTCTTTCAGCTCAGCATAGTGTTATCATGGTTATTTACGTTCCACAGTTACAGTAGACCGCAAATCGGCCTCCCTTGCACACACAAACGTAGCAGGTAGGGGACGAAATGAGTGACGGAGAGCAAAAACAAACAGTAAACAAGTATTGACCAGTGGCCTAGCGTTAGAGCACCTGCCTTTGATGCTGGAAACCTGGGATCAAATTCTGGGCTGGACTTGATACAAAAACATTTTATTTTTCCTTAAGAAAATAATTAATAAATTATTGATATTATTACACTGAATTTGCGTATTTTAAAGTACAATGTTTAAATTTTGAAAATCCTACAGTATTTAACATGTCCCACATTGTCCCCAACCAACATGCTCTTTGTCCCACATTAGGTTGGTTTGGATCTGGTCACCCAAGCTTCTCACACTTCATTCACTGAGGCATATTTGAAGTGAAATCTGTAAATTTAAAGAGGAGAAGTTAGGTTTTGGAATCCAAAAAACGCACAAGAATTTAGAAGAAGAAAAAGCATGTGTATTCTGTCAATAATTTAAAGAGGCTTTACAGTTTATAAATGTGAAAAATTAAGAACCAGAAGTCGACTTTTACTTTGAAAGCCTCTCCTCAGCTAGAAAACCACAGTACTGCAAATTAGGGAGTACAAGATATTTGAGTGAGGGCCAGCTGATGGTCATTTTCAAAGTGGAGAATAGCAGTTGTGTGTGTGTACTGTGTATGGCAGGTAGGGTGACTAAACCTCCTCTTTTCCCCAGACATGTCTTTTTTTTCCCCCACATTCTGTCCAGGAGATATGCATGTCCTTACATTAACTGATGTGAATATGTCTCTCACGGACAGAGCAAACAGCAGTTCATAGTGTTTCATTTGAACACTACCTCAAATGATTTTCCTGAGTTTAGTGTCAGCAGGCAGTAGTTTAATTAAAGGCTAGACACCAGTATTGCAACCCGAGGATCATAAGTTTGAATCCCACTCTTGGTGGATTGATGAATTTAATCTTTGCACTTGCTGACTTTTGAAAGCCTAAGGTTGTTACTATACTTCAAAAACCACACATGTACTATGCACACTATGTACTTTAAATAGGTTTAAGTCTTCTGTAATTAAAAAGTATCAAAATGTTTCACGACTGAGCCAAGTGTCCTCTTTTTGGAAAATCAAAATATGGGTCGCCCTAGAATAAGCAGAATGTTACATTCACATGTGTTTGATCAGGAATTTTGAAATAAAATTTGATCAACTTTAATTTGAAGAAATGTGATTGATTCACAATATAAGGACTATAATAAAATTACATAAGATAAACTATGTTTTCCTTATTTATGGTAAAAATAAATGGTGATTTTAAAAACAATATTCTAGAATCGGCTGCATGGTGGCGCAGTTGGTTAGCACTGTTGCCTCGCAGCAAGGAGGTCATGGGTTCGCGTCCCGGCTCTGCGGCCTCTTTGCGTGGAGTTTGCATGTTCTCCTCGTGCATGTGTGGGTTTTCTCCTGGTACTCCAGTTTCCTCCCACAGTCCAAAGACATGACTGTCAGGCTAATTGGGCTAGTAAGATGTCCTTAGGTGTGTGTGGTTGTTTGTCTCGTTCGTCTCTGTGTGGCCCTGCGATGGACTGGCGACCCGTCCAGGGTGTCCCCCGCCTCTCGCCCCTTGACCGCTGGAGATAGGCACCAGCGCCCCCGCGACCCTCTGTGGAGGACTAAGCGGCTACAGAAGATGGATGGATGGAAATTACAACTCCAAGTTTGTGGCGCTGCAAGTAATTGCAGCCTTGCACAGAATCGTGCACAAACTCCTCACTTATGTGCAGATCTAGTTCATATCATTTGGTTTCAACCAAAGGCAAGCGGAGATATGATTCCATTAATAAAAATACATTTTATTAATACAAAAGGAAACAATGCACCATGTCACACACATACCACGCTATGGCTTGGAGCGCTGAGGCTCAGAGCACGTTGGTTGATCTACCACACTGGCTACGCGGCCAGCCGAGAGGTTCCAGTCTCACTTCTCCGCCGGTCCGAGTTCCACCAGTTTTTCTCCACAAAAGGCTGCGTTCCCTAACACCAGACCAGCGGGAGCAGCGTGCTCAACACATCCGCCTTTGATGCACTGTGAGCGGACTGAGAGGAGGGAAATAGTTGGGGAGGTGATCAGCTGAGTCCTGACACACGGTCACATCTACACATCTTTAGCTCTGTGAAACCCTGTAATTAATCAGAGTGGTTGTCAGCTCCATGAACGCTGCACATATTACCGCCTGTATTATGAGAAAAACAACAGGTCCAGTTGAAGTATGTCGGCCATTGGCACCCAACACAACGGTGCAATACTGCCACCTACCGGACATACATTTCTTTCTATTTTTGAAGCTTTTTAGAATGCGCGAGCAGTGTCAGTTGACGTCACATCTGTAGGACAGCATGGGAATTTTGGGCCCGAATCGAAGCGCATTTTACAGCTCACAGCCTGTTCAAGACAATGGGGTTTATGCACGGTCACTTCCTGGTTGCCCCTCCCTTCCGGTTCAACGCTGTTCCCACACAAACTGGACAAAATTGATTTTTTTACCCGTTTTCTTCAAGACCTGCCGCGCATCACGGTAAACGATGTCCACCGGATTTTTGAAAAACACACAGAGACGTCTGCGAGCAAGCGGGTGAAGGACTTTAAGCTGTATATAACCAGCTTTATTCATGAAATTGAAGGTAAGCTAACAGCGTTAGCTCGTAGCTTCCATCATCAAAAAACAGTGAGACAAATCTATATAGCCGTGATCGTGGGCTCCAACTGCTTCCCAACTTTCAACTTTCTCTGGTCTAGCTGTACGTTATCAAACACCAAGTCTTCATTCACCAAAAGAATAGTTGTTCCAGTGAAATAACACACGAACGGCGCCGCGCCTCCTCCGTTAGCCTCGTCCACTCGGCTCTTTGACTACTGTGCTGCAAAGTGTGGACTGCAGACACGGTGTGGTTAGAAATGATCATGTTTTCTCTTCTTAAGTTCACAATCCTTCCTTTTTGTAGTTATTTATTCAGTGGAAATGTGTGGAAACGGACTGATGAATTCTATTCAGCTGATGCGGTACACAACGGAACACAGCAGTGTTCAGCTGTCGAGGCTTCCCGTCCGCTGATACTTATATGATGGCTTCATTTCTTAGTGCTATAATATATATATCATACTGTACTATACTATACTATTACTCGTTTTGATTATAAACAATATCTTTAGCTGGAAATGCACTCTAACTCTGGAAATCTTCACGTTTCAAATGGAACCGGAAATGGTCCCGCGAGGTAATTTTAAACCGGAAGTTCTACTAAGTACTCTGTGCATAAAGCCTATAGAACAATACATGGGTGGCCTCATTCTTTTTAGTTTAAAGTGCTTCATCACTTATTAACTTAAAAAAACTGAACAAGCATTATTTTTTCCTTCTCTAGTTCCTTTAACTTCACGAAAAGCCAGATTTGGCATCTGAAAAAAATAGACTTGATGCAGAAAGTTAATGGAACTCTGCAGATGTACCGGAGTGGGTATGAATGTTTTTTCATCTGTGGAAGCTGTAAAAGAACCCAGACCGCATTTCCGTTGGCGGTGTGAATTACCAGTTAGTTACTGCCACCCATATCACACTCTAAAGATGCAAGTAATCACCCCCCCTAAAATAACTTTAAACAGACTTTACAATTTATGCGATAAACCAAAAGTACAACCAAATTCACTTGTCTGTACAAAATGTGCAAAGAAAACTCATAATCTTGCAGTGACAACATTATTTTATTAATTAGTTGAACAAAATCATGTGAGGAAACAGATATATGCATAAGTTTACTCAGCAATGGTACAAAAGATAAGTAATACACACAAGCTGGTTCAATTAAAGCGACTCTCTGGAGCATTTTTCTATGTATCAAAGTTTTCTAAATGTTTTAAATGATATTTCAGGTCTAAACTATGATCTATGGGTTGAGTTCCACAACATCTGTCATTCTGATGAAGACCCTCCTTCCTCCTAGAGACCCCTTTCCATTATTTCTTGCCGCCGACATTTTTCAGCCAATGAAATTCAAATTTCTGCATTCTCTCAACATGCACGCGCATCGACCAAACCTGTACCAGTAGGGGGCGCTGTCGTACAGGACGCTCCGTGTGTTTCTCTGCCGTCTCAGCCGTTCACTGAGGACTCACGGCTCATTTCTACTAAAAACCTACCCATTCCCCAGCTAAAGATGGGTTTATTTTAATTTTTAAACCTTTCACCTCACAGAATGGCAAGGCTTGACAGGATTATGCGTTTATTTTGGTCAGAAAGTTCATCCAGGGCCGAGTCAAGTTCAGCTTCAGAGTCCAGCAGCAGCTCTCTGCTAACAGAGCTAATATCAGAAGCAGCAGGGACAGAGAGGGCTCATCAGACCCTCGTAGTGTTGTTGGAATAAGATTGTGAATTGTGAGTGATTAAACCCTACACATTGAGCGGTACAGTTCATGTCCGAAGTATATGCGCCGCGTGCACACGCAACCGGACGCACGTGTCGAGATGTTTTGAGGAGGAGCCTTTGGACGTTAGATTCAAAAACTGCTCTCTTGATGAAATCCTCCAGAATGCGGCTTTAAGATGGACATTTTCAAAATTGCAAAAATATAAAAACAATATATATTCTGAAAAAATGAAATGAGGCATTTCATGGTTTTCACACAAAATTAATTATATTCAAGGATCCATTTGACTTGTTTTTCAACTTGTTTAAAAGTGATCTCTGCATCACAGGTGTCAGGACCCCAGCCCCCAGAGTTTTGGTTTGCCTAGTTCATGCCTCTGGGTTCGCTTGTGTTTATGTTGTTACGTTTGTGTCAGTGGTTTCTGTTTGTTTCCTTGTGATTTGTTTTAGATTTGTCCTCTGTGTGTCCTGGATCACTCCTCCTGTGTGTGCTTGTTTCTAGTCTCCTCGTTAGTCTCCACAGGTGTTCCTTATGTCACTGATTGCACCACCTGCTCCTTGTGTTTCTTGATCACCTTGTCTGTGTATTTAAGTCCTGGTTACATGTTACTCCTCTTTGTTGCATATGTTTTCAGTAACCCTTGATTTTGTGTTGTTATTTCCTGTACTTCTGTGTCCCTGCCCTTTAATCTAGTTTTGCATTTTGGACCTTGGACTTTGTGTTAGTTAAATAAATCCCTTTTAAGTTCCTCCATCCTACCTCATTCTGCATTCCACCACACCTGACATGTGACAACAGGCCCTGGGAAAAACAATTGGGCTGCATCAGGCCTTGAACTTAATAAAATCCAAGTGTTCGTGTCTTTCAGTCCTCTCCTTATTTGCTT
The DNA here is from genome assembly GCA_006937965.1 of Callopanchax toddi. Classification (NCBI taxonomy): domain Eukaryota; kingdom Metazoa; phylum Chordata; class Actinopteri; order Cyprinodontiformes; family Nothobranchiidae; genus Callopanchax; species Callopanchax toddi. The sequence goes on along the minus strand of SSNR01000612.1, from coordinate 24,608 downwards.
CACCTGCTGTCTTGTCCTTCCAAAAACCTGTATAGAGAAAACTGAAGTAGTGTTGTGCAAGTGCATGAAGAAATATTTTTTCCTCAGCTCCTGTTTGTGGTGACAAGGGAGTTAAGGCTTTAAGATCATCCACCAATGCAGTGAACACAGAACAATTGAATTATTAAAGTTATTAATAGAACATTATCCATTTAAAAACATGTCATATGAACTTTGGAAAAAATAAACTATTATCGTATTTGCCTGAATATAAGACAAGGTTTTTTTCATTAAAAATAATTTTAAGAAGGGCAATCGTCTTACTATCGCGCCTCAGCCCACCAGCAGGGGCGCATGCTTTATGGTCAAACGACAGAAGCGGCAGCAGCAGGAAGCAGCTCTTAGACCGCGAGCGGTCCCAGACGTCCGCTCCAGCTCAAAGTTACAGGTCCACTGAGAATTAAAACACCTGATAGCAAAGTTCAGCTGCAGCCAGGTCAACTTCTGGCGTTTTCAGACTAGTGTGAGTTTTTGGCTCGATTCGGTTCAGTTTTTTTCTTTTCAGAGTAGGGGCTGGGTTTCTTGTAGTCTACCTACAGAGCCAACACCTTCTGTTGGACCTCGGTGATTTGGGATTACTAGACCCGCTGCAGTGTTTTCAGCGTGAGCTCTGTACAGGTGAGCGCGTCGCTTGATTCACACGTAGCGTTATAAACTCTATTTATATGGTTTATAATTGGCACATACTTCTGTAGAGTCGCTAATAGGTTTTGTCGGTTTTACACGGAGAATATCTCTCATACCTTCACCCGTTAGTACTTACAGGAATATCTCTAGGTTCGATTCTGATGTCACAGTGAGTAGATTATGCATTTAATATTGACAATAGAAATCTGAGACTAGATATTAGACTTCATTATTTTATTAAGAAAGACATACGACAGATATCACAGTGTAATGAACCCAAATGCGTTACTACCTCTGAACTTTGACCTCTAGATCATCACAAATAATAACCATCTTTTTTCCCAATAACTTGGAATAAAATGACTCTTTTATTGTGTTTTAACCTGAATCAACATTCCTCCAAGGTCACGGTCGTATCGGAAGAATCCACCGGACTCTATTTAATAATAACAATAATAAAGACTCTTGGTGTCTCTTCCTAAAATGACACTTTAATCTGTTACAGAAATGTCTTAAATGATTAATGCATTTTCTTCCAGCATTAATGAATGTTGATCTGCTTCAGTATTATTTCACACACATACTGATATAAGGTTATGACAACCACGTCACTCATTACTACAACCAATAAGAGTTAGCGGTCTGAGTCACGTGACATTAATAACTCCTCATTGGCCCACGTCCCCTTTAGACTCCCTTTAACTTCCGACCCCGGAAGCTGGAGAAGTCAGAAGCTGAAACAAGAGAACAAGCTAAGAGAAGACGAGAGCGGTTCTGGTCTGACACTGACCAGACCTCACGTCTCGGCTGTCAACCCCTACACAGCTGACGCTAGTTGCCGGCTCCCCCTGAGACGGTACCTCAGCCGTCTGAGCCGATGAAACCAGCTTCCCTCTGAGGTCAGACACCTTCAGTCTGATGCTCCGTTATGGGAATGCCAGGCCTCGACGCTCCCTGCCAGAGATGGGTTATCTAAGCTCGTATCTAAGGACGACACCTGTGGCATTCGGCGGTCCTCGACCCCCGCAGCCGTCTGATCCTGACCGAGGGGGAAACATCACCTCCACCGTCTCATCCGACTCCAACAGTGACGATCCAGGGAACGCAGTTAAGTAACCACAGCTCTGGTAAACTTAAAGGCCTCTTGATAAAAGCTAACAACTTTAGCTCACTCAAACTAGTTACTGATCCATCCGTAACTAGTTCCCCTCCATCAGAATCTTTAATCTAAATTAAGTAAATCCCTAGTCTCCAAACACCATGAGACTCAGATTGCTAAAACTTATTTAAGATTCAATTCAGAACACCTTACCATTGTGAATGACTTAATGCTGACTATCTGCTAACTACCTCTTTCTTATCTGTGATATTTGTCGTATGTGTTTCTTAATAAATTAATGAAGTCTATTTCCATGACTCAGATTTCTATTGTCAATATTAAATGCATAATCTACTCACTGTGACATCAGAATCGAACCTAGATATCCCTGTAAGCACTAAAAAGGTGATAGTAGCAGAGATTTTTCTCCATGTAAAACTTACAAAACCTAGTAGTGAACTACAGAAGTATGTGCCAATTATAAACCATATAAACACAGTTTATAACGCTACAACAGAGAAGAAAGAGGTAGTTAGCAGGTAGTCAGCATTAAGTCATTCACAATGGTAAGGTGTTCTGAATTGAATCTTAAATAAGTTTTAGCAATCTGAGTCTCATGAGGTTTTAGGAGACTAGGGATTTTACTTAATTTAGATTAAGGATTCTGATGGAGGGGTACTAGTTACGGATGGATCAGTAACTAGTTTGAGTGAGCTAAAGCTGTTAGCTTTTATTAAGAGGCCTTTAAGCTTTACCAGAGTTGTGGTACTTAGCTGCGTTCCATGGATCGTCGCCGCTGGAGTCGGATGAGAACGCGGAGGTGGTGTTCCCCCCGCCTCGGTCAGGATCAGACGGCTGCAGAGGCCTTGGGCCGCCGCAGGCCACGGTGTCGTCCGGTGATACGAAGCTTAGATGACCCATCTCTGGCAGGGAGCGTCGAGGGCTGGCATTCCCATAACGGAGCGTCAGACTGAAGGTGTCTGACCTCAGAGGGAAGCTGGTTTCATCGGCTCAGACGGGCTGATGGACCGTCTCCGCTTGAGCCGGCAACTAGCGTCAGCTGTGTAGAGGTTGACAGCTGAGACGTGAGGTCTGGTCAGTGTCGGGACCAGAACAGCTCTTTTTTCTCTCTCTAGCTTTCTCTTCTTCTTTACTCTAGCTTCTGGGGTCGGAAGTTAAAGAGGAGTCTTAAGGGAACGTGGGCCAATGAGGAGTTATTAATGTCACGTGACTCAGACCGCTAACTCTTATTGGTTGTAGTAATGAGTGATGTGGTTTTCATAACCTTTAGCAGTATGTATGTGAAATAATACTGATGTATGGATCAACATTCATTAATACTGGAAGAAAATGCATTAATCACATTAAGACATTTTAAACAGTGGATTAAAGGTAGTGTCCTTTAGAAGGAGACATCAAAGAGTCTTTAAGTTTAATTATTAACTAAAGAAAGTCTTCTGAGTCTTCCGACACGACCGGGTCCTGGAAGGAATGTTGATTCAGGTTACATAATAACGGAGTCATTTTATTCCAAGTTATTGGGAAAAAGTTGGTTATTATTTGTGATGATCTAGAGGTCAAAGTTCAGAGGTAGTAACTAGGGATGAGCGAGTACTGCATTATCTGTATCTGTTCAACTACCTAAATTATCTGTATCCGTATCTGTACTCGGAGTGGGTGGGGCCTAAACCGGAAGTGGGCGGGCCGCGATCCAGACGTGACATAATTTGCCCGGAAGTGGGTGTGGCTTAAATCTGTACATTATTTTAAGTCTGAAATTGATATAATTGATCAGAATTAGCTATATGTATTGTTTATTTGAAAACTATTTACAGAGCAGCCTCAGAATTCAGATTCAATGTTTTTGATCACAATATTAAAGGCTGGGTTTTTCAGCCTTTTTTGAGCCAAGGTACACTTTGTTATTGAAAAAAAAATCACAAGGCACACCATGGGGTGGGGGGGCTAGTTACCAGCCTAACATAAAATCCTAAGACCTGTCAGAACCTCCCAGATCAGAGTCACAAACCCCCCAACATTCACCAGACCAGATGAACTCTGAGCTCATTGATGTCTGATAAAGGTAGGAGGTTGAATTTGGTCCAGTCAAACATTTTTAACACTAAAACACATTAATCTGTCAGGACTGCAGCTGTTTACTAAGGCTCACTCTGTTTTAATAGTTTTATTGTAGAAACCTTCTCATCTGGTCACCTGACAATAAAGGATTAGATTTAGTTTACAGGTCACCTGATTAACCATCTTTTTTTTTTTAAACTAAATCAAATCCCTTCAAACTGATTTTTTTTCACCTGTCAAAAAGTGATTGTAGCATCCAGTTTATGTGTAATGGATTAAATCTGCCTTAAAATGACTATTTCTCTCCTGTTTATTTTAATATCCATGTTAGAGCATACAGGGCTCTTTCTGTTTTAGTTAAACTACTTCTGGGTCTTTTTAAACATTAGAATTAATGTGAGTCTCTGAAAACAACTGTAAAGACAAATCTGATAAAGTCACTGACAGATCAATGTGTTTTAGTGTTGATGATCTGTTTAATTTTAAGCTGTCAGTCACGCAGCTGGGAAACACGGCGCGCGCTCCTATTCACTTTATGAATGACAGGCGCGCGAGCACGGCTGAGTTCACCTGACGCGTGACAGGTGACAGATAACGGGACCTTCGTCCTTCAGCCAATGGGTCTCAGACCGGTTTTACGCACTTTTTTGCCAAATGCGCATCATCACACAGGAACAAAGCAAAATGATGATGATCCGACCCAGTGTTAGTGGACCCGCTGATCTACTGGTTTTATGGACCAGGCAGATCAAAGTATGAATTTTAAAAGTCTGGACTGTCGCTGGTCCACCGGGAAACGATCGGGTCAGCAGAGCGTCCAGGTTGACGCGGAGCCTCCTTCTCCTCCTCGCTGAACTACTCACTCACTGGGAGAATGTGTCCTGTCAGGAATGAAACCCCGCGGACTTTCCGTCTGCTCGAAGAACCGCTAGTTTCCCCGCCGCCGCTCCTGGCGGTCTGCGCGTACAGCTGTTCTGACCGAGCAGAGCTAGCGGTTATGGGGCACGGGAGAGGTCCGGGTGGCGGAGCCGGAGCAGGTTACTTTTGGGCCTGATGAGGGCGTGAATGAACGCCCTCCCTGCCTCCTCCTCCACTTCTCCACAGCTGACGGGTGCGTGTGTGTGTGGCTCTGTGTGACTGGCCACTCGCAGAGCGTGAACACAGTCAGTTGATTATTTCCTTCAGCACGATCACGAATAATGATGCGTTTTATTCGGATTCGGCTCGGACTCGTCAAAAATGCATTATCCGTACCGAATACTCGTCTGAAACGAGCATTCGGCTCACCCCTAGTAGTAACGCATTTGGGGGCGTTACAGCGCATTCTTCCTCAAGCCTGAAAAACACAGGAGAATCCAGCACTGACAGGACCAGTTTCTGAAGCTGCGCGTCTCACGTGTGGGACGTGCGTCACACGTCTCAGTGAAAGAGAAAAAGAGAGGGAGGAAGGAGATGAGCCCATGCACGCAGCCAGAGTGAGGAAGAGAAGAAATTGACCGGAGCTTTTTTTTCTCTTTTTTCCCAATTGACTAAAATCTGTTGTCACAGAGAACTTTAATTCCTGATTAATAAGCAAATATTAAAGCGGTCTGTAATTAAGGTATTGTAGTGTGTGTGTGTGGTTGTGTGGCTGAGTGGGAGGAGGAGCGAGTCACTGATTGCAGCTAAGTGGGTTCACCTGTGCACACTGAAAGGAGAGAAAGGAGGCAGGTTGCAGGTTGGCAGTGTGTCTGGGGAGCAGAGCTTGGTGTCAGCTGAATCGGGTTGTAGCCCAACCAAGCCAATTGTTATAGCACTCGCGGGCGGGGCGGGTGCCGTTCGCATGCTGTTTAGGGCTGCCGGCGGTGAAGACAGCTAGGGGCTCAGGGACAGGTTCCAGCAGCAGGCAGGGACACGAATAGCCAGCGGGGATCATAGGAGTGCGCTCCACTGCTCTCCAGCGAAGGACGATCCTCCTGCAGTCAGTGGAAGATTCCAGGGCGCATAAGCCGGCGGCTGACGTCACGCTGTATCGTCGGACCGAATACGGACTAAAACACGCCCAAGCTCAGACCCCAGGGCGGGGTCCTGAACAGTGGAGGAGCTAAGTGGTTTTAACATTCCTATTTGAACTTTTATTGTTATAGTGTATTGTGTTTTTAGCCTGCAGCTATGGGGGAAAGTTAGCGGGACGGCAGGGCAGGAAAGGGGGGAGGGGTTACCAGTAGTAGCGTCTCTAGGTCACGGTGTGTGTGCTGTGGTGTGACGGTTTGAACCGGGTGCCGTGGTTGCAGTGCCCCCCCCCTTTGGGATGTGGATGTGGTTTGGCTCCGTGTAGAGCCCTGACACCAGTCTGAGCAGTGCCACTAACTGGGCCTGAGCCTGAAGTAGGTCTGGCTGGACCCTGCTGCATTTTCCTGTAGGCTGCCTTAATTTATTATTAATAAAATGATTGTTTTCTAAACTAAAACTCCTCCCTTGTGTTAGTGTGCCTCCTTCTGCAAATCACTACTCATACAACAAGGTTTTATTACAGTATCATCTAAATTATTTTCTCAAAAGTTAATTAAAAATGGTTTCTTTAAAAAGTGAATTTATTCTTTTTTCTGAAGATCAGTCTTGAAAAATGGGGGTCATCTTATAATCAGGGTCGTCCTATATTCGGGCAAATACGGTATTTTTGATCACTCAATCAGGGCTGTACAGTGCAACATACAGTATATGTTGCACGTGCAAAGAAAAAAAACTGTCTGTGCTATAAACACCAGTGCGATGTCTTTTTTCCCTCAAAACTTTATTGAACAAAAGAAGATGCGACAGGAAAAGCCATGGTATCACTGTACCAAGTAGTTGTTGTAGTCTTTTTTGATAACCAAGTGTTACTGTATCAATATAGTTACTCTTAAATTTTACTACAATTCCCATAATGCCTGCGTGTTCTCGAGTTTACATGTATACGATGTGCGCATGCGCTTCAGAGAAAGGCAAAATTTTCAAGCTAGAAAAAAAGGAAGTGGTATTTCAAACCTTGTAATAACAGAACAAACGGAACACAAAAACAAACCATGCGAACAAGAAGAAACAAAAACACAACCTCCACCAAATCAAGGTACATCTGAAAAGGGGAAAGTTTATAAGTACAACACAGAGTGGGAAAATGACTTTCCGTGGCTAATTTATGATGCTAAGGCACAACTTCTCTTTTGCCAGTACTGTATTGAAGCACCGAAGATTAAATCGGACAACTCTTACGTTGTGGGAAACAAGATCTTTAAAAGGGACAATGTTTAAACATCACACGTCACATTGTCACATTCTGGCAAGGGATGCAAATCACTAAACAACAACCGGAGCGTGCTGGGACCCTTCTTCACTCCCTAAAGACCGGAGTGGCCAGAGCAGATGAAGCTGCTCTTAAAGAAGTAAAAATGAAGATGAACGTGGCTTATTGCATTGCAAAGGAGGAGCTACCATTCACTAAATATAAGAGTCTAATAACACTTTGTAAAAAGAATGGCGTAGATATCACTCCATCCTATGATAACCATGTTCGATGTGGGGAGATGATTTCCATAATTTCTGGACAAATGAAATCCGATCTTGCCGAAGAAATCAGACGAGCCCGCTACATCTCAGTCATGATCAATGGCGACAGACGCATCAAACAAGGAATGTGAGATGGTTTATGTACGCCTCAAAATGGAAAACCCATGAACAAGCTACTAGTGGGGCAACAAGAGCTGAAACACAGCCATGCATTTAGTGAGTAACATTTATGCTTCTAAATTGCTTGTAAAGAGGGTAAAATAAGTGTTGAAAATTAATACCAGACTAATGGTGAGGATGTTAGTTGGTAGATGGCTGGTGGAGATGAGAGTGGATTTTACATGCTGAAAATAGCATTTTCTCCATGTTTGATTAAAGATACCCATTTAATTTAAGGAGTATTACAAGCCACCAAGGATGCTTTTGATAAGGTGGGAGGGGAGCAGAGGACAGTGGATGGATGGAGCGACCGGTTGGCTTTGGAGCAGATGGTGCAGCACTGAACATGGGGCACCGTGGAGGTATCATTTCTCTCTTTTCCACTACACTGGTGCCGGTGCTCGGCCGGTTCTGAACTAGGAGCCGCCGTGAACCGGCCCGCATTTCCTCACAAGGGCGCGCCGGACGTACGGTGTACATTTTAGGACATCCTCAGGTCTCAGACAAAAAGTCCTCAGTCGTCAGTCCTCAGACCAAAAGTCCTCAGGTCTCAGACCAAAAGTCCTCAGGTCTCAGACCAAAAGTCCTCAGTCCTCAGACCAAAAGTCCTCAGGTCTCAGACAAAAAATCCTCAGGTCTCAGACCAAAAGTCCTCAGGTCTCAGACCAAAAGTCCTCAGGTCTCAGACCAAAAGTCCTCAGGTCTCAGACAAAAAGTCCTCAGGTCTCAGACAAAAAGTCCTCAGGTCTCAGACAAAAAGTCCTCAGGTCTCAGACAAAAA
>SSNR01000612.1:4012-15958 GCA_006937965.1 Callopanchax toddi | reverse complement strand
AAACGGCCTCAGGTGTCAGACGAAACGGCCTCAGACTAAACGGCCTCAGACGAAACGGCCTCAGACTAAACGGCCTCAGACTAAACGGCCTCAGGTGTCAGACGAAACGGCCTCAGACTAAACGGCCTCAGACGAAACGGCCTCAGAACTCAGCCTACCGCCTCAGAGAGAAGCAGGTGGCGCATGTCCCAGGTGTAGTGCTGGTTACCGTAACACGGTACACAGCCCCTCCCTCTCCTCCCAAGAGTTACAGCAAAAAATAAAAAGGCAGACCCGAATCCGCAAGCCGCGACCCGGGTCTGGATAAGCAGAGGGAGACGAGGCGAGACCTTCCTCTCTTGTTTAAACACTCGTTGGTACCGACCGGACCGTCAGAACGGCAGATTAAAAAGATCAGAACCGAACACCTGTCTGTTCAGAGTTAAGCCCGCAGCACCGTTTTCACCTGCTGAGGCGTCAGAGCTGCAACCAATCTCCTCAGGAGGAAGCAGAACACATGTGCTGTTTTTTAAAATTGCATTAAAAAAATCTGCAAGGCCACGAGTACTTGTTTTATTTAGAAGGATTTACTTTTCGTCTCCCTCTGCTTATCCAGACCCGGGTCGCGGCTTGCGGATTCGGGTCTGCCTCTTTATTTTTTGCCGTAACTGTTCAGAGGAGAGGGAGGGGCTGTGTACCGTGTTACGGTAACCAGCACTACACCTGGGACATGCGCCACCTGCAGGAAGCTTCTCTCTGAGGCGGAGTTCTGAAGCCGTTTCGTCTGAGGCCGTTTCGTCTGACACCTGAGGCCGTTTAGTCTGAGGCCGTTTAGTCTGAGGCCGTTTCGTCTGAGGCCGTTTCGTCTGAGGCCGTTTAGTCTGATGCCGTTTCGTCTGACACCTGAGGCCGTTTAGTCTGAGGCCGTTAGAAGCACAGTTCTCCACAGATGCAGGTGCTGAACAGCTCCATCAGCTCATTGTGGCAAACGATGTATTTGTTTGCCTCCGAAGTTTGGCTGAGAATACAAATGTATCATTAACATACTACGCTTCAAATGTGTTTGTTAACCAAACAAGCAGTAACTAACCAGCTTGGTTCATCGTCTAAAGTTGTATCCTCAGAAAATGAGTCATCAATAGACATGGGTTCTGATTCATCAAATGGATTGAAGCTTTCATCCTGGTCAACTGGGGGCTCAGGTGATGATACAGGTGATGACAAAGGTGTTGCGTGCAACAATATATCACTCTCTTCATATTGCGTCCCCATATCCCTGGTGGGTGGATTTAGTTCGACCTGTGTTGCTGAGAATAGACACATTTATAAGTAAACACAAGTGTAGAGTTGGCCATCACTACTTATTTTGTGAATCAAAGAAGTTTTATGTAACTCTTTGTGCTAGAATAATTGAGTCAAATTTTAAGTTACATTTGTGGGAACATTTTGCATTATGCATGCTACAATTTACCTGTTGAACGATAAGAAATGAGCTGTCTGTATCCACACTGAGTTCCACGGTTCACTGTGGTAGATGTGTGTTTCTGAGTAGGCAGGCAGTCATCCGTCACATCACCTTGTGTCTCAGGAGATCCAGTTCCTTCAGGAATTTGCTCAGCCATTTCAACTTGAGAATTCATATTTATCATCTGTAAAACAAGCAGAAATAATATTTATATATACTTTATTAACAGACACACACAAATCTGTACATTTGACTAACAGTAGTAAATTAAATTTTTAACAATATTGAAGAAAAAAATAAATTACAATTTCCTGAAAGTAATAAAATAAATAAGAGTAGAGGATTTAAATTAGTAAAAGTGTAGGATAAAATAATTAAAACTAGTGTACATAGTGTTGTCACGGTACAAAAATTACCAGTGAAAATCCACGGTTTTTGGTACCAAAGCAATACAAAAACATGAATTGAAGGCCTGTAAAGCAGAGGTTGTGCTAGACTTTATTGTTTGTCATTTTGACTGACGGTAAATAAAATCTGGTCATAATCTATTCTTATTCGTCACTTATTAATTTAGAAATTATAATAATGACATTTTCAGCAGCATTACTGCATTCCTTCAGTTCAGTTGATCTGCACACCTGGTCCAGTTCAGCTCATAAATCCAGACTGATCTAGAAAATAAAGCAGCTGATCACTTAGACTACGTTCACACTGCAGGTCTTAATGCTCAAATCTGATTTTTTTAATCAAATCCGATTTTTTTGTCTGTCTGTTCACACTTCAACTGAAATGTGACAGCAAACAATCTCCAGTGTGAACGAATCACGGCCCCAAAGCGGCCCGCATGCGCAGACGATGACAAGACGTCACACATAACGTGCTCTGTTTACGGAAGTAAAAGTACAGAAGCTTTGACAATAGACTTGACCATGGCCCAATTACGGTAAGATATCTTTAAGGCTGAAATACACCGGAGACCTCAGCGCTGCGCCACGTCGCGCTTGCACCGTTATTTTGATTAAAAACCATTTTAGTCCGTCAGATCACTCATCACACGGGACCGCCACAGCGCTTCCCAGAAACGCGAGTCCACGCCACGGCGCTAAGTTCACTTGAACAAAATTGTCATGTAATATATTACTAATCAAGTCTAAAACCTCACTTTCTGTCCACCGACTGCCTCCGTCTCCAGTATCAGCTCTACGCGTTGGAGCGTTTCCCTCCGCCGGCGCATTTAGTGGTCTGTCTCCTGTCGGTCACGTATGAGGCGGATTCAATGAGATGTGTCCGTTCAGACTGGAGTCGCTTTCAAAAACATCAGATACGTATCCGATTCAGGACCACATATGAAAGTGACCTGGGTCGGATTTGAAAAAATCGGATCTGTGCCGTTCAGACTGTCTTTAAAAAATCAGATATGGGTCGCATGAGGGAAAAAAATCGGATTTGAAGCGCATTTGGCTGCAGTGTGAACGTAGCCTTAGCCTTCATCTGGAGACCTCTAATAACTCTCTCCGTCTGAGGAGTGCAGCGCAACGAGCGCATTACGCACACAAGTTCCCCTGACTGCAGCATTTACCATATATCTCAGTTCAGTTAATAAATCCAGTAGGGCTGAAACGATTCTTCGAGTACCTCGAATAATTCGAGTACAAAAAAGCCTCGAGGCAAATTCTCTGCCTCGAGGCTTTGTTTAATTCATATTTAATTAATTCATGGCATTGCAATCGCCCGGGGTCATGTTTCACCCGGACCGAAATAAGTGGCGCACATACACACTGCACTGAATGCACACGCAAGTAGCGAATGTAACTTAATTTTATCTTAAGCCATGGTGGACAACTAGACCGTACTATTACTACTAGTACTAGACTGGCACAGACTGAAAGATGTCGGTAGGTACCGGTAGCGAAAAAACACGGTGCCGACTTTGGTACTGAGATGCTTCATTTAACCGCCTGCGCAGCTACAAGGGTGGAGACACAGGTGAGACGGAGGAGCAGAGAGCCCCTCCCCTCCCTCTCAAAACACCGTAGCGAGTTGCGGGTTAAAAATTCCGAAAAACTCTAAAGTTTCGCCGCATTTTGGAAAGGTAAACAGGAACAGAGCAAAATGAAACATATGCTATGATATTTGTGCCGCAAAAAACAGGCATTCCAGCAATTAGTCAAAGCCACGCATCGCGTATGGAATTAACTTGCTGCTGCAGCCATGATATCTATGGCTGCAGCTCTTTCACTTCAGTCCGACTGAAAAAAGGTGTGTGAGGGAAGACAGTGACATAACAGAAAGTTCCGAGGTAAGCAATAAATACCAGTAATAATAGTAAATGCACTTATATGCCACAAAACCATGGTTTATATCTATTTTTTATTTAAAAAATGTTTAATACTTTGTTATTTTCTCTCAGATTTATACATTGTACATGTAATTTATACATACATATATATTTATATGTATGTATATTTATATATACACATACATACATGTAATTTATTAGAGTACTCGATTAATCGAAAAAAGATTCGATAGAGTACTCGATTACAAAAATATTCGATAGCTGCAGCCCTAAAATCCAGACTGATCTAGAGAGTAAACCAGCTTGGTTGAACGCTCTCGGGGTTCTATGAACCGCGGCGTTTCCCGGACTATTGAACGCTCCAGGTCCAAAATCCGGAGCGCTGCGCATTTACGCAGGAGTCCGTCTGAGTGCAGTATTCATATGTCTCATAACTACACAGCTGATCACACTATTGCATCAATTAAGTGCAGTTATACCATTTGAAGACATGAACAGACTGAGATTTTACTCCTAAATGAGAGATTTTCGTTCAAATTCTCGTTTTTATTATTCGGTTCTGAGACGCGGGTGGAGTGAAAGTGTGTGCACGCGCCAGGCTGCTGCGGTCTGATGGCACGTGTGTTCATACATACACACAGGTGTGTGATTTTAATCCGTCAAATTACTAAAAATGACGACAAACGATCAGATAGCGCCGCAAAAACAGGTTGGATACGCTTTGTCGGTACCACCGGCACCTCAAAATCCGGGAACCATGACATTTAAATTATTTTAGTACCGAGTTGGTAAAAACCGAGTTTTTTGACAACACTAATAAACATTATTTGAAACTTAAACACTTACTCTGGCTACTTCCAGCTTATTAGCTGCTGCTGACCGACGTCGAGCTCCACCAGAGTCTCTGCTGATGAAAGGAGCTGCCATTGTAGTTGTTGTTCCGGGCTCTGCTGCTTCAGGTTGATGAAGTTGTTTTCCCTCAAAAACTTTGTTGTGGATAGATGGTGCTGCAGTTGATTTCAGCCTGATTTTGTCCTTTTTTCTGAACCCCATCTTGTGTTCTATCAAGTCACCCTCGATATAATCCTCCTCACGAAAATGCGCACCACAAATGACGGAGTTGTTCGACACACTACTGCTGGAAAAATCCTGCCTTTTCAAACAAACAAATCTTACCCAGGCACGAAAAGCTGGATTTTTCCGGTTTGGAAATCGATGGACACGATGTCCTGACAAACTGGAGTTTGTACAACTCCCACACACACACACATTTACCATCTTCAAACTATGTTTTACCTCAGCTACTAACTCACTCGTCTTTCTCAGTTTAGCTCTATGTTGTCCTCTAGGTACGTCACGCATCACGTGACTCCTAAACCGCGCGTTCCTGGGGGAAGCTAGATTTCATCCCTAAACATTTTGTTTTTAAACACTTTCTAGCTATCTGGAAACCGGGGAGGATAACCAAAGTTACTTTATTGCCTTAGTTAATGTTTTTTCTGTCATTAAAAAGAACTTGAAAGATGCCCTTTAAGTGTAGTTGAGTGTTTGGGTCAGACAGCCTGGATTCTGTTCTGTAGGTCAGTTCTCTGCTGATGGAAACCTGCAGCTGTTTGGTCCAAAACCTCTGATATTTGTGAGTATTGCACCTGCCATGGGACTCGCGAAGGCCCCATATTTGGCATGACTCTGCTTGATGACGACAATGTCCCAGCAGTGTAGCCAGTGTCTGATGTTGAGTTTGACCACAGTCCTCTGCACCCAGTCACTAAACAGATTCTCCATGAAAGATGAGCCCGTGTCACTAAAATCAAAACAAACTTCAGTGTTTTTTTTTTTTTTTGCTCAAGGGTTGATACAGGTGTAGCACTAAATATTAACTGTTATAAATTATTTGAATTTTTAAATACTGTTGTGAAGAATCTGTGTACTCTTCGCTCTTTCAATTAAAAACCAAAAATAAAAAGGAAAATTTCTTTACTGTATTTGTCTTCATATTTTAAATTCTAGTCTCAGATCAAATCATCAAATGGAAAAACAGGCTGAACAGGTGTTACATTGATATATGGTCCCCTGTCGAGATGTGTTCCTCCACCAGTTTGGCAGCACTGTTGTTGCTAAACCATCCCCGACGTTTTGTGCTCGTGCCACAGAAGAACGAAAACTGTGAAAGATTAAACATGCTGTTTCAGGATAGATTTTCCCTTTTCCCCCCCTTTATTTGAACTTAAATACAGCTCACAGGATGTAGCACTGAACAAAAGGGAATGATGTCAAAATAAAACGGGAAGTGAATAAAGAGAATGGTCTCACGGCGGAGCGTGACACAAGACTTAAAGTTTTCATAGTTTTTACTTCTTATTTTTTAGATTTTAAACAAGGGGAATGTCACGGGTGTTACCACTTATCCTGATAGTTGTGTATCATATCATAAATCTGCGGGACTATTTAGAAACAAATGCGCTCACAAACTGGTGGAGGAATACATTTAGATGGGGGAACTTACATCAATGTAACACCTGTTCACGTCAACCATGAGTAATTAAATATTAAAATCAAATTTGGTCTAACAGCCTGTTTTTCCATTTCGTGATTTGATCCGAGACTAGAATTTAAAATATGATGAACAAGACGTTTGTTTTTTTTGTATCCGTTTCAAAAACAAATAAATTATTAAAGGAATTTTCCCTTTTTTTATTTTTGGTTTTCAATTGAAAATTGAAAGAACGAAGAGTACACGGATTGTGGAAGATGTCTTAGAATTATTTTTTTAACATACTGGCAGCAGTTGTTTGCATAAATGACTTTTGGTGGCGGAGCATTTGCGCGTTCAAATCGAGCCATCAGACCTCTGGCCATGCTCTTGTAGCACTCCTCACTCTGCTGCCACGACTACAGTTGTCAAGAACTGGCCCCACTCATGCAGCACGTTGGTGATGCACTGGATGTTGCCATAGAATCCTCGTAGATCTTCAGAACATGTGATAAAACTGATCAAGACAAAACATTTATTGTGTGATTTGTAATTATCAACAATGGGTAAAAGTGTCTGCCAAATAAATTAACATAATGCAACATAACATAACAGTATGTGTATTTTCTATACCTTCCTGGTGTCATCAATGCAGAAGATTTCTCCGGTCACACTGAGAATGTGGTTACGGTAAGACCTCCATCTTTTCCATCTCCATGATCAGGTGTGCACACCTGAGCACATGGGCAGATGGAAGGGGAGACCGGGGGATTGGTGGGGTCCAAGTACCAGCAGGTCTGACAAAGGACAGGATGCCCCTCTAAGAGGAGGAGGAGGATGAAGATGAAGCTGCTGCCAAAGATTCAGCTGTGTGAGCTTCATATAGCAGAGTCTGGTACAGGTCACGCCGCTCCATGTACCACTCATCATGGCCCTGTTTCAGGAGTTGCTGCACCTTACTTATGGAAATGGCATTCAGTCGGTTGTTCAACAGGATGACAATTCCTCCATCAATGGCAGGCTTCCCACACAGTATGACAAGGAACCTGCTTCTGATGGCTGGGGCAAGTTGCACCAGGATCTCTTCACTGTAGGCCAGACACTTAGGTCCAGCTGTTGTTGGATGGGTTTTAGATTTTCTTGTTGACAGATCACAGCGTGTCTGGGGTGCATCCAAAGTCAGAACACAGGATGACATATTCTGAAGTTTGCAGATGACACAGTTGTTGTCAGCCTGTTGCAGCAGGAAGACGACTCACTGGGTCAGGTGGTGGAGGACTTTGTCGAGTGGTGTGACAATTCCTGCCTAAAACTTAATGTCACTAAAACCAAAGATTTGTGTATAGATTTTAGAAAGAAGTCCAGTCCACCAGCAGCAGTTGTCATCAAAGAGGAACCAGTGGAGCGTGTTCAGCACTGTAAGTACCTGGGTGTTGTCATTGACCAGAACATTCAGAGAAAACTCAGATAAGGTCAAAAAAGCAAATCAAAGGTTGTACTTCCTTTGTAAATTAAATCAATTTGGAGTGTGTAAGGAACTGATGACCATGTCCTATTGTTCTGATTGAATCTGTCCTGACATTTGCTTTCATCACTTGGTTTGGTAACCTATCTGAAGGAGAGAAAAAAAAAACCCAGGATGAAACAAATAGTAAAGGTGGTTGGTAAAATTATGGGTATCAAATTATCTGATGTGACAGACATTTATGAAGAGTCTCTCAGGAAGCCAAAGACATTCTCCACTCCCCTCATCATCCACTGCAGGGAGAGTTTGAGCTCCTCCCATCTGGAAAGAGGTACCGGCAGCCCAAAGCGAGGACCAACTGATGGAAACCCTTCTTTGTAACTCAGGCTGTTATTCAACTGAACTGACAACGTGATTAGGTATGATTGTTTCAGGTCTTTTAGTCTGATGGTCTTAATTTGATTTTATACTGATGGTTTTATATTGAATTTTACTTTGTTTTTTTTTTTTACAGTTAATTGTTTTTATTATTTTTATTAATGTGTCTGTGATTGTGTGTTTCATGTTCACCTGACTGCAAGACAAATTTCCCAATGGGGACTTCTATAATAAAGTGAGGTGACACATGTACTGCTAGTGACCCTCATCCTCACCCTCACTTTCACTTGTTTCTGACCCCTGCTTGATCCTCTCACAATGTGGGCATTTCAGTTTCTCCGTCAGGAGGGTGTAATTGTATTTCATGCCACACACTTGCCTAGCATAGGTGGCAAAGCCCATTTTCTGAAGGTTCTCCCCTGGCGGTGCAGGGCAGTTGGTGTTGGGACAGCGGATCATGGCAGACCCAGGTGGTGGGGGTGGGTGGAACTCCATCTTCTCCTTCAAGAGCTTCCTCTCCACAGTCTCTCCTCTGGCATTCTGGTACTTGGATGTCTTCTCAAATAGACCGTACGTTTCATTGTACTTGAGCCACCTGATGTTAGCGGGTCTATGCCCAGGGCTTGGGACGATGCAGGTGGTTGCTCCCAGTACTTCTTCCAACCCTCCAGCTGGATGCCTGCAGAGAGAAAGGTCTCTTCTTCGGCTGATGGTCCAGGCCTGTTGTCAGAGTCCTGGCTGGTGGCTGGAGTGAGCTCTCCCAACGTAGTGATCTGTGCAGCAACAGATACCTCAGACTCATCCAGGATACTTTCTGTAAAAAAAAAAAAAACTGACCTGAATACACACACACTATTAAGTACCTTCTTTTTATAATAATTAAAATGATGACACAAGAAAAAACACATCTAGTCTTATTATCTGTAACAGAGATACAATAGGCATTTTCTTTTCCTATGAGGATATTATTACCTGCAGCAGCCAACAGCTCAGCATCACTGGTGTAGCTGGAATCATGCTGGAACTGGGAGATGGAAGACTGTCTTTGATTTCTGTTTCTGGCAAAAATATGTAATTATCAGAAACATACACAGGTCTGATATACATGTAGCCCTGATTATTCTCAACATGTGTCAAAACGATGATGCAGTTACTATACCTTCCACTTCTTGTCAAGATGAAATGTAACAGAAGGGAAGTCTTGCACATACTCCAACATACGCTCCTTTTGCCACTTCAGATGCTCATTCTGCTCACCCTTTTTGTTTTTACTCGCTGAGCAACCACACAACCCAGCCAACATCATTTTCCAGCAGCCAAAGGTGGCCTACTTGCCAAAGGTGATGACTAACTGGCCTTTCCACATCTCCCCTCAAGCTTTTTGGGCAGCAGCTTCTGCCTTTGCAGCATCCGACCAGCTTGGATCCACAACCTTGCTGCATTTCTCTGCCACAGCCTTGGCAGCAGCTGTGCGCTGCAGCTGTGCTTCTCCCTGCCGGTACAGAGGGATGCAGGGGTATTGGTGCTGCTTCAGATGCAGCTGGAGGTTGGGTTTGGTTGTGAAACTCTTCACACACATCACAGTGATATTCCTTGGCAAAATGGGTCTTCATGTGACGTGTGAGGTTTGACTTCTCAGTGAACCTTTTTTTGCAAATGTCACACGCGTGAATCCTGCCGTCCATGTTGAAAGTCAATGATGTCTGTAAGAATAAAACATGTATAATAGCTTCCGAGATCGGGCGTGTTCAGGGTGGTGTGGTCGTAAGCTGAGTGCTAGGCTGCAAAAAAGATTGATATAGATGAGCAGGCATTCTGACTGTGAGTTTTCACACAAAATGCTAATCCTCTGATGCCACAAATGACATTTTGCTGACAATATGTGACCGGCTGGTCAAGGGACCCAAGACTTCTAACCAAGGGGGAGCAACTACTCAAACCACAGAACACATGCAGGTTGAATCGAATGAGAGTTTATTTCCATAATAACCCTCTGTCACAATTCTTAAAGTGCCTGTGACACGATATTTAAATCAGTTAATATTAAACAGATATAACCTTTGATGCCTCTAGATTAGCGTTGCACCCACTGTAACTCCAAAAAACTAAAAAAACGCTGTAATTATCTCCTAAAGAGCAACTCAGTGATCAGAAGAGTTAGCCGCTTTCCGGTTCTGCGTCGATTTGCCTTATTTGGCAGCCTGAGACTTCGGCTGCAGTAGGGGGCAGTCCCATCGCGTGCACGAGTTTTTGCAGGTCTATGGCAAGCCGGAAGGGTCACTGAACGTCGGATGAAAACGCAGATACAGGTCTGGAAGGTAACACGTAAACAAGGCAGACACCCTGGCCTAGAGCTTCTGTAAATAACAATTTATCGATGATGAGTGCTCCTCAAATTCAACCTTATATGTTTGAGCCAGAATCGTATCCAGAAAGTGAAAGTGGACTAGACGACAACCCGCGGACACAGAGACTATTACAGGACGTTGGACTATGGTAAAGTGTGGTGGTTATAATTTACTTTTATGTAACAAAATGCGCTATGTCTGTTTTTATACTATCTCTTTTTGACTGTGTTAATAGGTGCACATGTGGCAAGTGTGCAACCATGCCGTCTGAAGTAGAAAACGTCTGTTGTCAAGAAATACCCAAAGTAATCAGTCACCAAAAACTTGCATGCCTGCAAATGTAACGGTGCAAAAATTAATGTGCAATGTTACATGCATAAGTAACATAATGCAGTTTTAAAATGATTATCTAGATTTATATATTTATTTAATTTTCTTTTGTTGTGTAAGCATGTAAAATTTCTGTTACTGAGAATAACGTTTTTCAATTTTGTCAAAAAGTAAATCATTTGACCTTAGAAATGTCAGTGTCATTGTATAAATATCACCTCTAGAATACAGCTAATATATGCATTTTCTGACAGTAATGATATTTTGAAAAAGACAAAATGCTCATAAACTATAGCTATGCTGTTATCTTTTCAAATATATTTACAAGGTGAAGAGAAGAATGAGCCAGGTCCCCACTGCACTTACTTGTATGACAGGACACCCTGGACTGGAGCCCAACTGCTTGAACCCCTACACCCTTCAAAACATCCACAATATCTACAGAGCTGACTATGGACAACTTAGAAGGAGAACAGAGGAAGAGTAAGTTCACTATCAGAACTTCCCCACCCATGTCTAATCATTTTATTACAAAAAAATAATAAATCCACTTTGAAAAAAAAAAACACTTTATTCATGACAAATTTCAGGTTGTATACATAAAATTTTCTGTCAGAATTACTGATATTTGCAAAGCCCTAAATGATTTACTTACATTATAATAAACAATGGAAAGTATCTTTGATTTTGATGAAAATAAGACTGATGGCACAAAATATTGTTCCATCTCTTTCAGGCGTTTCCGGCATCTTGCATATCGGAGTTTTGTCAGCTGGTGCTGGGGGTATTTAGGAAGATATGTGAGGGTTGTCATTCCATCATGTGTGGTGCTGCGTATCCGGCAGGAGTTTCCTGATGCTGCTGGGAACTATGTGGGCTTCCGACCACCCCTTGACTGAACCTGGAAACATGCCTGGCGATGACCTCCTCCTTTGATGCCCTTTCATACTGTGCACACAGGTATTCAGGAACAGGAACTGTCTGGAGTTCTTCCACAAATGGAGCGGGGTCATCAAACACATCGTCCAACAGCAGCTTCATCAGGTCGCTGATGTATCCTGCAATTTTATTTTTTTGATCATATGCTCACCTCGGAAAGATGCTTTTCCATACACACATTTAATCACTGTTATTTAGTTTGTAATTTAGTTTGTATGTAAGTAATTTGGTATCTTCTTTATATCTTTCATTGACTGTCTTTTTTTTTTT
>SSNR01000611.1:176221-251688 GCA_006937965.1 Callopanchax toddi | reverse complement strand
CCCTCTGTTAAGTACTGTGATATGTGGACATCAGTTTTCCATTTCAGTCCGAGATCTACAATTTTTTTTTTTTTTTTTTTTTTTTAAATGAAGTGTTTAGTCATCTAAAGCTTAGTACAAACAAGGTCCTGGAACTGAAGGATTCCAAGGCAGACCTAAAGGGTCCTAGTAGTATCCTGCCCAAGAACACTTGACATGTGGCTCAGCCTAGGGTTTAAGCCTAGGTCTCAACCCTCCCCTCCAATTTCTCATTTGCCATTAGCTGTTCATGTGGATCAGAGGGACTTTATCCCTGTACAGTTGGATTTTACAGTTAAACAGAACCAGCACATTAATGCTATTCAGGCACCAGTCCACCCAGAAGTTTTATACAAAACCCAACCGTCAAAACAGTTTAGGGTTTTCACCCCACACAACTCAATGCCGTTCTGAATCAGGGTCAAGTGAAATGACTAAAGGAAAGCAAAGCCACCAAATCTTATCCAGCACTGTAGCTCAAGGTTTTGCATAGACAAAATTAAAGCAACTGCAAACTTGACATTTTGATTCTGCATCTACATTACTAAAGAGCAGTCAAGCAATGTTTCTGGGAAGATTTGAATGCTCAGTGAGAAAGTGCACAAAACACAATAGAAACTTGTTCAATACATTTTTATTTAAATAAACTGCAAGAAGCAGCAGGAACCTGGGAAATAAAGTCAGAGTCAGATCAGCAGCTTCAGATAGAGAGAAAGAAAAATAAAAAGCAGCCTTACCATAAAGTTAACCTTTCACATAATCACTTTGGTGCCTTTTCCCAGGCTGGTGAGGGGGGAATTCTGGCTCTTCAAGGACTAGTGGTTCTGTTGGGGTGTAGCGAAACTGATTGAACATAATACGATTACGGTCGTAACGTGACCGAGACTTGAAGGCATACACCTGATCCTCATCCTCTACAGGAGTGAAGACTGGCTCGTCCTCCCCGCTGGTATCAGATGAGGAGCTCCAACTCTCAGTCTGCTGGTAAGTGCTGCCTGGAGATCCATACTGACTGAGCTGAGGGATGCTCTGCCCCCCATAAGGAGATCCACTTTCACCTCCAGCAGTGTTAGTGCTACCACCATAATAAAGTTCTGGATAGCCGCTGTAGCCCACAGATCCACTGGACTGTTCTGCAGGTTTCTCATAGGCTGGCTGGAATGGAATTTGTCCAGGTGAAGCCAAATACCACCACAAGGGATTTTCACCTCCACTGGCTGAACAGAAACAAAGTCAGCATCATTTAAAGCTTTACCTGTTCAGCTCAGGTGTTAAAGTCACCTTACCTTCTTGTTGAGGAAAACATGAGATGCTTCCAATCAACAGGAAAGAAATCCACAACACCCTGCAAACACATTCCAGGTTCACATCAAGATCACAGTGCAGAAGCTCCAGCTTTCTCTTTCCTAGGAGATTCACTGATCCAGGATCAGATCCACCTTAAGGAGAGCTGCTGTAGACCTAAATGGACTCACCTCATTCTGCTGCAGTTAATGCTAACAGACTGCACAAAGTTCAGAGCCTTCTGACAGTGACTCTAGACTGCAGGAGCAGGTTTTATATGATTATTGTGCAGGTGGAGCTGATTGCTAAGTGGAAACAGATGCTGCAGGAAACAGACCAACAAGTCAGTTGGCCAGTTTGAACATTTATAGCCTTTTTTAATCAGGTAATATCCCATTGGGATTAAAAATCTCTTTTGCAAGGAATACCTGAATGTTGTTATATTGTTTTATCTAATATCAGTATTAAGGGTGTTTTTTCCTCTCAACAGTCACCTAGTAGACGTATATTAGCTGTTGAGGTAACTCGTTTAAGTTTTTTTTTTAAAGTCGTGTTGTTCTAGCTGTGAGCTAGAAGGATTTTCTGTAGTGGTCTGTTTCCCCCCTTATAGAAAAACCACATGAACTTCACATATGGAAATCATGTGAAATTATCATGTGACAAATGTGAACTACATCTAAAAAACATGAGAATTTGGAGCAAAAAAAAAAAAAGGGAACTTCACATGTAAAAACCATGTTAAATTAACATGTAAAACCCATGTTGTGCCTATTTTTCCTGTGTGATTTTGGAACACTTTTAACATGTTTAGGTGATCCCATGTTTTTCCATGAGCTCACATGTGAAAAACATGTAAGCAGTAAGTCAAATTTTGCAGCAGAACTCTCAGATTTTCATATCAGGAACTCACTTTGTCCCTTCCTAGGTTTAAAGAGCAAAGTGTTGCTGAAAACTTGAAGGATCCCACATGATTTCTGTTCTTACATCAAACCCAAGGAGACAAACTGAATGACAGAGAGCCAAAACAATTGTTATAGGAACTGTTTAAGTGTGGTGCAGTGGTAGAGAAGTTGTCTTTTACACAGGAGTCCTGGGTTCACAATCCCAGTCTGACTGGTGGCAAGATTATTTAATATTTTTCTTTAAAAAGATCAATATTTAATCAAATATTAGTTGTAATTATTAGTTGATAAACCGCATATGCATTGAATTTGCGTATTCTAAAGTACAATGTTTAAATTGTGAAAATACTTTAATATTTGACATGTATTGTCCCCCACCAACATGCTCTTTGTCCCACATTATGTTGGATCTGGTCACCCTACTGTTCAGGTCTATGCTCAGGAGATGCTGTATTAAAATGAGTTGTATTTCCCCAGAGATTAGGGTCACCATATGTATTTTTTCATTCAAATCCATTCATCTTTTGCTATGGCTATGGCTCAGCATTTAAATAAACTAAAAAGCAGATTTGTGTTCAAATTTGAAAAACAGTTAAATTGATCTCGCCTGGCTGGGCAGCTCTCTGGGTGCTGAGCACCCCTAAATCTATAATCCTAGACACTGTTGTGCATTGTGGATTTTTTAAATTACATATAAAACACTTTAAAAACATGGTGACAAAAAAAAAAAAAAAAAAAAAAAAAAAAATTTAAAAAAAAAAAAAAAAAAAAAAAATTGTAGATCTCGGACTGAAATGGAAAACTGATGTCCACATATCACAGTACTTAACAGAGGGTACAGTTCATGATGCTCAGAAGGCAGTTGGGGGTGCAGAATCTTGCCCAAGAATACTTCAACACATGGATTGAATCCTGATTAGAGGACAACCTCTAATCCCCTGAACTACAATCACCCCACATGTGTTGGGAACAAAAGATTTTAAGAAAATGATCAACCTACAGAACTTAATTTGAAGTCACCAAGAACTTCAAATGGGGGGAAAAACCAACACAGGCTAGTCCAAGTTGAAAGGTAATTTCATCAACTCAATAGTGTCAGTTTCTATGGCCTTCAACATGCTTTCATGCATTTTTGAGGTCAGGGACACGTGTCCTGGGGTATCTCCTGACCAAGGGATTACTGAGCTCCAGGACAGTCTGAGGTTCAACCTGGTGTCGGATGAACCTAAAAACATGTCCCCAGTCAAATGTTTTAATGGATTTAGATCAGACATGCGTGGGAGCAAGTGGTTTCAATTCCTTCCTACTTCAGGAGCTGCCTACATACTGTACATCATTTTGCCACATTCTGCCAATTCTGGTGTTCTCTGGTAAATGCCAGGCAGTAAACACAGGGCACCCTCAAGTCTGTTTCTAATGATTTGGTCAGACATTCATGCCAGTCACCTGGAGGTCACTTTGTAGGGTTTGTACTGTACAAACCTGTGCATGGCTTCTACATATTTATTTGAACATTTTGACTTTTCCAAAAGTTTTCACATTTTTCACACTTTATTCTTTATTTTCTATCAAAATATATTTTTACAAATACAAAATTGCTGGATCTATTATTCCACAAGAACATAAATGTTCTTTTTCTCTATTTTTGTTTACATCTTAGCTGATTTATTCCCTAATCCTAAAGCCTCTGAAACGGAAACTTGTTTGTTTTTAACCTCCTGCTCCAGCACGCCCCGGACTGCCACCTGATGGACTCGCATCCGACGCAAACAAACGTGACACAGCTCATCACCTTACCGCTGTTTTCTGCCTTCTGCTAGATCAACCAATCACAACTCGACAGTTTCGTAATTCACGATGATGTTTTCAGGTTCAACCAATCAGGGAGAGGCCTCGTTGGGTTAACCTTTAATCCACGCCCACGGCGCAGTAGCCACGCCTCTAAACACTGGCAAAGTTTTTGAAGTCTCCACAGCTGTCCACGTTTTACCTTGTTCAGTGGATTTTTGCTACATTTTTCAACTGGTTCCGTGGATTAAACTCGGATGTTCTAGTAGTAGGACAGTATGGTTGTGAATTCGGTGCACTGGTTTCGCAAAGGTTTGCGGTTGCACGATAATCCGGCGCTACAAGAGGCCCTGAATGGAGCTGACACAGTACGCTGTGTTTATATCCTGGACCCCTGGTTCGCTGGTGCAGCTAACGTTGGCATCAATCGATGGAGGTTTGTCACTGTGACGTTTCCTGTTACAACTTCTAGTTGCTTTTATCGTGAGGCAAACATTAATATTGCTATAACTATGGTTTATCATATCGCCATTTTTATATATTTCATATAAAGCAGTCGGAGTTCAGACTCGGGCCTCCGCTCAGTTAGCAAAAGCTAACTGATGCAGCGCTCCAACACCGAAGAAGAAACACACAATTTTAGGCTATTCTCGTTTTTCCCCCCCTGTAAATTCTCTTTTATAGAAAGGTTGTTCATCTTGAAGTAACCCTTAATATACTTTAGCTACTTCGGCGTACATGTAATCAGTTTAGCAGCCGCTAAAGTTAGTAATAACATAAGATAAACTAAGCAGAATCAGGCTTAAGAGTTATTAATATCGGTATTTGTGGCCAGAATATTATCCTACTTATCTGACAGAAGTTTGGTGAAAAACAGAAGAGACACAGTGTGTGTTGTATGTTTTAAAGTCCTTGCTTTCATTATCGTCCTGCTATCATCATCATCATCATCTTCCTTCTCCTCCACCTGACCTGCAGCTCCAGATCATCACAGATTGTAGGAATGTGATGCTTTTCATTGGATCAGAACCAAGCGAAAGTTCCAGAATCATCTCCAGGCCCAAAGCAGATTAGAGTCACTTTCATCCAGTCATCCAGAGTCCATGCTGGCTTCTCTTCATTCACTTGAACCTGTTTTTTCCAGGTTCTGTTTTCTTGTTTGAATGTTGAGCAGCTGAAGTAATTTCAGTTTTTGTTACTGACTTTTCTGTTATGATGAGTAATTATTAAAAGAGTAAAGTTGTTTACAAATGGAAGCAGCTGATTTAGCGCTCACAAGTCCAGCTATGCTCTGTATTCTGGTTTAGTATTTGTACAACAAATTGTGACAATGCTGAGTGTTGTTAAAACTCTTTTTTTTAATACCTCAAGTCCTGGTAAGGGTCAGAATTTTTTTAAAGCCTTTATAAACCCATAGAGAGAAATTGCTTGCTTACTTTCACCGTAAAGCTTCCCCTCCCATACTCTCTCTTGTGTATATATTGATTGCTTGAGTTATTATAGAATGCATCCATATTTGACCTTCAACCAGTGTCTAAATGTTGAGTTTTAAGTCTAGAGAGAAGTGGAAAAACAACCATAGCAGATTGGAAGCATCATCAAATCAGCTGCATCTTCCCAGTGTGTCCATTGATGTAGTCTATTATATCTGATTGACCATGTCCCTACCATCTCTTGGTCTGTGTGCAGGTTTCTGCTGGAGGCTCTGGAGGACCTGGACAGCAGTCTGAAGAAGCTCAACTCGAGGCTGTTTGTCATCAGAGGACAACCTACCGATGTCTTCCCCAGGCTTTTTAAGGTCTGATCAACATCCACTGCATGTTCTGTCGCTGTTTTACGCGCTGATTGTCACCTTAGATTAAGTATTAAAATTTAAATTTATAAAATAAAGCACCTTAAACAGGTTTTCTGCCCCAGGTGTAACTGCATCTTAGGTCCATGTGGGGGAAGATGAACACATGGGGGGAAAAAAAAAAAGAAACTTTGCTGATGTAGGAAAGTTTATTCTGTAGTAATGATGCACAATATTGTTTTAACAATATGTTGGTGTTTTCCAACAGATTTGGATCAACAGAGAACTGGATATATTATAAATATGTTGTTAAATTAAAATATTATTCCCATTTTTCTTTCACAAACCTCCTCCTCTTCACATAATCAAAATATATCCTTCAAAACACCAAACCAAACTCGGCGGATGGTCCAGCTGTAGTCTTTAACATTCATGTGCAAATCAGATCCAGGTGGAGGCGAGCAGCGCTGATGATTGACCCTGTTGCAAAATGCATTGCTGATTTTCCATTGCATGTCATGGCAACTTGAGATTTTGCAGGCGGGTTGTTGTTTTAACCAAATACAAGAAGTCACTCTGCCAGCTAACGAGTCACAACAGGGATTGGTCTGTGCAGGAAGAGCAATTTGAGTAAAGGTCCTAAGAAAAAAAGCATTTGAAGAAGAAAATCTTTCTCGTCCTTCAGTTTGACACTTAGCTGCTGAAATATTTTGATTTCAGATGGTTTTTAGTTTTATCAGATGCAGTCCTGTCCTTTTAACAAACTAATGATTTTAAATGTTTTTCTTATGCTTTATTCTACATTATATTGCACTAGGTGGTTTTTGCACTGAAGTCATACCTCAATTATGGTGCATGCACAAATTAGAGCAGAGAACATCCGCATTTACATAACTGTCATCAAATAAAAGTTACATTAGTTTGGGTTCATGCTGTCTGCAGAACAACCTAAATGTATGAATCACAACATTTTCCCTTTCAGATTAAAACATTTCACACTAGATCTGATATTTGTTGAAGATAAAGGAAAATTAATGAACTCAATTTATATTGAGTATTTACACTCACCGGCCACTTTATTAGGCCCACCTTGCTAGTACCTAGTTAGACCCCCTTTTGCCTTCACAACCACCATATCCTGTTATAGATTCAGCAAGGAGTTGGAAACATTCCTCAGAGGTTATGGTCCATGTCATCTGAACAGTCATGATGTAAATCTCCTGCTCCACCACATCCTGACTGTTCTGGAGTGGATTGAGATCTCATGACTGTAGAGGTCACTGGAGTCCAGTGAACTCCATGTCTAAGGGACCTAAAGTGAGACAAGGAAAATCTTCCCCACACCACCAGCAGCCTGAACCATTGATGCAAGCCAGGATGGATCCACCTCATCATGATCATCATCTTTCATGATGTTGATACCAAATTCTTACCTGACCTTCTGAATGTTGCTAAGATCAACTCTTCAGATCAGGAAACATTTTCCAGTCTCTTCTGGTCCAGTTCTGGTCATCCTGTGTGAATTAGAACCTCCGTTGCCTGTTCTTAGCTCACAGAGACAACTGGTGTGGTCTGCTGCTGTAATCCAGCAGCTTCAAGGGTCAACATGTTGTGGGTTAGAATTGGTGTTCTGGTAGGAACAAGTGCCTGAGCTACTGTTTTCTTTCTATCATTTCCAACTCAGCAAGTTGTCTTCACCACATCTAGATGAATGAATGCATTGAGGTGCCGCCATCCGATTAGCTAATCGTGTTAATAAGAAATAGAACAGGAGTTTCTAATAAAGTGGCCGGTGAGTGTTCATAGGGCCAGTTCATAATAAAAAGTCTTCTTAAAGTAAAAATATATTAAAACAACTTCAAATCCAGTTAAACGTTGTTTATAATCCACTTCAGTTTGATGCATTCAGATCAGATCTATCTTTAGCTGTCTGTTTCTTTAACCTTTTTGTTTTGAAGTTATAAATTAATCTGCATATGATGTTTTAATTCTGTCTTACTGATATTTGTTGTTTAGCTGTTCACTCAAACTGCATGGGAAGAGAGTGTTGGCGACTGATCCGGTCAGCGGTTTGGTTTTAGTGTAGTTATTCACGTTGATCTCTGAGATAAGAGACTGTTTACAATCATCCTGTATTTAGCAGCTGCTTCCCTCTCACAGTAAATAATGTGATGGTGAAAGAAATGTAAATCTTTTCTAGATTAAATGTCCCGGTTTTTTTTCATTGAGGTTGAATTTTCAGCTCATCCAGCATCTGTGGCTCTAAAGTGTTTGGTCAGGGTTTCTGTGCAGGAGTTGTCTGGTCCTCATCTGCTGTGTGTGTATTCGTGTGTTGCATGAAGGCCCTTCTCATTGTTTGTTTCACTGCAGGAGTGGAACGTGACCCGGCTGACGTTCGAGTATGACCCCGAGCCTTATGGGAAGGAGAGGGACGGCGCCATCATCAAGATGGCCCAAGAGTTTGGAGTGGAGACAGTCATCAGAAACTCACACACACTCTACAGCCTGGACAGGTTTGTCATCTCTCAGTCTGTCATCTGCTCAGGTTAATATTCAGAAACTGATTTTTTAAAATCCAAATGCTTCACTGATTAAGTAACTGAGATGTGAGGAGTTTAACTTCATTTTTTTCATAAAGTTTTGATTTTGACAAAGGCTGTATTTATTTATCAGTTATTTTTCCTGACCTGGGGTGATGTGGGAGTGTTGGACAGCAGTCTTCATCAGCAGCTCTTCCATTGTTTATGTCCAGCTGTAGCAACACCGCTCGAGTTAATTTATCACTAAGTGCTAAAATTTACACCTACATGGAAACGATGGTTGTTCATAATCATAAAATAATATTTATTATGAGCTGAACTGAATAAACCTGTCTTATTCTTTCACTCATGCAGACGACGCATCTGAAAGCAGAGTTTAAATGATAATTGTAGCCTCAGTTATTTACTGCAGAAAAACAGCTGCTCTGAGCTGTGTCTTTGACAGATGACGACTTTCATGTCTTCAGATTGTGTTTAACGTTAATCATTTTGTGATATAGATAATATTTGAGCTTATTGTTTGTCTTTTTAAGTTCTTTAACTGCAAAAAGCAGCTAATTGTAGCCCTAGAAGAGACTGAAATAAGACCACAGGATGTTAAAATCCCTATCAAATCAATTGGAATGTTTTTCATTGCTTGTTTTCCCTCCAAATTAAATTTTTATATATTTTTTTTCTACAGACTTATGTATTCTGGGATCTTCATATGATTATTCTTAAAAATAACAACAGAACAAAACCACATTTGGGGTAAAAACTAGACTGAAAATCATCAAAATGTGTTTTATAGGCAGGTAAACAGTGAGGTGGTGTTATTCATGGTAGAGCCCCCAGTGGCCTCCTGCTGGTACTGCAAGTCACACCTCCCATCCATGTGCTGGGTGAAGCTGGTTGTAATGATCGAGAGTGAAGGACTTTCTCCACTGCGTGACCCAGCGCAGTTACAGCACTGCGTTACGTAACGGCGGGATTATTCATGACCTGTGTGTAGCGTACCAGCAGGGTGGAGGGGAGCTGCAGGCCTGGGGAAATGTGCACAGCTTTCTGCACTTGTTCACAGTGAGAACAGCAAGGCAGCCAATGGGAGGCTGTCTCTCCTGCAGATCCTGATCTGTCTTACAAGCACAGACACATTGAATAAGATAGAAACTATAAGTGCACCCGAAACGGCTTTTTAGGTTCAAATGCAAATTACAGTTAGTTTAGTAAGTGGTAGTAAAAAAGTAAAGTTTGTTTATATAGCATTTTTTACAGAAATAAATCACAAAATGCTTCACAAAAAACACCAGAAATTAAAACATGATTAAAAGAAAAGGACCAAAAGCATCAAGATGCAACAGACTGGAAAGAGTGATCACCTGGACTTTTCTGTCTGGTCTTTGGAACTGCTAGAAGATTCTGGTTTCTGGGTTCAGTAACATAAAAAGGAGCTTGACCATGTAGGGTTCTGAAAGTTAGAGTCAGGATTTTAAAATGAATTCTACATTTAACAGGTAACCAGTGCAGAGATCTCAAAATAGGAGTGACGTGATCTTTCCTGTTTGCTCCAGTGAGGAGCCTCGCTGCAGAGTTCTGGACCAGCTGAAGGTGGTCAAGGGCTTTTTGGTTCAAACATGTGAAAAGTCTGTTACAGCATCTAGACAGGAGGAAATGAAAGCATGAAGAACCATTTCCAGTTCAGATTTTGATAGGGCTGCACAGTTAATCGTAAAATAATTGTGATCTCAGTTCAGACTTGTATGCAATCTCATTCCCAAATGACAACAATTCTTAAAAAAAGAAGATGATGATTGTACCGCATTTGATCCGGGACATAATCTGCATGAAAACAAGCGCTCCTCTTTCTCCCTCAAATGACAAAATTCAAAATTGTTGTTATTGTTAAAATTATTCAAAGGTTGTGTACGTGAGAGAAGACGAGAGATAATTTATTGTTTTTATGTTCAGTGTCAGCTGTGACGAAGTTGATGTGCAGGTAATAAGTGCAATAAATATTTATATTGGAAAAAATCGTGAGAGAATCGTGATCTCAATTCTAAGCAAAAAAAAAAAAATCGTGATTCTCATTTTATCCAGAATCGTGCAGCCCTAGGTTTTGACACCAACCGTGTCAGTTTGGAAATATTTCTTGGATGATTAAAACGGTTACAGACCAGCTGTTTTACAGGCTTTAGTGGCCTGATGTGTCAAATATCTGGGAATCAAATCAGCAATCTTGTGGTTGGACGACATTATCTGAACCACAGTTGCCTCCAGAATCATTGTTTTGTCATGAGAAATCAAACCGTTTTAGAATGATTAAATTTTAATATAAGATGCACCAATTCTGGTTATGAGAGCCGATACCCATCTCTTATTCTTTTACAGCTCTGACCTGCTGATATTGATTTTGACAGATTTTAATATGAGCAGTTTTTCTTTAAAAACAAGCTAATTCTTTTTTTCCCCCTCTCTCCTGTGGCAGGATAATTGAGATGAACAACAACAGCCCTCCTCTGACCTTTAAACGCTTTCAGACCATTATAAGCAGGCTAGAGTTGCCAAGGAAACCTCTGGCTCCCATCACCCAACAACAAATGAACAGATGTCTCACTAAGATACCCGACAACCATGACCAGCTGTACAGTATACCTTCACTGGAAGAACTAGGTGAGCACATGGTTCTGTAGTTTCTGCGGAGTGACCTTAAGTTGTATCTTAAAACTTTATCTAAAAAAAGGTCAACATCTTAGACGGTTAGTGAGGCCTTTATGATGAGTAACACGTAATCATGCTAACTGCTCTGGGATGTGATTTGTATGTGTAGAAGTGTTGTCTGTGTAACTGGACAGATTATGTTTAAATTCCAGAGGCCCAAAAGTGAACCCTGAGGGACACCACAAAACATGTTCAGTTTTTAAAACTTTGACCAAAATAATCTGTTGAGAAATGGTTTTTATGTTTTATGTCAAGTTCTTCTTCTTTCACTTTTTAAAGCTTGTAGTGCTTTGTGTTTTCTTGATTCAGTAGAGGAGAGTGAACGATGGATTTAAGCTTTGGTTTTTGTGTAGCAGTTAATTGTATTTAAGCATCAATTCATGTAACTTTGCGTTCAGGTTTCAGGACGGAGGGTTTACCTCCAGCTGTGTGGCGAGGAGGAGAGTCTGAAGCCTTGGAACGTCTGAGCAAACATCTGGACAAAAAGGTAAACCTCAGCCGCCGTCAAAGCTCAGTCACTGGTGTGATAAAGAAGTTTGTTTTGGTTCTTTAATGCAAAGTTTTTCATCAACAGAAAGTCTCTTTCTGGAAGAATCTATAGGAAAAGTTTTATATGCATTTGAAAATATTGTACAACTTTTAAAAAATTTAAACCTAAAAGTATAAACTTTAGGTTAAATTGTAAATGTTTAATTCAGTGATTACAAATGTAGAACTACAGGAACAAACCCTAAAGATGACTTGTGTGACCTCTCTGTGTCCGTGTCCTCAGGTTTGGGTGGCCAGCACTCGGGTCAAGACGTGTTCTCTGTACGCCAGTCCAACGGGCCTCAGCCCATACCTGCGCTTTGGATGCCTGTCCTGCAGAGTTTTATACTACAACCTCAGGGAGATCTACCTGAAGGTACCATAGTCACACAGGAGAAAAGAACAAAACCAGTGAGCAGCAGACAGAATATGAATCTGTTGTTTTTAGTAGTCGTTATTTTATCGTTATGAGTGTAGGCTGGACCTGGGCCAAAAGAGGCATCAGGTGATACATACACACCTGCAGGAGGTGCTGTAGGGGTCCTGTGTGGACTAGGGTTCTAGAGAACCTGCGAGCATGGCCTGTATTATCAACAGAATAGCTCTGTGTTGGATCTTGTTCCTGATGTGAGCTCACCTGCCTGTGTTTTATATTGTTTTATCGTCTTCAGCTCTGCAAACGAAGCAGTCCTCCCCTGTCCCTGTATGGGCAGCTCTTATGGAGGGAGTTCTTTTACACCGCCGCCACCAATAACCCAAACTTTGACCGCATGGAGGGAAACCCCATTTGTGTCCAGGTGAGTGCTGATGTGCAGGTTTTTAGTTTTATGGTTTGATGCCTCATGTTGAGCAGCTAGAACCGATTTTAGTGTAACTGTGGAGTTTCTTGTTTGTCTCCAGATCCCATGGGACCAGAACCCTGAGGCACTGGCAAAGTGGGCTGAAGGTCGGACGGGTTTCCCTTGGATCGACGCCATCATGACGCAGCTGAGGCAGGAGGGTTGGATCCACCACCGGGCCCGACATGCTGTAGCCTGTTTCCTCACCAGGGGGGATCTGTGGATCAGCTGGGAGAGCGGCATGAAGGTGGGCTGGTTGGGTATGCTGGTGCAGCCCGGGTGGACAGGTCGACTCCTGTCGGACAGAGCTGTGATGCGGTTTGTGTTTCTGCTCCTGCAGGTGTTTGAGGAGCTGCTGCTGGATGCAGACTGGAGTGTGAACGCTGGTAGCTGGATGTGGTTGTCCTGCAGCGCCTTCTTCCAGCAGTTCTTTCACTGCTACTGTCCTGTGGGCTTCGGAAGGAGAACCGACCCGTCAGGAGACTACATCAGGCCAGTTTGTCTCTCTTTTTTATTTAAATTCAGTCGGTGATGGATGGGTTTATGGATGCAGATGTGAATTGATTGACTCATCAAGAATTCTTTGTTTTTGATCAGAACTCTTCTCAGAGATCTCTGAAGGTTTTAGGATCTGAGAGGTCCTCAGACAACAGCAAACCTCCATTTTTCTTTTCTTACATTTTCATCGCAGAGAAAAAGTGCTGAAGTTGCCTTCCCCAGTTTATAAAGACTTAAAATGTTCTGGCATTACTGGAACTCATTTTCCTAGTTTATCTGTAGCTTATATAGAGTTCTATAATTGTGCTGCACAAGGTGGCAACTTGTTTAAGTAGCTATGTTTTGTTACAAGTGTTTTTTGTTTGGGGAATTTTTCCTTCTTTATTTTTCTGATTAAAGGCATTGTTTGTTTTTTTGAGTGATTTTTTTTCCCCACTTTCTGGTTTGAATGCTGTGCTGCTTGGAGGATTTTTGCTGTGTTTTTTATGGCCACTTGTTATGATGCGTAATCATATAAATGACAAACTTGTCTGCAAGAGGGAGCATATCAAATGCTCAAATAATGTCCCGACTATGACTCAAAATCATAGATGTGTTCTTCCCTCTGTCAGCTTGAATATTCATCTCTTTGATAGAGACACCTGACTCATCTATTTCTGTCTAAGGTAATGTGTTATGTTGGGCTTTTATACGAGCTAATGAACGTTAATATTATAACTGGAGTTCAGTCAGGAGCCACAGACCAACGCCTTGTGTGTCACGCCCCTCCGCCCACCCCCCCAGCTGTGAACGCAGGGAGCGACTAGTTTGACAGAAACAGGTCTGTGACCCCTGAGAGGCTCATATGAGTCTGTCTCCCCCATTAATTAGTTTTAATATAATTCAAAATTGTATTGAAGCATCAGGTTGACATCTTGAGTTAAAAGTTGTATTTAATGAGGATTGAGCAGAAAAATGTTGCTCAGTGTTTTAGAAAATAATGAGAGAGCAAAGTTTTTTGTCTTTTCTTTTTTTGCTGCTGATCCGTTCCGTGAGTTTTCTTATCCGTTGCGCCCCTATCAGGGACAGAGAGGGCTCATCAGAGCCTGGTACAGTGTTGAAACTCTTGATGAAATGCTCCAGAATGTGGCTTTAATTGAGTTGCATAAAAATCTGATTTCCCTCTGGGGTGAATACAGTATTTTGATTTGATTTATATGATCACCTTTGTGCCATTTTTCTTGCTAGGGTTTTGTTTTGGCAGGTTCCTGTTCTCTGCTTTGTTTCAACCAATCACCATACAGCTGCACCACACCTAGATCTTCTCTCGGCACAATACTTTCATCTTTGACACAAACGAATAAAATCTGTTTAATGAACTACAGTCTGCTGTGGTGTGGACAGAACAGCTGCCTTATACAGTTCTAAGAACTATGAAAAGGTTCCTGTGGTTCCTCGGTCATGGTCGTGAGTTGTGTTTTAATGATGCTCCTCTGATCTGTGTCACAGGCGCTACATCCCCATCCTGAAGGACTATCCAAACCGGTACATCTACGAGCCGTGGAACGCCCCCGAGTCTCTGCAGAAGGCAGCAAACTGCGTGGTGGGAGTGGACTACCCCAAACCCATGATCAACCACGCAGAAGGCAGCAGGCTCAACATTGAGAGGATGAAACAAGTTTACCAGCAGCTCTCTCATTACAGAGGACTCAGTAAGTCCCGTTTCAGCAGCAGGTTTTTATATTTTATTGATAGTTTCAGTGGTTCTGTCCTAATTAAGCTAATAGAAAAACTTTTACTGTCTTTGGGAGAAATTAGCTTACAGATATATAGCAGCCAAGAGTTTTGTTTTGCAGCAAATCCATGATCCTTGTTCTGTTGGTGTGTGATTTGAGGTTAAACATCAGCAGCTGTTTTGTGTCTGAGCATGTGCGTGTGCTTTAGGTCTGCTGGCATCGGTTCCAACGATCCAGGAGGAGGCCGAGCCACCGATGACAGATGAATCTCAGACCAGCAGTGGACCTGGTATGAAGACTCCTCCCCTTACAGATTGTGCAGATGTTTGTAGAGCAGCTGAAAACTGAATATTTGTGTTTTTCAGATTCTCCTCCCAGAGAGCTCGCTGATGTCGAAGCAACCGGCTGCTCGACGGCTCCAGATTCCTCCACCTCAGTCCCCCATCCACACCAGCACAAAACACAGTGCCACAGTCGTCTCAGACAGGATCCCTGCACGTCTTCGGGTCGACCTCCCTCCCCAACCTCCAGTGCAGTCCACAGCCCCTCTTCCAGGTCCAAACCTGCCTCCCCATCCTCTTCTTGTCCCTCTCCATCCCCTAGTCTGTCTGCCGGACTCCCTCAGAACACTTCTGTTGGACCGAGGAGGAAAAGTGTCACCCGCAAGGTTCGCCGAAGCCAAAGACAGAGGGGGCGACAGAGCTGCCCACCAGCAGCCAAAGAGGACGAGGATGCAGAGGAAGAGGAGAGGATGCAAGAGGATGTGGAGGTGGATGAGGAGAGGATGGAGGAAGAGGAGACGACAGCAGCAATATCAGGTAGAGTATGGGCCTTGAATTGTTTTAGTCTCAAATTTGTTGTAGCATTAGATCCAGAAATGAAAGAATATTAAACTGTTAAAACCCACTCATCTCTCTTTGTTCTGTTCCATCTCAGCCTGCAGGTTTTTATCTGTCTTTTTTAAACCGCCTTACCTGCTCTGATTTGTTTTCAGATGCAGTTTAAACGAACAATCAGGAAACATCATCCAGTCAGCTGAGGATCGCCGCTTTAGATCTGTGGAACTAGAAACCTGGAAATTGAAACCCTTCAAATTAAAATGACTCAAAGTGAAGCCATGAAGTAAAACCTGTTAAGTTTTGTTCTTGTGTCCAGCTCCACCTGGGACTCCAGTGTTTTATCTGTGAGATATGAGCAGGACTCTGAAGGACATAAAGTCATTCGTTCTGGGTCTTTGACCTCTGACCTACACAGCTTTACACCTAACCCTAACTGTCTGATTTCACTCATCAAAAAAATAAACCATAAAAGAAGAACAAGACCAGCAAAGACTTCTCATTCAAGCTGCTCAATCACTTTTGTTTAAACCAAAATCTTGAAATGGAAGAACTGGTGAATTTTGTGTTTGAATCTTTAAATCACATGTTTGAACATCTCTAAGATGCTCAAATCTAATAAGTCGAATCCATTTTTATTAATCATAAAAAATAAAATCATGTCTGTAGATAGTATCTTTGAAACCTTGTAGTTTCTGCTGTTTCTTCAGGACTCAAAGCAGGATCCTATGTGACCCCTTAAGTCCAGAGCTCTGATTATTAACTCTGTCTCAGTATATCATTAAGTTCACTCATAAAGCATCAAAGAACCCAAAAAAATCATAAAATGTAAGGTTTGGTCAGCTACCTACAACCAAAACAGTTCAAATATTTTTATTGCGCCTAACATTAAATTTAAAAAGTGGATAATACATATTTACATTAAGAAACAGGAAGTTTATGGGCTGAGAGGTGGAAAAGAAAAACACTTAGTTTTACTATCATAATTGTTTTTATGTGTTCTGATGACATCAAACAGACTGTACCTATAAAGGCTGTGATTGGTTGAGCTCTTTGTGTTTATAATCTAGGATTTATGTGGTTCATGTCATCACTTTCTCCTGATATCGAAGCGTCTGACTGAACCCCCACACATTTGGCTTTTGGACTCTGAAGAAAAAGTTTCTTCTGTTTAGGTTCTGGTGATAAATTCATGAGTAAAATTCAGCATGTCAATATCTAAATGATGTGAATGTTTTAAAAATAGATATTTTTGTTGGGTAACTATGTTTTTTTTAGTCCCCATCTGTTTACAGAGCCTGTGAAGGTTTAGTAAACTGACAAACCTGGTGTTGATCTTCTGGTGATCCTGAAGCGGTGCAGCGATGCTGTGTCACTTTTTATTTCTAGCAACTAATGATTCTGCTTGTTTAATCTGAATGTATAGTTTTAAAATTGTTTTTGCTGTTCTTGCATCATATTTAAGAGTTTGTATATAAAATCTGTCAAACAAACTCCTGTCTGTTCTGATTGAGTTTCCACAAAGCTTTGTACCAACAGGCTCCACTAGAGGGCAGCAGATTAAGTGCAAGTTTCACAAAAAGCATCAGGTCCAATTACTGCAGATAAAAGGTGTGTGTGTGTGTGAGTGAGTGAGCTTTAAGTTTATCAATAAAATACATTTCTTTCAAGCTCAGAAATGCATTTTGTCTCAAAGGTTGGTCCTAAGAAGGTAGGCATTAATAGATGGTCTCAAGTAGGTAATAAATACAAGAATGTGTGTTAACAAACCAGTTGGCAACATCAGAGGCTTTTCTGTGACTATGGCTGGATTTATGATTAGACAAAGGTGTAAAAAGTACTAAAATAATGTACACAAGTAAAAGTAGTTACTCAAATTTTACTCAAGTACAAGTTAAGTTTTCAGTACAAAATCTAGTAAATTTTCTAAAACATTACTCTTGAGTAAGTTGTCTACAAATTACAACAAGTGAGTCTATAGGACAAAAGACAAGAGGGAACATTTTTGGCTAACTAGCTGTCTTAAATTTAGACAGTTTAAAAATGCTTCTATATTTTGATTACAGTTCATTTTTAAAGTTAAATTCATACAGGAGGTGCCCAATGTGCAGCCCATGTGCCATTTGTGGCCCTTGAAGTGATTTTGTGGCCGTCGCTTGCAAGAACAAAATATTTTTGTTTTTAGTGCAGGCTGCTGATGCTGACATTATGTTCAGATTTTTATTAATGTGAGGCCAAACACAAAATCCAAACAATATTTTTTTTAAATGGGAAAGGTAAGTAGATTACAAAGCATTTGTCTTTTATTAAGCAGATTTATATTTTTTATTTTTATTTTATTGCATTTAATTTCCTGGTAAATAGGACAACAAACCTTTACTGACTTTTACTCTAAAGAAAATTTGGCTAAACACAATCATACTGAAGAAAGTGACCCATACCTTGTTCATTTTCTGATAAGGATAAAGAAAATAGAAAGTAAACTCAACCCATCAAGTCCAGGGAATGTGATGCTTTTCTTCTATTAACCCTTTAACTTCCACACCAAGACAAAAAGCAATTACAATGTTTTGGAGGTTTTTTGCTTTAAAAAAAAATTGGAACAGTAAAAGTTATGATCAGGGTACAAATGTTTTGTACAAATATTTAGTGTTCCTGTACACGTTTGTGTAAATCATCAGTGTAAAGTGCTGGAAAACAGCGTTCACAAACACATCCATTATTTCAACCTTGCATTTATTTACTGGACTCAAAATAAAGTGCTGTCCGTGGTGCTGAAGTAGCCCTGAAATAAATAATTGCATCTTTACTTGTTAATGAAGGGAAACTGAGTTTGATTAAATTAAAAGATGAGAGTAATGTAACAAAATTGTTGGTCTAATTTTATTGCAAAAAATTAAAGGTATAATTAGAGTTAAAATGCAATATTTACATTATAAATCAAGATAAACTTTATGAACATGAATGAACATTTTAGACAAAACAAAATATTTATCTGATCTATCTTAGAGGACCAACATTGGATCAAAGTATCCTATTTGTTATAAAACTGACATTTGAGGCATTTAAATGATGAAAACACTACAAGACATGATTTAAAAACAAGCATTGGTGTTTGAAACATGACATTATGTTGAAGTTTTGAATAAATCATAAAATCATAAATCATAAAAAATAAGCCAATAGTCTTAAAACTCTTTAAAAAATAAAACTGAATGGGATCAGAAACTAATTGTATTAAAATGCAGAAACAGGAGACAACTGATTTCTGAAAAGAGAAAAGGGTTTTGACACACAATGTAAGAAAAGTGTCTGAAGAGACATCAATGTCTTGTAAACTTTCTTTTAGGACATTTCCACTTATGCATATAGACAACGTTTTATTGAAGATTTAAATCAAATTACTAAATATACAGGTA
The DNA here is from genome assembly GCA_006937965.1 of Callopanchax toddi. Lineage (NCBI taxonomy): Eukaryota > Metazoa > Chordata > Actinopteri > Cyprinodontiformes > Nothobranchiidae > Callopanchax > Callopanchax toddi. The sequence continues at coordinate 232,832 of SSNR01000611.1, read as the reverse complement.
AAAAAACTTTTGATTCTTCACATTTTTAAAAATCATTTAGCCCTATTAATGGACTTATATTAGTGTGTAGTTAGTTAGAAACTATAAGAGCAAAGAACGCCAACAAGCCACAAACAAATCAAAACATGTTTTTGGTCAGAGCGATTAATCCTAACATAGAAATTCACCTGCAGAAGTTCCAATTATGGTAGTTTCCAGCCCAAAAAAATCTGAACATCACTGTGTTGACCTCGCCTGGACCTTCATGTTATAAGGTTTTGGTGTCAAAGTTAGTCCAAAGACCATGGTGTAGTCCGGTTCTCCAGCATCCTCCGGCCAGATGAACTTAAACTTCCTCAGCAGAGTCACCGTTATGAGGAAGAGCTCCATACGAGCCAGACCCTCTCCCAGACACATCCGAGGACCTGAGGAACACCAAAGAAGCTCAAACTTATCTTAGATTATTGATGGAACAAACTACAACACAAACGTCCTGATCAGGTTTACCTGCAGAGAAAGGCATGAAGGCCTCTGGTTTGATGAACTCTCCCTGCTCGTTCAGGAAGTTTTCCGGGTTGAATTCATGAGGGAATTTCCACTGACCCTCCTCCGTCAGCACCGAGCTCAGGTTCTGGATGATCGTCGTACCCTGAAGAGAAAACAGCACGAAACAGCATGACCATAAGGGTTTAGTTCCTCATGATTATGTACTGTGGGGCCATGGATGGTAATTCCAATCAGCCTGCCTCTCACCTTGGGAATGGAGTATCCCAGAAGTTCTGTGTCTTTAGTTGTGCAGTGGTGAACGCTGAGAGGAGCTGTGTTGGCAACTCTCTGGATTTCATGGATCACAGCCTGGAGGAAGAAAATGTTTTAAAACCCAATTTGTTCTGGAATATGGTGAAAATGATTTGGGAATGGGGAGGAATGAAAATATAAACCATAAAAGCTGTCATCAATTGATGATTGATGACATGTTCAAAACATATCAGAGTAAATTATCGAATTGTCGCTCAACTAAGTAGATGATCACCTCAAATATGTCTCTCTCTCTCATGTATATTTATGTGTGTGCATATATGTATACAGAAAAAGTTCAGTTTTAAAAAATCTGAATTTCCTAATGACTATTTTATGTGTCAGACATTAAAGGTTTAAAGACAGTCTGTGTGACCTGCACATAAGGCATGTTGTGTCTGTCCTCAAAAGTGGCTCGATCCTTCCCTTCTAACGCCTGGTCGATTTCCTGCTGGCATCGTTCTGAGAGACAGAGACATAAAAAGACAGTAATGGGAAATGGCCTGTACTTGCATTGTGCAAGGACTCCCAAAGCGCTTCACACTACAGTCAGTCATTCACCCACTCACACACGCTGATGGCAGTGAGCTACACTGTAGCCACAGCTGCCCTGGAGCAGACTAACAGAAGCTGGAGCTGCCATACAATTTGGTGCCACCGGGCCCTCCTGACCACCACCAGCAGAATTTTGGGGCACAAAATACAAAGGACTAGCAAAATTAAAGAGACATCAACCAGATGTAGAATAAAATTTCTCTTTAGATGCAGAACCTCACCTTGTATTTGAGGGTGATTCATGAGGTAGAGGAACCCAGTGAGGAGCGTGTTGGAGGTGGTGTCGGTCCCAGCGAGGTAAAGATCAAACGTTTGTCTGAGCAGTTGTTCCTCTGAAAACGATGACTCGTCACTCTTCTGAACAAAAGAAAGTAATTTGTGCAAAGTATATGCATAAATGAGGTCAAAACCCAAGACTTTTGGGTTTATAAAACAAAAAGAGACTTCTGATAAAAGTCAAATTCAATTTGTGTTCATAAACAAATGTATTTACACAGCTCACATCCACCTGTTTCCATTGTGCTGCAGTTTGATCTGAGTTATTTGTGTTTATACCTTATCAAGTTCATCCAGATAGCAGTCCACAAAGTCCCGCGGTTCTCCAGGAATTCTGCTCTTCTTGTGCTCGTTCACCCTGCTGACTGCAAAACTCATAAAAATCTAAAATACACAGGATTAATTAATAATAAAATACAGTTATACTTTTTTTATATATTTGATCTACCTGTGTAATTTTAGATATTTTCTACCTCCATGTTCTCAAAGGCCTTTCTGAAGGGCAGGGGCAGGGAACGAACTATAGGGAGAGAGTTGTAGAGCTGTGAAGAAGAATGAATTATTAGTTTACACAATTCAAAGGTTTTAGGTTTTATTTGCATGTATTACTGTTCAGGATTAGCTTTTTCATATAGCTGGAAATTGTTATATTTCTTTTTATGTTTGCACTATAAAATTTGATAAACAGCACTGCAAGCCTTGCTCTACACACTGAACTTAAAAACAGAAAACTTTCTTTAACGCTCACCTTTATCGCAACTTGACAATTTTACAGCTTTCAAGAAGCTTCTCTTACACTCCAGTGAGGAAGATGTAACCCCAGTAAATATCATTTTAAGAATTATCAACGCAAAATGTTTAATTTTGAGGGAAAAAAAAGAGGTTCCAGACAGACAGGTTTTTATCCTTTTAGAGAAATCTTGAGTGGTTTTCCTTTACATGATGATTTGTATCCTCTCCTCCTCCAGTAGTGTTTGCTTTGTTTGATAACCTATCAGGAGGGTCAGCGCAAACTAAAGCTGGACATACTGGTAACAGTAGAGGAGAGGACACTGAAAAGAACTGCTGACCATCATGAATCGATACAACACCCAATGGTCAAGTTAGAAAAGCTAAATTTTTATTTGTTCTAGTCTTTAGGTTAGCTCCGAAACAAAGTGTGTCTGTAATAAAATCTGGTGATCTTTTTTGATATAGTCATCTCTTTTCCTGGAGGAAAACAACAGACCCTGCCCCGGGGTCTCGTTGCAGTGAGACATGCATAGAAAACCCCATGAGGGAGGCAACCTGGAGTCATCCTGGTCAAGGAGGAGCAACAACTCTCTGGGACATCCAGGTCCCAAAGACCTCCTTCTTCAGCTTGACACATTTGTGATTTAGTGTAGTTGTCTGAGGAACACACTTTGACTCACCATGGCCCATGGTCCGTTGAATACTTTAGTCATCTCAGTGAAGCACTGCACAATCACTTTGATGGTTTCATCATCGTACTCATAACGCGTACCAAACAGAACCTTACAGATGACGTTGGAAGCAGCATTATGAAACATGACCTGAGGACTCAGAGTTTTACCTGCAAACATCATAACAGACTGAGTTAAAGCACAGCAATCAGTGAGAATAAACACCATCAGGTGGCGTACCAGTACTCTTTTCCAGTATTTTAATGGTGTGTTGAATCTCTTCATGAATCCTGTCCTCCATTGATTTCTTCCCAAGACCAAAGTTCCTCAAAGTCATCAGATCAAAGCGACGTTGTTCCCTCCAGACTGAGCCATAGTCAGCCATAATCACACCTACAACAAGTAGAGCAACACAAAAACAAGCAGCAATAAGTGAAGAAGGTATGTTGGGTTAGAGATGATGCACAATGGCTCAAATATCAGTGAAACATTTTTCTTTTGCTCAGTTTTGTCTCAGAAATTGTTCAAAGAATCAAATTGTCTTGTTCGTAAAATGTCACCTGCTTCCACCCTCCCCCAGTACTCTACCTTTCCTCTGGGTGAGCTCATTAACTAAAAGATCTTGAGGTCTTCCAGCAAAATCATAGGCCTTGGTAACCATTGCTTCCTTCATTGCCTTAAACCCGTTGATGACCACGACTGGTTTGGATCCAAAGAAAACACTAAAGACATTTCCATAAGACTGTCTCAGCTAGAAGAGAAAAAAACACAATGTCCACAATGACTGAATAACCAGAGTTTATCACCGGTGTGTGACTGAAACTACTGAATGGAATACAGTCATTTTACATGACTGCACTGATTCAGCAATTTCTCTGCAATGTATTTAGTCAGATGTTATGTCCTGTATTTATAGGGCTTTCTAGAGTGTTCCTCACTTCATACCACAACAGACTGGTTCAGCATTCTCATCACAATCCGCCTGTCAATCTCCCACTTCCTCCTTTCCTCATTTGTGAATAAGACCCAGAGATACTTAAACCAGAAAACTAGGGTCCCACCACAACTAACAACTTTCTGCTTACTGAAAAAAATAATGGATAAAAGGAAATATTGCTTGATTACTGAGTGGAATCTAGTTGAAACAGCTCTGGGAGAGGTTAGTCCCTTTCAAGGGGAAAGCAAAGTTTGCATAACCTGACATGCATAGTCAGCAGTAAATCTGACCTATTCTCAGTGAGGGTTGGACTCCACCAGGGCTGCCCTTTGTCACTCGTTCTGTTCATTCCTGCAAGCCTTTTTTTAAAATAAAAGCATGAAAAAGTTTGCATTTACAGCAGTTGATGGAACAGCTTAGTCCTTTCTTTTTATTTTTTTTATAAAATTGATTTATAAAAAATCTTGAAGAAGATTTTTCTTTTGCAAAAACAGTCAACATTTAGAGTTTGTAACAAAGATTGGTTTACAGTAATTAGAGATTTGTCAAAAGGCTCCACATGTGACTTTGAATAAACTAGCATAAAATCAGCTTTGAGTCAGTGGTGACATGTTTTCATACAACCACGTAAAGCATAACTTATTTTGCATAGTTATAAAGTTATTTGTTCAGTTGTTTTTATACTTAAAACGTATTCCTGACCTTTATCAAATTCTTTTTTTGTTTTTTGTCTTTTCAGAGGTGGAGATAAAGTTTGACTTGCAACACTGTCGGGGTAAAGTCCAAGCGCACTGACCTCCAATTGTTTAAATCTGGCAGCATGTAAACCTAATAAAATGTCAAGGGAAGAATGCAATCAACTGACTTTTATGTAGATTGACATAAAGTCATAAACAAGGAAAAAAGAAACTCTAATGTAATTTTTAAAAAGCATGTACAGCTTAAGACAAAATTTCTGTAAAAGAAAAATGTAACATTTTTATAATTTTATGTCAAAAAAGAAATGACAGAAAGTAAATTATTAAGTCCTAATATTATTAATTTACACATGTCATGACAGACAATTAGTCACATTTATTGTAAATTATCACCATTTTTAACTGACTTACTTTCCTGTTTCACAAACTCTCCACAGACATACCTGCATGTTCCTTCATTGCTGTTTGTATTTCATGTTTTCTAAAGATTAACTTATTTTTCTATTCCTGGTAACAATGTATGTATCATTATTTAGCCAATTTTACATTTTCACATATTCTTAAATTAGATCATTTCTGACCTTTTAAAATAATTTGTTTGTTCCAGATATCCAACCTTTTGAACTATACTCAGTGTTTGTTTTGGTGGTGGCCATTGTGGCTGTAGTCTGCTGTTAGGTGCATTTCCCCCTTTGTGTCCACACAGTAATATAACTACTATGAAGTATAAAATATGCAATGATTTCTGGTTCATATTATATATATTTTTTAACTTCACAGCAGATTTTATTTGATCACACCCAAAAAATGTGTCTTCATAAACTCCATTACTTGTACTTCATTTGAAAGTTTGCACATTTTACCCAATATAAACATTGTTTTGCACAAATTAATTATTAAATTATTCATATCAAATCATTTTTCAACTTATTCACTTATTTTGAGAATACATTTATTTAAACACAGTAAAATAATATAATTTAGATATAGAAATCCATTGCAGCAATCTACTTACCCTCTCAAAGTTCTTCAAAGGGTTCTTTGAAGTCAGGTGCGTGAGGTTTCCCAGTATGGGCCAAGCAGGGGGTCCTGGTGGGAAGTTCTTGGGCCTCTGAAATTTAAGTAGAAGGAAGATAAAGCAAACAAAGAACCACAGCAGAACTAGTGACACAAACATGGTGGTTTGGATTGGACTGAGAGGTAAGGAGGTTGACTGATCAGCTCTGTATGTTATAGGATTGTACTTTGACTTTTATCAACAAACTTGAGCGATAACGTGAAATACACAACCAGCAGTTACATTTTAATGTGTGGGAAATGGTTTGTTAATGATCCCCCCCCCCCCCCCCCCCCCCCCCATTTTGCCAACATTGAGCAACAAGACAAGCAATAATAAGGTTTAAACAATGTCAAATTTTACTCAGTTTATTTTATATAGCGCCAGTTTACAACTAAAGTTAACTCAGGGCTACACCAAGCTCCTTCTTAGACCTTCACCTTACTGTGGTGGTGGAGTTTGAGTCCCCCAATACTTGGGGTGCATGCTGGCACAGATGGTTCCACTGTTGCCTCTCTAAGAAGGTCACAAGTTCAATTCCCAGCAGTGGCCTTTCTGCGTGGAGCTAACATGTTCTCCCCATGCAGTTTGTGGGTTTCCTCCAGATACTCTGGTTTCCCTCCACTTACCACAACATGCCTTATAGGTTAAATATTGTACGTGACTTTCGATCTGCCAAACATCAATATAAACCTAAACCAAATAATCCTAGGACAGGGGTGGAGTTAGAGGGTGGCCAAACATTAATATATGGTGACTTTTGCCACCATTGGCCACCTCCCATCAAACATTCTGTTCAATGTATTTTTGAACAAATAAAATACAATACTTGTTGATGCCTATTTTTAAATAATAAAAAAAAAATATATATAAATTTTGTGGCCAGTGAGGAATTTCAACTTAGGGATTTTGGCTTACATCTCAAGAAGTTTGAACACCACTAATGTAAACTGTAACTTTAGGTAGAACAGAAGCTTACAATTTTTGGGAACCTACAAATGAAATATTTTGAGATATTACACAAAAATTGCAACAATATTGAGCATCTGCCAAAGTTTAGCAGCTATGGTGACACAAAAACACAACATTTAGTTTCTTCTGATCAAGCTGTTTTGGATATTTTACTCACAAACTCAGAGGATTTATTATGGGGCCAGTTCTACACTCACAATACAGCAGCCTCAACACAAAAGCATTCATAATACTTTTATTGCAAAATTGTCACTATTATTATTATTATTATGATAAACACATAATATTTACATCATAAACCAAGAAAAACATTACAACCAGCCAGAAACTCGGTGTCCAACAGAAAAAAGTGGGTGTCCGTCAATTTTGCTGCTTTGTATTTTCTGGTTTCTACAGCACAAGAATGTTATGTGTTTAGCAGATGCTTTTATCTAAAACGGCTTACAAATGATAATGTAACAAAGAAGTTGCCACTGAGGCTGACAACAAACTACTTAGAGGGATGAACACTAGTCAGTCTGCCACAGGTGAGTAGAGTAGAGTAGAGCAGAAGTCCCCAACCCTGCTCCACAAGAGCCACTGTCCTACATGTTTTGAGGATTCCCTGCTCCTGCACACCTGATTCAAATGGCTGAATTACCTGCTCAGCAAGCCATAAAGTTCTGCAGAAGCCTGTTAATGATTTGTTCATCTGAAACATAGCAGCATTGAAACCTCTAAAACAGCCTCGAGGAGCAGGGTTGGGACCTCTGGAGTACGGAAGGGAAGAGCAGGATAGATGCTAGTTCAGAAGATGTTCTCTGATGAGCTGGGTCTTCAGGAGTTTCTTGAAGATAGACAGGGTTCTGTTCTGGTAGCTTGGTAGGAAATTCTTCCATTGTGGAATGACACATGAAAAGAGTCTGGATTGTCTTGAACGTGGTGTAGACACTGCTAGCTGACAATCCTTTGATGGCCAAAGTGACCAAACCATGACAAAAGCCTTTGCAAGAGGATTCAAGTAGATGGGAGCCATTCCATTCAGGACTTTGGATGCTAGCTTTAGCAACTTGAATTTGATGTATGCAACTAAGGGTAGCCAATGGAGCTCAGTGAACAAAAGGGTGACTTATGCTCTTTTAGGCTGATTGAAGACCGAATGCTGCTGTGTTCTGGACCATCTGTAGAAGTATCACAGTCCAAGCTGGGAGACCAGTTAGAAGGACATTGCAGTAGTCGAGGTGGGAGATAATCATAGACTGCACCTTGAGCTGGTGGCATATTGTGTCAGGTACGGTCTGATCTTTCGTATTTTGAACAATGCCAAGCGGCACGAATGAGTAATGGAGGCAACCTAATCTTTAAAGGTGGGCTGGTCATCAATCGCAACCATCAAATTTCAAGCTACCTTTGATGGAGCCAGAGATGGGAAATCATTTGGATTGGAATATTGTACTGAATGGTTGGTTTGGCTAGGAAGACAAGCAGTTCAGTTTTGAAAGGTTGAGTTGGAGATGAGCTTTCATCCATCTCGATACATCAGAGAGACAGTCTGAGATTCATGCTGAGGCTGTGTGGTCATCAGGTGGGAATGGCAGCTCCATGTGATTGAATGATCACACTAATACTGTTTTTGTCATATCAGATAATTCAGCTTTGAGTAATAATGAGAATGTCATCAGATTCTGCTGAGTGTTTGGACATCACTTCACTGTGTTGACCTCAACTGGACCTTCATGTTATAAGGTTTTGGTGTCAAAGTTCCTCCAAAGACCATGGTGTAGTCCGGTTCTCCAGCATCCTCCGGCCAGATGAATTTAAACTTCCTCAGCAGAGTCACCGTTATGAGGAAGAGCTCCATACGAGCCAGACCCTCTCCCAGACACATCCGAGGACCTGAGGAACACCAAAGGAGCTCAGACTTATCTTAGATTATTTGATGGAACAAACTACAACACAAACGTCCTGATCAGGTTTACCTGCAGAGAAAGGCATGAAGGCCTCTGGTTTGATGAACTCTCCCTGTTCGTTCAGGAAGTTTTCAGGGTTGAATTCATGAGGGAATTTCCACTGACCCTCCTCCGTCAGCACCGAGCTCAGGTTCTGCATGATCAGTGTACCCTGAAGAGAAAATGACACAAAACAGCAAAACCATAAAGGTCTAGTTCCTCATGTTTATGTACCTAAAACCACAACGAGTCCAATCAGCCTGCCTCTCACCTTGGGAATGGAATATCCAAGAAGTTCTGTGTCTTTAGTTGTGCAGTGGAAGACGCTGAGAGGAACTGTGTTAGCAACTCTCTGGATTTCATGGATCACAGCCTGGAAGGAGGAAAATAGTTCTTTGAGTCATGCTTGGATGACACTAACTCAAAAACAGGTGATCACTTCAAAAGTCAAATTATGAAGAGACCTGCACATAAGGCATGTTGTGTCTGTCCTCAAAAGTGGCTCGATCCTTCCCTTCTAACGCCTGGTCGATTTCCTGCTGGCATCGTTCTGAGAGACAGAAACAGAAAAAGATAAATATAACTGAATGTAGATAAAAGTTAAATCTTTGTCTGAAAGTAGAAAAAATGACATAAACATAAATATTAGATATAATTTTCCTTATTAAAGTGTTTCTGAATTTTAAAAGGAGCAGCAGTTTGACTCTTTTCAGAATCATCTTTATTTGTCATTGAACCAGTGTCCTGGTAGCCTAGTGAACTAGATCGTCAGTTCTGCTCTGCAGACTGTGGTTTAGCCACGCTCCATTGGAACCTCTGCAGTCATCGGTCCGGTCTTGTACCGGGCCAATCACAGCGCTCTAATGATTTGGTGGGCGGGATTAGCCGATGACGGCAGAGCTCCGACTCTGAATTTAAACATGGCGGTCGCTTGGGAACCATGTTTGTTTGAAATGTCTTTGTCATCAACTTTGGATGATTTAGATTTGGGCTTTTCTTTAGGACGTGAACACATAGAGGCACTTAAGTCTTTTATTTTGAAAGAGGATTTATTTGCCGCTTTGCCGACAGGATATGGTAAAAGTTTAATCTACCAGCTGGCTCCGGTTGTTGCTAAACAACTCTGATTAGTCCTAGTGCTATCCAATAGCATGTGAAGATGGTTTGATTGACAACCGTTGATCCCGCCCTTATGAAGGAGTCGTTCCAGTGAATCATGGCCAGACTATATCCACATATAAAGTCTGGCTTGCTGGGTTAGGGTCCTGGTACACCGAGATGCATTTCAGTACAACCTGACCAAGATTAGACACGCAGAACATGTAGGACACATTACAGGAACAGGCAGACTGCGGACGCTGCCCGAGGGCGCCCCCTTTTGATGCAGAGGGGGATAAATGGTAAACAAGAGGGAAGTTGTATAAGGATAAAAAAACTTGTCTAATTTCTCTGCCCTCCTTAAGGGAGTTCAGAGACTTGACGCAGGAAAAAAACGCCTCACTACATTCAGAGCAGACAGACTCAGACAGTCACAACGTTGTTACACATGATGTAGGTAGAGCAGGTGTGGAAGCTTTGATCATTACCCAAAGCTCATGACCATAAGTGAAGACTGGAAAATAGGTGGAACTAGACTCTGAGTTACGTAAACTCCTCCACTCAAGGTAGGACCCCTCACCGGACTTGAAGTTGGCAATCCACTCTTTTTCTGGCCATGAACCATGGCATCAGATTTGGAGGTGCTGATCCACTTGGCTACCAACCTCCTCAGCAAGAACTTTATTTTCTTAAAGATCCCATATTATGCACTTTATATCCACTCTGAATGAATACTTTAACATCCCACTAAAATAATAAAATAACATTTTCACAAACAAGAGGGTGAACCCACACACCTAGAATCCTCATTCAAAGTTTCAACAAGTCACAGGATATTGACCTCTCGCATACTGAAGAACCATTTTCATTCATTTAGAAAACATGCCAAAAAAGGATGCTGCATGAGCATGCCCTCTCACTTGGAAAAAGGTTCTTAATCTCAATGAGATCATACCTAATTAAATAAAAGTTTAAAGCAAGAAAAAACAACATACAGGCAGAGAGCCAACCCCATGCAGCCATCTGCCTCTCACCTGGAGCAATGCCAGCAAAGACTGCAACCATAAGGACTTGAGTTCCAGAGCCAAGACTATGTAAAGAGGTAGAGACCGACTATATCTAGCATTTACTACTCAACCTCTTCCACAAGCTCCAGCTCCTTCCCTGCCAGAGAGATGACATTCCATGTCCCATGTCCCTTGTGTCCAGCGATCAGACCGCCAAAGCTCATGTCTTGGTCTGGTACCACATCCACAGTGTAATGGACCCTTCAGCAGGCAGTGGGTCCACAGGTGGCCTACTGGTCCCAAATAGGTTAAATTCTTAATGTACACCAAACAAAACCGTTTGTCTCAGGAAATTAAGGATGGCCAAGTAAAGCTTTCATTCTGAGAGTTTTGGGCAACAAATTGTAAAGGTCTAATGCACAGAGATAAGAAATTCAAGGTCAAATGCTGAACAAGAACGTTCTAACTAAATAATAAATTATTGACTTTTGATGCAGCACCATACCTTGTATTTGAGGGTGATTCATGAGGTAGAGAAACGCAGTGAGAAGCGTGTTGGAGGTGGTGTCGGTCCCAGCGATGTAAAGATCAAACGTTTGTCTGAGCAGTTGTTCCTCTGAAAACGATGACTCGTTACTACCCCTCTGAACAAAAAAGGTCAGTTTTATGAAACAAACATAAACGAGGCCACAATCCAAGACTTTTCTCTTTTTTATAATATAAAACAAAAAGAGAGTTCTGGTAAAAATGAACTTGTGAAAATTATATATTTTTAAGGGTTGATGAAGTGACTTATTTTTACACAGCTGTGTTTATGTACCTTATCAAGTTCATCCAGATAGCAGTCCACAAAGTCCCGCGGTTCTCCAGGAATTCTGCTCTTCTTGTGCTCATTCAGCTGGCTGACTGTTAATCTTAAAATAGTCTACAATGCACAGGTTTATTTAATAATGAAGTTATGATTTTTATATTTTATCTAACTGTTTAGGTATTTTTCTAACTTTACCTTCATGTTCTCAATGGCCTTTCTGAAGGGCAGTGGCAGGGAACGAACTATAGGGAGAGAGTCGTAGAGCTGTGAAGAAGAAATAATTTTATTTTACTCAAATTAATTCAAAGTTTTTAGGTTTTGTTTGCAGGATTGACTGCTTATGACCTTAGTGGTATGGATGGGAATAGTTGTCTTTCTGATTGATGTGGCACCAAAACATTTTTATAAATAAAGACTCCTTGCATTACTGTAGCTCAACACATTTGCTTTAAAAACAGTATATTTGTCTGATTTCTTATTTCAATGATCACCTTTATCGTAACCTGATCTGCAACTTTGATGAAGCTTCTCTGAGACACTGGACACAACTGACTCTCCTGTCTCTGAGCCTCTCAGTGGCTCTCCTGTCTCTGAGTCTCCTAGTCCAGTTCTTGGTCCTGAGCTCTACTTCAAGGTCACAGATCCAGTCTCTGTGAGGGTTCAGGTGGACACTCCACACCTGGTTCCTGAGCTGATCTCCATGTGGGTCCAGTCTGATGGTCAGCATCCAGTTCCTGAGCCAGTCTCCGTGGGGGTTCAGGTGGACGCTCCACATCTGGATCCTGACTCTGCATCCTCAAGGGGGAGGCTTTTTGCTCCAGCTTCCGAGTCCCCGAGGGTCCTACAAAATGCCTTGGTTTTGTTCTGGCCCTCTGTCCTGGCCCCCCTCAGCCCACCATGTGTCTCTCTTGGTGGCGTCTGGGAGCCGCCCCTATGGGGGGGTACTGTCATGTCCCATGTGTCCAGTGTATAGTGTCTTGCCCTGTTTTTCATTTGTTCCTCCTCCTGTCACATTAGCCACTCCTCATGACAGTTCCATTTTTAATTTGTCAACCTGTTATCGGTCAGTTTAATTCTACCTTGGTTTATGCTTGTTTCCCCTTGTTTATTGTTCCACATGTAGTTGACCACATGCTGTGTGTGTGTATGGGGGGGGGGGCTGGTTGTTATACATTTATTTCAGTCTCTGTCCACCTGTTTCTTGTATGTGATTAGTCACAGCTGCTCCCAGTTTCTCCCAATCACCACCCTCTTTATATAGTCTCCTCAGTCCTTGCTCTCCCCGTTCGGATTGGATCCTACTGTTTGTATTGCTGTCCTCTCGCATTTTCCTACCTGATGTACTTGTTCTGGTTGGTTTAAATATAGCAGTTTTGAGTTCACCTTTCTGCCTCATGACTACGATGCCTCATCCTGCCCTTTGGGTCCTGCACACCAAAATGTGACACCTCCTTCAGCTTGACAACTTAAAACTGACCACATTTTTTAAATTTAGTTTTATTGTCTGAGGAACACACTTTGACTCACCATGCCCCATGGTCCATTGAATACTTTAACTATCTCGGTGAAGCACTGCACGACCACTTTGATGGTTTCATCATCGTACTCATAACGTGTACCAAACAGAACCTTACAGATGACGTTGGAAGCAGCATTATGAAACATGACCTGAGGACTCAGAGTTTTACCTGCAAACATCATAACAGACTGAATTAAAGCACAGCAATCAGTGAGAATAAACACCATCAGGTGGCGTACCAGTACTCTTTTCCAGTATTTTAATGGTGTGTTGAATCTCTTCATGAATCCTGTCCTCCATTGATTTCTTCCCAAGACCAAAGTTCCTCAAAGTCATCAGATCAAAGCGACGTTGTTCCCTCCAGACTGAGCCATAATCAACCATAATCACACCTACAACAAGTAGAGCAACACAAAAACAAGCAACAATAAGGGAAGAAGGTATGTTGGGTTAGAGATGATGGCTCAAATCTCAATGAAACCAGAACAAAGGCATGAAAATAACTTCTTGTGTTCAGTTTTGTCTGTGAAATGAATCAAAATGTTTTTAGCTAGTAAAATGTCACCTGTCTTTTATTCAATACTCTACCTTTCCTCTGGAAGACCTCACTCACTAACAGGTCTTGAGGTCTTCCAGCAAAATCAGTGGCTTTGGTCACCATCGCCTCCTTCATCGCCTTCAACCTGTTGATGACCACAACTGGTTTGGAGCCAAGGAACACGCTGTAGACATCCCCATAGGACTGCCTCAGCTGGAAGGGAATACAAACATGTCAACAATGACTAAATGACCAGTTTATTACTGGTGTGGGGTTGAAACAGCTGGATGAAAGAATTTTACATGACCACACTGATTCAGCAACTCTTTATGCAATAATTATTCCGATGTTAGTAACCTTATTTTTACATTTTGGTCATTCCTTTTGAGTGTGGGGGATGGGGGGGGGGACACTACATTTGCAAAACTTGCTGCTGCAGTGTTTCGCCATAAAGCATAATTCATTTAGCATTGTTGCAAAGTAAACCAAGTCTTCCAGTTGTTTTGACTCAACATTTTTTGACTGTTTAAAAATATTTGTTTTCCTATTTGCATTTCAGAGGTGGAGATGAAGTTTGACATGTAACACTGTCAGGGTAAAGTCCAAGTTTGTTGGCACTGAACTCAATGGAATTACTCAAATCTGGCAGCATGTAAACCTAATAAAATACCAAGAAATGAATGCAATGAAATGAGTTCTAGGTCTATAAACATAAAGTAATAAACAGATTACTGCTAAAAAGATTTCATTTTATCCAACCCAGAAAATAGTTTTTATAAACTTCATTACTTGTACTTGGTTTGTAGATATTCATATAAACTTTGTTTACTAACATTTTATTTGTGTAAATCATTGTTTTAATTGATTCACTTCTATTGAGAATACATTTATTTTAGAGGAGTAAACATTGTAATATATAGTGTAATCTTGTAAAAATCTAATCCTTCCATTTCATCATCCTACTTACCCTCTCAAAATTCTTCAAAGGGTTATCTGAGGTCAGGTGTACGAGGTTCCCCAGTATGGGCCAAGCAGGGGGTCCTGGTGGGAAGTTCTTGGGCCTTTGAGATCTAAGTAGAAGGAGGAAGAAGCAAACAAAGAACCACAGCAGAACTAGTGACACAAACATGGTGGCTTGAATTAGACTGAACTGCAGAGGTGAGGTGGTTGACTGTTCAGCTGTGACTGCTATGAATTTGTACTTTGATTCCTCTTGGTGAGAGAGAACATCAAATAAACAACAGGCAGTGAAATGTGAACATTTCTGGGCTGGGTTCTTGTCTTTTATTTATCTTATTTTTTTAAAATTTTGCCTTGAAACTGCAACACCGCAATAATAAGATTGAAACAAGTGTCAAATTAAACTTGTCCTGATGCATGTAAACTAGGGGTGTCCAAAATGTGGCCCACAAGCCTATTTGTGGCCATCCTGATCTCTCAGTCCTCGACATGGTGTTGATGCAGAGAAACCCTCCCTGAATTCTACTAATATAATATCTAGCATGAAAATGTAGATGGATTCAAATCTTTTTAAAATGTGAGAGGCTGAGTACAAAATATGTGTTTTATAAAAATGTTTTTTTGCTTGCAACCCTCGCTGACTTTTAATATAAAGCAGACTCTTGAGCACCAAATATAAAACCTGACTAAATCCAGGAGCTTATTGAACTTATTGAAAAAAGTGTGACTCACATCTTGTTCTTGTTGCTGATAATGGACTCAAACATATTGTCAGAACCAAGAAACCAGAAAACAACCAATCAAATCCAGGGAATTTGAGGCTTTTCTTTTATTGAGATAAACATTTGCAGCCATTTTTGTCTTGTTTTTGATGTACAAATACTTTGTTCTTTTAGTGAAAATATTGTTTAATACACCATTAGCAGATACAAAAAAAAATCACAATAAAATAATGATGTTTTTGTATTTTTATAAGAAAAAACATTTTTGAAGCCCATGATGGTTTTCAGCATTGTTATTTTGGCTACATCTCAAGTAGTTTGGACATCACTTCACTGTGTTGACCTCAACTGGACCTTCATGTTATAAGGTTTTGGTGACAAAGTTCCTCCAAAGACCATGGTGTAGTCCGGTTCTCCAGCATCCTCCGGCCAGATGAACTTGAACTTCCTCAGCAGAGTCACCGTTATGAGGAAGAGCTCCATACGAGCCAGACCCTCTCCCAGACACACCCGAGGACCTGAGGAACACCAAAGGAGCTCAAACTTATCTTTGATTATTTGATGGAACAAACTCTATTCCAGGTGTGACAGAAGTCCTGATCAGGTTTACCTGCAGAGAAAGGCATGAAGGCCTCTGGTTTGATGAACTCTCCCTGCTTGTTCAGGAAGTTTTCAGGGTTGAATTCATGAGGGAATTTCCACTGACCCTCCTCCGTCAGCACCGAGCTCAGGTTCTGGATGATCATCGTACCCTGAAGGGAAAATGATACGAAACAGCAAAACCATAAAGGTCTAGTTCCTCAAGTTTATGTACCTAAAACCACGACAAGTCAATCAGCCTGCCTCTCACCTTGGGAATGGAATATCCTAGAAGTTCTGTGTCTTTAGTTGTGCAGTGGTGAACGCTGAGAGGAACTGTGTTGGCAACTCTCTGGATTTCATGGATCACAGCCTGGAAGGAGGAAAATAGTTCTTTGAGTCATGCTTGGATGACACTAAACTCAAAAACAGGTGATCACTTCAAAAGCAGTGAAATTATAAAAACAATCTGTGTGACCTGCACATAAGGCATGTTGTGTCTGTCCTCAAAAGTGACTAGACCCTTCCCTTCTAACGCCTGGTCGATTTCCTGCTGGCATCGTTCTGAGAGACAGAGACAGATAAACATAAACATAACTGAAAGTAGAGGAAAGTAAAACACTATGTCTGAAAGTAGAAGAGAAACACAGAAGCATAACTATTAGATGTTTACCTTTACGATTATTAAAGTATTTCTGATTTTAATAAATTAAAACCTGTAGTTGGAAACAAATTAAAACAAACTTGCAATTTCAAAAATATTTTAATCTCCTGGCCACTGGCCAGCCTTGAAATCTGATTGGTCACCCTGTCTGACCACCCTCACCAGAACTGTCAATCAGTTCGTATTATATCAAATAGTTTTGTGAATTATTTGCCAAAAACCACAAAAACAGACATATTCAGCTGTCAATCTTTGATGTATTGTTAATAATATGTAGAAACTTTTGTAGTTCTACCTTATTGTAATCTTGATGTTGAAAGCACATTCACTAGCAGACTGTTTTTGATGTGTTTAGTGAAACTGTGATGTAATAAAATGTTTGTCTTCTACTGATTGTGTTCTCCCTGATTTTGAATCTGCTGCATAGTTCTTTCACGCTGAACAGATCCTTGTGTTTCACTTCAGTAAATACTTTATTAAAGCTTTGGTCTGCTGTTCATTGTAATCCAAGACTGCAGAGCATTTAAATAAAATTTACCTTTTAGTGTCGTCTTCTACAGTCTTTGCCTCTGCCTAGCCCCCCCAAGAAAAAAATTCTAGACACGCCCCTGAAGTTCTGTAAACAAACTGCTGTACATATTTAGCTTTTGTTTAAAGTTTTCATTCTGAGAGTCTTTGGGGCACAAAAGCACATTAATAAACATTTCAAGATCAAGCGTTGAACAAGAAAGTTTCTAAGTAAATATAAAATAACGGACTTTAGATGCAGCACCACACCTTGTATTTGAGGGTGATTCATGAGGTAGAGGAACCCAGTGAGGAGCGTGTTGGAGGTGGTATCGGTCCCAGCGATGAAAAGATCAAACGTTTGTCTGAGCAGTTGTTCCTCTGAAAACGATGACTTGTCATCACCTCTCTGAACAGAAGAAAGTCATTTTTGCAAAACAAAATCCCAAACTTTTTTTTTATAATATAAAACAAAAAGAGACTAAAGTAAATATTACATTTGTTTAAGGGCTGTTATACACAGCTCACATCCATCTGTTACATTGTGCTGTAGTTTGATCTGAGTTCTTTGTGTTTATCAGTGTTGCCAGATTGGAGATGCTAAAGTATCGTACCAGGATCTTAAAATTATCGTACACTACTAAGTTACAGCCTTAACCCAGGTTTTAATATCAGTATATGAAACACTGTGCAAAAGTATAATCTTTAAAGTAGTTTTAGCTTTAAATAACCTAACACAATGATTTAAACAAGCATTTCTACACAAATTCCATACCACCAAGGGCTCAAATTATTGTTTTATTGAATTATTGATTGTACAGAGTGCTAAATTATCCTACAAATACGATAATTATTGTACATCTGGCAACACTGGTGTTTATGTACCTTATCGAGTTCATCCAGATAGCAGTCCACAAAGTCCCGCAGTTCTCCAGGAATTCTGCTCTTCTTGTGCTCATTCATCTGGCTGACTGAAAATCTTTGAATAGTCTAAAATACACAGAATTTGTAACCAATAAAGTACAGTTATAATTATTATATTTAATCAACTGTTTAGATATTGTTCTAAAGTTACCTGCATGTTCTCAAAGGCCTTTCTGAAGGGCAGCGGAAGGGAACGAACTATAGGTAAAGTGTCGTAGAGCTGTGAAGAACAAAGAATTTTTAGTTTACTCTTAATTCAGAAAATTTTCTAGGTTTTGTTTGCAGGATTGACTGCTTAGAATGACCTTAGTGATATGGATGGAAATTGTCTTTCTTAAAGTGATAATATGCAACTTTTTCCTATTTTTAAATCTTTTCCTTGAGCCAGTATGTGCTAATATGACCCTTTACAGAGTTAATGAAAAGTCGCTTAGCCCCATCTGGTGATTAGATCCGGAATACCACGATTGCAAGATCTCCGTCGCCGTCCCGGTACCCAGGAAGTCACGTGTCTCACGAGGGTTAGGCTAACCCAATGTGGCTAGTTGCTATGCTAGCGCTGGGGTGTTTTTAGCTCATGATTCCTGATTTTTTTCAATCTCTCCCTGCTTGAACACAGCTGATTTCTTTGAAGGAGTAAATAACTGCTCCTGTAGAAAGCTATGAAAGCTGAGGAGACATTTCAACAGTTAGATTTAGGCGTTTATAAGCTGAAACAATATGCTAACTTGTGTAATGCAATGATTTAAAACAGACACCAGAGGAAGCCCAAAACAAGCAAAACTGCATATTATCACTTTAATGAGGTTTACCATAGCATTTGATAAATAAAGCATTTCTTTATTTAATGATTTTCTTTATCCCAAACTGATACTTCTGCAGCTTTGAGTAGGCCTTTCTGACACACTAGTGAAACGCAAATCGACTTTAATTTTTGTCATTTAAAGATTTTTTTAAAGTGTTTAATTTGTAACAGAAGGTTCTGGAACACGGACAGGTCTGTTGGTTTTCATTCGGTTAGAAAATTCATAATGACTAAACTCTCCCTGGCACTAGCTGCTCCAGTGGATCCCCAAGGCTCTGTACAGGGGGAGGGTGCGTGTCTGGGAGTACGGATCTCAGTGTGCAAGACCTCACGAGCAAGAGGCTCGTGCAATTCGATTCAGACATGCCTACTTCTCCTGGACAGAGGTCCATGCACAGCACCTCAGTCCGCTGGGCTACACGAATTATTGGTGGGGACAATTCAGTGATCGCTGGTTGGTGGGGACACGTCACCTCCCTCCATGCCAAATATATGCCCCATGGGCCACACACATTGTTTCCTTTTAATTTTACACTTTCCTCTGCTTCTACTTCCGGCTTCCACAGGGAATGGACTAGGAATGTCCCGATCCAATCACGTGAATGGAAATACAGCACGAAAACGCGATTTCAGACTTGTTCGGAATCGGACGTTACCTCCCGATTCGGACTTGTTACTATATTACAGGGCTTTCTCTACATGTGTCCCACTACAGCAAAATAAAAGCCGCCACACCCGGGACTCGCCATCCAACTGAACGAACCACAGCATGTCGTTCAGAACTTCCTGGGGCAGGTGGCGAGGATGGCTACTGAGCAAGTCACACCTGTGGCAACTTCTTAGCTCGTTACCCCCTATGCCATATCCCTCCCCCACTCAGCTCCAAGAAGAAATTCTGCAGGCATGCCACACAACCCCTTCAACGCAATTGACAAAGTTTTGTTTTTTATGTTTTGGGTGGCAGAAGGGGCACCTGGGTGTCTCCAAGACATATATGTTGCAGGATTTGCAATCGACCCTTGGACTAAGTGGAATGTTGTGTGTATTGCACACTTGGCTCTTGGTTTTTCTGATAACTGGTTTCGTGCTGATTGGCACCTGCGGATTCCTGGTTTATCGGAAATTACTGGAGCTGATGGGAAGATTCAACAAATTTCCTGCTCTCCATGAAGGGATGACTCAGGCTGTGAACGTTGATTGAGGAGGGGATTGAGGAGTTGTCTCGCATTCTGGATGCTCTGAATAGCAATCTAGCAGTTAACACAGAACTCTTGCATGGGACCAGTAGCAGCGTGAAGTGATTTACAGACTGGATCAGTGGGAAATAAGCCATAATTTTATGATTAGATGGGGAGAAGGAACAGCTAAAGGACCTCAGGCAGACCATCCACTTTCTCTGCCATATTCAAAACAAACTGCTTATCAATTCGGCTCACTCTGCTTCAGCTTAAAGTCCAGCCTTGAACTGAAGAATGCAACCCCTCTTTGTTGAAGGAATGTTGGAAGTCTGCTACAATCCATCCCCTCACCCCACCCCGACATGAGACTGTTAACTCCTGATGAACTGGGCTCATCTGCAGAGACTTACTGGGACAACTGCAGTCTCTCTTATCACTGAAAATACAAACATCCAGCACTCATCCACTAATGACGCATTCACCATCAATGCTCCCTTTTCCTCTACCTCCCTCAACCCCTAGATATCTGCCATGTGATTGTGCCGTGCTTGTTGATGCAACAACCCACCCTTCCCAATGTTCTGATGTTGTTGTTGTCCAAGTGTGTTTCCTTCATGCTGAGGTTTTTTGAATCCATCTCAGCTGTGTGTCTCCTGCAAGAGGCATACTGTAGCTGAGAGGGCTTGCTTATTTTTCTCTCTCACCACATCTCTTGTCTCCCTTTTCCTTATCTGTGTGCACATAAGATCTGCAACAGCGATTCTCTTGTAACATTGTCAAATTCCTTGATTGTGTCTAGAATCCTGACCAATAAAGTTGATTCTGCAATACAGTAATGTCAAGGATTGCCAAGGATGCGCCTTTATTTTGGTTGAGCATTCTCTTCTTGAGCGAGCGTCTCACCACTTCCAGGCTTTCTTCTTCTTCTTCTTCTTCTTCTTCTTAGCTCCTCATTCAAGAGCCCATCCTGATGCTTTTATTGACATACAGTGTGAGCAGTCATGTTGCATCCGAGCATCGAGTCGTACAGTAAGAGAACAAGACCCTGCAATGTGGTTGTACAGTTTGAGCAGAAGCTGAAAGCCACGACTGAACATATAGCACAGTGTAGGCCCAGCTTAAGGCAAACATGGCCTTCTTACAGCATGGGCCATAACACTCATGACCATAGGTCAAGGGGGAACAGGATAAGTACTGCAAAAGCTGTAAATTGCTTTAAGCCTCTGCAGGGTCCGAAATGAACACTCGCCAAATGCGACCAAATTGCTCCACTTGGCGAGTAAAATTTGGAGCGTCATCCGCCACATGGCGAGTACATTTTTGCACCAAACTAGTTCTGTTTATCAGTCCTCTTCGATGGATTTCTGTGACGCTCCTCTCCTGCCTGCACACGACGTACGTGAAACGCGAGAGTCGCACCCGGCGTTTTCACCTATCTATTCACTGTTCATCAAGGCAGCAGCAGTTAGCTTCGTGCTAAAGCTAGCAGCAATATGTGGCGGGTTAGAACTGGAGTCAGCCAGTCTTCAAAAAGAAAAGTAATGGAACTGGAAGAGAAACCACCAGGACCAGTGGCAACCAGAAGATTTAATGAAAAGTGGCGAACTGGAGGTGGCGGTGGACATGATGTTGACGCTGGCTACAGGGAACAACAGGTGTTGTGCAGAAGTCTGTTCCCCCATGTCGAACCGCGAGCTTCACAGCACTTCTAAAAGATTTCTACAACACGTAGTCGTGTCAAAGTTGATACTTTATTTAGTTCCTAGTAAATAAATTAATACATATTTAAAATTGAAATTTTTTTCTTATTTTGTTTTGTTTTAAACACTGACAGAATCGCTGAGCGTTTTATCCGCTCCCTACACAGGTGAACATAGTATTTCAGGGGAGCAGATTTTAGCAAAACACCTGAATCTGCGCAGATGAGCAGCTCCGTTTTCCTCCAGAACCGTAACAACTCATTGGTCCTAGGAAATAAGACGATGAAGGGACTCCAAATGAGGCTGTAAGACTGTCAGAAGCAGGAGGGCAGATTTTATGGAGAGAAAACAAGGAGTCTGACTAGATTTCATTAAGAGAGTTCATTAAAAACATTTCTAAAAAAAATAAAATAAAAAATCAGAGATGAGTAAAAAGTAGTTTTTATTAATGATTATTTAATTAAGTTGTCATTCCTTTCTGTTTGGATCTAACATAATATAATATTATAGAATAACGTGCTTTGGGTAGATCTAAATCATTTAGAATTTTGGCCGGTAAAAAATATGTTTGACCGGTAGATTTTATCATCTACCGGCCAACTTGGCCGGTGACTCAAAAATTTAATTTCGGACCCTGAGCCTCTGGCATGGAAGGCTCTTACAAAACCATCACAAATGTGTGAATGTTCTGCTTCCTGTTTGCAGAGAAAATCCTTTCATGTGATTGTTCTTTCAGTCCCAATCCAGATCTCATGAGATATGGAAAAAAAACACCAGTAAATTGAAAGCTTTCTTCTTGGCTCAGCTCCTTCTTTAGACCAGAGTAGTGCCGTCATACCAGAGAATAAAACTATAATCTTTAAGTCATATCTTGCTTTAACCTACCATCACATGTTATCAAGACAAAAAGACACTTGAAGTAGCCTCTATGACTTCCTCTCATGTCCTAGTTTTGACCTGGCCACTCTCCTCAAGCATTCTCTGTAACATCCAGGTCCCAAAGATGACCTCCTTCAGCTTGACAGCTTCAAATTTTCAACATTTGGGATTTTGTTTCATTGTCTGAGGAACATACTTTGACTCACCATGGCCCATGGTCCATTGAATACTTTAGTCATCTCAGTGAAGCACTGCACAATCACTTTGATGGTTTCATCATCGTACTCATAACGCGTACCAAACAGAACCTTACAGATGACGTTGGAAGCAGCATTATGAAACATGACCTGAGGACTCAGAGTTTTACCTGCAAACATAACAGACTGAATTAAAGCACAGCAATCAGTGAGAATAAACACCATCAGGTGGCGTACCAGTACTCTTTTCCAGTATTTTAATGGTGTGTTGAATCTCTTCATGAATCCTGTCCTCCATTGATTTCTTCCCAAGACCAAAGTTCCTCAAAGTCATCAGATCAAAGCGACGTTGTTCCCTCCAGACTGAGCCATAGTCAGCCATAATCACACCTACAACAAGTAGAGCAACACAAAAACAAGCAGCAATAAGAGAAGAAGGTATGTTGGGTTAGAGATGATGGCTCAAATCTCAATGAAACCAGAACAAAGGCATGAAAATAACTTCTTGTGTTCAGTCTTGTCTGTTAAATGAATCAAAATGGTCTTAGCTAGTAAAATGTCACCTGTCTTTTATTCCATACTCTACCTTTCCTCTGGAAGACCTCACTCAAGAACAGGTCTTGAGGTCTTCCAGCAAAATCAGTGGCTTTGGTCACCATCGCCTCCTTCATCGCCTTCAACCTGTTGATGACCACAACTGGTTTGGAGCCAAGGAACACGCTGTAGACATCCCCATAGGACTGCCTCAGCTGGAAGGGAATACAAACATGTCAACAATGACTAAATGACCAGTTTATTACTGGTGTGGGGTTGAAACAGCTGGATGAAAGAATTTTACATGACCACACTGATTCAGCAACTCATTTTGCAAAAATTATTCAGATGTTAGTAACCTTATTTTGACTTTTGGGTCTTTCCTGCACAAGGGTGCACACAATATCTTAACTGAGGTACTCAGGGGTGAACCTGGTGCTGATGTTTGGTCCAAACTAGGGCTGAAACGATTCCTCGAGTACCTCGAATAATTCGAGTACAAAAAAGCCTCGAGGCAGAGAATTTGCCTTGAGGCTTCGTTTAATTCATATTTAATTAATTCATGGCTTTGCAATCGCCTGGGGTCATGTTTCACCCGGACTGAAATAAGTGACGCACATACACACTGCACTGAATGCACACGCGAGTAGCGAATGTAACTTAATTTTCTCTTAAGCCATGGCGGACAACTAGACCGCACTAGTACTACTAGTACTAGACCGGTACAGACCGAAAGACATCGGTAGGTACCGATTGCGAAAAAACACGGTGCCAACTTTGGCACTTTTACTATAAAATGTCCCTGTAAATGAGATGCTTCATTTAGCCGCCTGCGCAGCTACACGGGTGGAGACACAGGTGAGACGGAGGAGCAGAGAGCCCCTCCCCTCCCTGTCAAAACAGCGTAGCGAGTTTCGGGTTAAAAATTCCGAAAAACTCTAAAGTTTGGCTGCATTTTGGAAAGGTAAACGGGAACAGAGCAAAATGAAACATATGCTATGAGATTTGTGCAGCGAAAAACAGGCATTCCAGCTATTAGTCGAAGCCACACATTGCGTATGGAATTAACTTGCGAGCTGCAGCGCTGTGTTCACTTCAGTCTGACTGAAAAAAAGGTGTGTGAGGGGAAGACAGTGACATAACAGAAACTTCCAAGGTAAGCAATAAATACCGGTAATAATAGTAAATGCACTTATATGCCACAAAACCATGGTTTATATATATTTTTTATTTAAAAAAATGTTTAATACTTTGTTATTTTCTCCGAGATTTATATATTGTACATGAAATATTCGATAGCTGCAACCCTAGTAAAAACCACGTCAACGTGGATTGGGGGGTGGGAGGGTGTGTGTGTGTGTGTGGAGGGGCTGCATGCAGGGCTGTGCAACTGGGACCATGAAAGCACCTGTGGCGCTTGAAGCTGGGAGTCACTATTCAACAACACTCAGTCACTGGCTGAAACTGAACAGCTCTTTATTTAAAACAGTGTCAGAGAGCAATATAGCATAACCCATCAGTTCTGTTGGGGAAGCTAATTAGTGAAGCACACTTATATGTCACAACAAAGAGAGTCCCCAAGTATAGTTCTGCATGACAGCACAGGTCATGGGGCAGAGGGGTCAGGCATGATATCTGGTGTGCGCATGTGTACTGGTTGACCAGTTATCAATCAATCAAATTTTATTTATAAAGCACTGTTCATGCCAGGGGAAGCTCAAAGTGCTATACAGATTTAAAACACAAAAAGTAAAACAATTTCATAAAAATAAAAACAGTTTTCTGTGTTTTCCCCATTTATCCACACAGTAATATAATCAAACCACTAAAATATGTAATGATTTCTGGTTTAGAATTATTGTTGTTTTTACAAGTCTCACCTCATAGCAGATTTCATTTGATCCCATCCATGATAATTGTTTTCATGAACTGCATTACTTGTACTTGATTTGCAGGAATTCATATAAACTTTGTTTACTGACAGTTTGTTCATGTAAATCCTTGTTTCAATTAATTCACTTCTATTGCAAATATATTTATTTTAAAGCAGTAAACCGCTTGTAGTTTAAACATGCAAAAATTAAATCCTTCCATTTCAGAATCCTACTTACCCTCTCGAGGTTCTTCAAAGGGTTCTCTGAGGTCAGGTGCACAAGATTCCCCAGTATGGGCCAAGCAGGGGGTCCTGGTGGGAAGTTCTTGGGCCTTTGAGATCTAAGTAGAAGGAGGAAGAAGCAAGCAAAGACCCACAGCAGAACTAGTGACACAAACATGGTGGCTTGAATTAGACTGAACTGCAGAGGTCAGGTGGTTGAATGTTTACATTTAAATAGTCAAAGTCACATGGTACTAGAACATTTACATACAGTCAACACTCAATCTAGTGGCCCCCACAACAGCAAGGTTTAAACAAGTGTTGAAATGAACTATTTAATTTAATTATACTCTCTTTATTTATATAGCACAAGTCTATTGTGCTATATAAACTCATCAAGTTTATGTCTGTTATCAACCTCTTCACAGCCATCAAATCAAATCAACTTTATTTATAAAGCACATTTCCTGTCAAGCAACACAATGTGCTTTACAGCCGATAAAACAACATAAAATAACACACACTCACATTCTGCTTACATGTAAGAATTAAAATGCACACATAAATTCATTAATTCATTCACATACACAAGCATACACGCCCACACTTGCACAGAGGCACACAGACAAGCACACAAACGCACCCATACATTAAAAATAGAAACTGCAGTAAAAGCAATAAAAATGGTAAAAACAGAATTAAATGTCCTCACATAAAATACAGAACTAAACAGTAAAACAATAAAAGAGAGATAAATAAGATCAAATTAAAGTGCCCATGGCACGATATTTAAATCAATTTATATTAAACAGATTTAATCTTTGATGCCTCTAGATTAGCGTTGCACCCATAATAACTCAAAATACGCTGTAATTATTTCCTAACGAGCAACTCAGAGATCAGAAGAAAGCGCCGCCTTCCGGTTCTGCTGGGTTTCTCCTTATTTGGCAGCCTGACACTTCGGCTGCAGTAGGGGGCAGTGCCGTCGCGTGAAAATGAAACTAAACACTTGCTAAAAGAAAAGAGAAACACGAGAGGATAACTCTGTGTCTGTGCTACACGGTCTATGGTCAATAGCAGCACTGGCGTTCTCCTCGCTCCAGGTGTCGTGAACGTGCATGTGGGCGGAGAATTAGACCATATAAGCAAGTCCAGATCACTATGACGTCATAGCGGGCTATGGGTGAAAAAAAAAACGGTTTGAAACCTACTGGCGGAGGAGTCTGAAATCTTGAAAATTCTCACTAGCTGTACTAGGAGACAGATAGATGCTGTTTTTTGCACTTTCTGGCATGTTTATGGTGAGAACTCAACGTTGCAACATGATAGATAAGTCAGAAAACATGGAAAACGATGCCATGGGACCTTTAAGAAGACATCCTAGAGGGCCAGCGCCACGAGGGGGTGTATAGGGGCGTTGCCTCCCTAAGGTACAGTGACCTGGTGCATGGATCATGATCTTTTATTAAACACATCAAAAACAAAAGAACTCATCATTGACCTGAGATGCCATCCCTCCTTAAAACCCCAGGTGTATGTCACAGACAAGCACATCGCTGTCATATTTTAGACCAGATCCTGGAGCCAACACAACCGAGGACACAGTTAAGGTAAGTGAAAAAGTTTTTATTAAAAGATTGTGCTGGATCTTGATGGGTTCCGATGCCGGTCAGGATCTTAAAGAGAGGAGAGGCTGGTGAACGAGAACAGGGTAGATGATCTTGCGATGATAATAACAGCATGAGAGGCTTACTGTGTCCGTGAGGTAATGGAGCTTGGAAGAGTACTGGAGCAGGGTTGAGGACTGGCTGGAGGGAGGCTGGTGAGGAATTGGTTGTTGATCCAGGTAGACTGAGGACTGGGTGGATGGATCCGGAGGAGCGAGGAGTGAGGACGGCGTCGTGGAGAAGAACTGGGAAAGTAGATAGCAGAGGATGAGCACATGGAGTAACAACAGAGAGAGAAAAAGATAAACCTGTGTACCACAGAAGTTGTGGAACGGGCTGACGCCGTCCCGTTGTAGCTCCGCTCCTCTTAAGCTCCTCCGGTGATGAGATGATGAGGTGCAGCTGGAGATGATTAGTGGTGAGAGCAGCAGAAGGTGATGAACGGTGGAGGAGGGGAGTGAGAACCTGACAATCGCCACTTCTGATACATTTTGTGGTAATGTGGGAGCTGAGACTGTTTACATGTGGGCTGTGTCCAAATTCAGGGTCTGCATCCTTCGGAGGCCGCATTTGAAGACCGCTGACGTCACAGCGGAGCGACAAGGCTGTCCAAATTCGTAGACTCCTTCATATGCGGCCCACAAATGCGTCCTTCCTTTACCCGATTTTGAAGGATGGGTCTGATGTATCCTTACTGGCATAGGCTATCGCATGATTCATTGCGGGCAGAACGGGAGAATTTTTTTCTTGTAGCAATGGCGGACGAAGCGAGCGAGAAGACGGCAGAGGATTACACTTTTAAATGTAAGTATATTAAAATCTGGCGGTTCAAAATGTAAAAGCTAAAAGCGGCTGTGTTGTTAGGCCTTCGTCGTTTGTTTTTAATATAATTTTTGTTCAAAAACTAAAAGCAATTTTATCGTAAACTATCTTGTATGCGTTCGGTCAGTTTGTCGTTTTGCCGCTAAGCTAATTTTGATTTTTGTGAACGGAGCTGTTTGTCATGTGTTTTAGTGAACAAAGATCAGACGGAGAGCTTTATTAGGCTCAGAGCCGAATTCGACCACCTTTTCACCGGTGCAAAAAACTCAGCCACTGTGGCCTGGAGGTACAGTAATTAGAAAAACGTACACAGGTTCCTCTTGTGTTATTCTGTGAAAACTACAGTTGAACATTCAGGGATTAACACAGATGTCATGTTTCCCTCTTCATTTATTTTCTGTGTATGTTATTAGGACAATTCTGGAGAAATTGAGCCTGCAGGATAAGGTCACCCCCATCCAGGCAAAAAAAAAAAAAGGGACAATTTAAAAAAGAAGTACAAAGTATGTACATGTGTAATGAAGAATAGAATATTTACTTGCACATTAATAAATGTAAACTTCCTACAAGTGTTTGTTGTTTTTGTCAACTGTGATTTCTGATTTGCTTTGTGTTTAGGATTGCGAGTATCCAGGGTCAGGAGAGGGAGTCAGTGGGAAGCCCACTGCTGCTACTTGGCCTTGGTTTGTCCTCATGGATGAGGTGTTGGGACAAAGGCCGTCTATTAGGCCTCCTGTCCTAATTGCTTCTATCCATGAGGACACTCCAGGCACAAGTGCAGCAGTGGGTGACCATGAGGAAAGGGATGAGGAAGAAAGTCAGCCACCGTCAGGAAAAAAGAGGCGAAGGAGCAGGGATGAGGAGCTGATGGACCTGATCAGGGAGGACATGAGGCAGCAAAGGGAGGCAGAGGAGAGGAGAGCGCAGGAAAGCAACGACAGGATGGATCGGCTGTTTTCCATCTTAGAGAGACTTGTTCCAAAATGATTATTTTCCTTTTATTCACATTTTCTTTGAAGATTTTTGTTCTTTTCCCTGTTCATATTTACTTATTTGTTGGTTTATATTAATTAAAACAGATATTTTTGGGAATTTAACTCATTTTATTGACAATTTTATTATTATTTTCAGATTTTTAACATATATGAACAGAACAAAGTTTGAACAATTTAAAATGACTAATTAATACATGAAGAGAATATTGAAAAGATAATATATTAAATTCACAAAAGGAAATCAAATTTACAGTTAATTACAATTCCTGCAGGATTAACCTGTGACCTCTTCCTGGATCAGGATGGAGAGCTGCAGCCGAGACCTGTGGTTTTTCTCTTCTGGTCGAATAGTGAAGCACACAGGAAGGTCTGAAGAGGGCTTTGGGGTGCTTCCACTGTCCACTACATCATCCATCAACAGGGTTTGCAGGGTGGCTCAATCGACGGCTGTCACATCAGTAAAAGTATTCAGAAATTTGCAAAGAGGAGAGGGTGGATACACTTTATTACTATAGTATATAATAAGAAATTTTCAACAGTTAGGTTGCTTTATAAAAATAAAGATTCTTATATAAATTACTTACCTTTCAAAGGTAGTCATGGTCTGGTGGTACCTCCTCCAGGGCAGACACCTCAGCAGACAGTTGGTCCCGCCAGAGAGCGCCGCTGACTGCCTCCAAATCATTTTCCCCCTCATCCTCTGCAGCATCTTCCTCAGGCTCATCCTCCGGGGCCACAATGTCACCAGCACTGAGGCAGATGTTGTGGAGGATGGCACATGCTGTTACAACCTGCAATGGAGGACAAAAAAATATATACGGTAAATATTTATATTTAAATATAGATGCCACTACTAGATGATCACTTACATGAGGTACAAAGGTGTGGTGCACCTCCAGCGCTTGGAGGAAGATGGCCCTAAACCTCGTCTTCATCATTCCAAAAGCACGCTCTATAATGGAACGTGCCCTGGAATGATGGCTGTTGAAGCGCTGGACTCCCACACCTTGGATTCGCCGTTTGTAGGGGGTGATGAGGGGTAGCGGATGTTGGAGGCATGGGTACCCTCCATCTGCGAGGATAAAATGCCCTGGAGGAGGGTAGACTGACTGTCTGTACAGTGGGCTGTAGCGGAGCACCCTGGAATCGTGCACCGACCCAGGCCAGCCCACGTACGTGTCAATGAAGCGGCCCTGATGGTCACAAACTGCCTGGAGGATGATTGATGGAAACAGTTTTCTGTTTATGTAGCACTGACCATCAGGGCCGCTCGGAGCCTTGATGCGGATGTGACAGCCGTCGATTGCACCTGCTGCTTTCAGGAAAGCTCTGTGGCGTGCCAGCCCTGCAAACCCACGGCACACTACCTCCAGGTCCCCAGGAGCTTTAGGGAGTTGGATGACCTGATGGCGAATGGCCAACACCTCCTCCGTGAGTCTATGGACGGTGTAGTGGACAGTGGAACGAGGCATATCAAAGACTCTGGAGACCACCCTGTAGCATGCTCCACTCGCCAACCAGAAAAGAAAAACCAGGGTCTCAATTGTGGCACCCCATCCATGTCGCCGATCCTGGTGCAGGAGGTTCTGCAAAAACAAAAAAGCCTCCCTGCTCAATCGAAAATCAGGTCTGGGATCCTCCTGATGGAAAAATCGGTCCAGGACTGGGACACTCAGGTTAATCCTGCAGTACAGGGGTCTGGTCTGGTTTAGGAAAAGTAGAGAACAACAAAGACATTTTTAGTATAAAAGTTATGAGTTTATTGGTTTAAAATAAGAGATTCAAAGTATTATTATGATTATAAGGCTAAAGTTAAATATATAAATAAACAGTAAAAATACTTAAATGCTATTTTTCTGAATTAAAAACTTTTTTTACCGAATTTAATCACACAAAAAAGTTATAAGATCAAATGAATATTAGAAAATATTAGTGTATTATAAATTTTAGATATGTTTAGAATATAGTCATTATATTCAAGTTATTATAAATACGTATATTTGACAACCAGTCATTAAGAAACTGGAATTATCCATGAAAATATCTAAAGCTAACTTGTTAAACTAATAGAATACACAAAATGACTTACCTGAACATAATTGTCTCTCAGCCTTACATATAAAACACGCCGGCGACGATGGTAAATGTGCTGAAGCTCTTCAAGAATAAGAAAAATCAAATAAAAGTTCATAAACATGGCTATTTCCATCTTTTAACTCGGTAAAATAAAAGTTTTCTCCTTTTTTAAGTTCAGCTTAGTGCCGCAAGGGTTGCTAGGCAACAGGATGTATGCGAGGTAGGGGCGGGGATTGATATGAAAGGCTAGACCGTCCAATTTCACAGCGGCCTACTTCCGATTTTCGCGGTCTACAAAGGACCCAGCCTACGTCGACCGGGTAGGCTGGGTCCTCCGAAGGATGCAGACCCTGAATTTGGACACAGCCATGGTTTGTATTCAGCCCGGAACCTTTGGTTCCCAGTTCGGTGTTTCCCTCAGGAAGAATTATGACGAGCATGACCTGTAGAGTGGCGTGTTGTTGATGTACACTCTGTTGAAAGCTTTTGTATTATTCCAGTTACTTTATTAAACAAAGTTTCCAAGTCATCAGGAGCCGCGTGCATATTTTTATCATAATAGCTTTTTCAAAGTTTTTACACTGGCGACCAGGATTAAAAGTTGGAGGAGACGTCACGTTTAGTGAACAACATAGCGACTGTCGGTTCCCTGAGTGAGTTCGTTGAAACGGACGGTGACTGGATTGAATATGTTGAGAGACTGGAACATTTCTTCGTGGCGAATGACATTGACGCAGAGGAGAAGAAGAGGTCAGTGCTGCTGAGTGTGTGCGTTGCCAGGACATACAGTATATACTGATTCGGAATATAGCAACGCCGCGGAAGCCGGGTGAAATTGCGTTCACGGAGCTGGTGACTATGGTGCAGGATCATCACAACCCGAAGCCTTCTGTTATTGTCCAACGCTTTAAGTTTCACACGCATGCCCACAAGCCGGGGGAATCGGTGGCTGTGTTTGTGGCGGACTTGCGGCGGTTGTCTGAACACTGTGAGTTTGGAGCGTCGCTGGCGGACATGCTGCGGGACAGGTTAGTCTGTGGCATTAATGACGATGCCATGCAGCACCACTTGTTGGGAGAAGCTGCACTCACATTTAAGAAGGTTGCTGGAGATTGCACAAGGCATGGAAACGGCAGCTAATAATTTTAAAGACATTCAGCAAGCTAACAGTGGGCAGCAGAGAGGTGTTTTTCACATTAAAGAGAAGGCGGGACAGCCCTCTAAGGCAGTGGAGTGTTATCGGTGTGGGGGTCCACATTTTGCAAATACCTGTGGGTTTAAAGACTCTGTTTGCCACAACTATAAGAAGAAAGGACACATCACAAAAGTGTGCAGAGTTTTCAAGGGCAAGCTAAAGAAAGGAGAGGGGCCAACAAAGTCAAAGATGACCACACATCACTTGCAGAGTGAAGAGCTGATGGAGGAAGTCTCATTCCACATGTTTAATTTGGAGGACGGTAGCGAGCCCAGAGCTGAGCCCATTTAACGCTACAAATAGATGGAAAGCAGCTACAAATAGAGGTGGACACGGGGGCCTCCGTTTCGGTGGTCAGTGAAGCCACATATGGCAAACTTTGGGGTTCAGGGGAGGCTCCTAAAATGAAACAGACTGGGGTCAGGCTGAGAACCTGTAATGGGTCATGTATTCCCCTTCTGGGTGCTATTGATGTGATGGTGGAGGACCAGGGGCAGAAGGCTTCTGGGAGGCTGTTTGTAGTGAGGGGGGACGGTCCAAGCTTGCTGGGGTGTGATTTATTGAAGAAAATCCATCTGAACTGGGGGGAAATCAAACATGTCAGAACAGTCAATGGGGTTTTGGGGCAGTACGCAGATGTTTTTAAGGATGAGCTTGGTACCCTTAAAGGCACAACAGTGAAACTGTGTGTGGATCCCACTGCTCAGCCACGGTTCTTTAAGCCCCGCCCAGTTTCTTATGCCATGAAGGCCAAAGTGGTTCTGTCTGCAGGACATGGGGGTGATTGATGTAGCGTAATATAACCTGTTTTTATAGTTATAATAGGCACTCACACTTCCGTAGAGGTCTAGCAAGTTTTGTTAGTCTGACACAAGAGAGTTTCTCTGAAGCTTTCGCTCACTAGACTTCACGGGGAGATTCTGGGTTCGGTTGATATTCAAAGGGAGGACTACGTACCTTATACCTGAAAGATATGAACCGTAGGCATACTTAGACTACACTTCTTTTATTAAGCAAACAGATTGAACGAACAGACAGAGTTATGAGGTAGGGAGTTGCATCTTAGGGAGTTCTTCTGATGGCATTAAGCCGAGAGTTAATGACGAGAGCCCGTGAGATATAAAATATATCTAGGGAGTTTTGGAAACTAAGTTAACAGGGTGTTACTTATCAAGAGCCTCAGTTTTACCAGATCGGAGTTGGTACCTGCTGAGATCGCTCCGTGGGTCAGTTCGACGTGGCCAGGAGGGTCGTCTGTGGGTCGGGTGCCCAGGACGGTCCTCGGATCCCCGAGGTGGCTGGTGAGGTCGCCCCGAGGCACGGAAAAGCCCAATGAGTCGGTCAGCAGCTCCATCTCTGGCTGAGGAAAGAGGCTCGCAAGTTCTTCCCCATGGCAGGTGAAACGAAGCAGACGGATGGTGTCTAGCTTAGAGCGGGGAAGATGACATCGACTTGCGGGACTGAGACCCGCAGGGAAGTCGGCACCTGAGTGTACCGTGTAGCTGAGGAAACGGTCGCTGTTGTCTCGTTGCTGGCTGAACGAGAACTGGGGGACTTCCGGCTGGAAGTCTAACATGGCATCTTTTTGACACGTGGCCCAATAGGAAACGAGTTTACCAAGTCACGTGATTCTCGTCATTAAAGATCCCAGTTAACTCTAAATGGATTATTATATGATTTAACCTTTTAGCAAAAGTAGAAACATGAAATAATACTGATGCAACATCAACATTCATTAATACTGGAAGAAAATGAATGAATCATATTAAGACATTTCTGGACAGTGGACTAAAGGTAGTGTCCTTTAGAATGAGACATCAAAGAGTCTTTAAGTTTAATTATTAACTAAAGAAAGTCTTCTGGGTCTTCCGACACGACCGGGTCCTGGAAGGAATGTTGATTCAGGTTACAACATAATAAAAGAGTCATTTTAATCCAAGTTATTGGGAAAAAGATGGGTTATTGTAGTGATGATCAACAAAGGTCAAAGTTCAGAGGATGTAACGTATTTGTTGACGTTACACTGAACCAATCAAATTCTCTGATTGGGCGGCCCCAATTGTCCCAGTAATGAAAGAAGATGGTCAGGTGCTCATTTGTGAGGATCATAAAATGACTGTAAATCAGGCCTCCCAACTCGACACCTACCCGCTTCCACGAGTGGAAGATTTGTTCGCTACTCTGGCTGGAGGGCGGACATTTACAAAGCTAGACATGAGCCATGCGTATCAGCAGCTCGTGTTGGATGAGGAGTCGAAACAATATGTGACGATCAATACTCATAAGGGGTTGTTTAAATACAACCGCATGGTTTTTGGTGTAGCTTCTAGTCCAGATATTTTTCAGCGTACTATGGACAATCTGTTACAGAACATACCTCATGTTGCGGTATATTTAGATGACATATTAGTCACAGGAAAGACTAAAGAGGAGCACATAAAAAACCTAGAACAGGTGTTAAAAAGACTGGCAGAAGCAGGGCTGCAAGTGTGTTTTTCAAGCTCAGAGTGTTTCCTATTTAGGGCACAAGATCTCAGCTCAGGGCTTATCACCAGTGGAGGAGAAAGTGAGGGCAATTAAAGAGGCCCCAAGCCCACAGAATGTGACTGAGCTCAGGTCATTTCTGGGCTTAGTAAACTACTATGGGAAGTTTTTGCCTGATCTGTCCACCGTGCTCGCTCCGCTCTACCAGTTGTTAAAGACTGTAGGTGGAAATGTCAGCAGGCTCAGGAGACTGCTTTTCAGCAAGTAAAAAAAGTTTTGCATTCTGAGCACCTGTTGGTGCATTTTGATCCAGACAGAGCAGTGGTTTTATCCTGTGATGCGTCTCCATACGGTTTGGGGGCGGTCTTGTCCTATAGGATGGATCGGAAAAGCCGATCGGTTATGTGTCGCGCACGCTGTCAGCAGCAGAGAGGGGTTACTCTCAGTTAGAAAAAGAGGGGTTGGCGGTGGTATTTGCAGTGAAGTGGTTCCACCAGTACCTGTATGGTCAACCTTTGACTGTTTGTACTGATCATAAACGTCTTCTAGGTCTGTTCAGTGAGACAAAAGGCATTCCGCCTATGGCGTCAGCAAGAGTGCAGTGCTGGGCATTGACACTCTCAGCATATCTGTATAAGCTAGAGTACAAAGCAGGCAGTGAAAACGCAAATTCAGTCGACTCCCTCTACCTGACGTGCCAAGTCAGACAGGAGTGCCACCAGAAACTGTGTTTTTACTAGAACAACTGGCTGAGATTCCTGTGACAGCAAAGCCGATCAAGTGCTGGACTGATAAAGACCCCACATGGTCACAGGTGAAACGTTGGGTTTTACAAGGCTGGCCAGCAGCAGTTGACAGTTAAAAGTTCAAACCTTTGCCAAACGCTGGCTGGAGCTGAGCGTTCAAGATGGATGTCTCCTGTGGGGGTCCAAGGTGATTGTGCCACCCCAGGGACAGTCCTGGGTAATGGAGGAGCTGCACGCCGCCCATCCAGGTGTGTCTCAGATGAAAAGCCTCGCCCCATCGTTTGTGTGGTGGCCGGGCATGGACAATGAAATTGAAGAAAAAGTGAAAACCTGTTCTCCGTGTCAAGAGAATCAGAAGGTGCCAGCACTGGCACCACTCCATCCGTGGGAGTGGCTAGGTCGTTCATGGTCCAGACTCCATGTGGATTTTGCAGGACCTTTTATGGGTCACATCTTTCTAGTTCTGGTGGATTCACATTCAAAATGGCTGGACGCCCATATTATGTCAAGCATCACAGCGGCAGCCACTACAGAGGTACTCAGAAAGATTTTTGCCACACATGGTTTAC
This sequence comes from Callopanchax toddi, assembly GCA_006937965.1. Taxonomy (NCBI): domain Eukaryota; kingdom Metazoa; phylum Chordata; class Actinopteri; order Cyprinodontiformes; family Nothobranchiidae; genus Callopanchax; species Callopanchax toddi. The sequence goes on along the minus strand of SSNR01000611.1, from coordinate 196,958 downwards.
CAGACACAAGAAGTATTTTACTGTGTTTTAATTTACCGACCTCCTGGACCAGCTGGCCCTTTTCTCTCTGAATTCTCAGATTTCTTATCATCCATGATTAAGCTGGAAAAGGTTTTAATTCTGGGTGACTTTAACTTTCACATTGATGACCCTGAGTGTAACACAGCAGCTGATTTCTTATCCATCACTGATTCTTTTAACTTTGTACAGCATGTATCAGGACCAACCCATAATATGGGTCACACTTTGGATCTAGTCTTCTCTCTGGGTCTAAACATCAATCAGCTACATGTTGAGGAGGTTCATGTGAGTGACCACAGCTGTGTTTTCTTTAAGATTCAGTCTAACGTTGATCCTGTCCCTCACAAACTGAGTTCAGAAAGACGCATCATTAATTAGTCAGCAGTTGATGGTTTTTCTACAATGTTTGATAGAAACTTAGTTCATGGTGAAGATGCAAACTCCTTCATCCAGTCATTTAATCAGCAGTGTTCTACTATCTTAGATAAGGTAGCTCCAGTTAAACAAACAGCGGTATCTCATAGAAGGAACAGTCCCTGGATGAATGAACATATTAATAATCTCAGAAGAACATGCCGTAAAGCTGAGAGGCTTTGGAAATCAACAAAGATGGAAATTCACCGACTGTACCTTAAGGAATTGATAACATCTTTAAATGAAATGGTTACAAACTCCAGAGCTGTTTACTTCTCTCAACTAATTTCCTCAAATAAAAACTCCAAAATTCTGTTTGACACGATCAATCAGATGGTTTCACCTAAAACGCCCCAAATCCCTGTGTTCTCAAGGTCTGATTGTAACAACTTCCTTTCATTCTTTGAGAACAAAATTAGAACCATCAGGTCAGGTTTCTCACCCCCATCTGCTCCCTGTTCTCCCATCCACCCTCCTCCTTCCCATACCTGGTCCTTCTTCACACCTGTTCATTTTCAGAACATCTGTCTCATTCTTAAAAACATGAAAAAATCTTCAAGCCCAGTTGATATTCTCCCAACCTCTTTGCTTCTTAAAGCTTTTGACCTAGTTGGCCCATGCGTTGTTGATTTTATCAATCTATCCCTCCAAACCGGCTCCGTCCCCTCCATCTTTAAACACGCTGTTATTGAACCCATCCTTAAAAAACCCAGTCTGGACTCCTCTCAACCAAATAACTACAGGCCCATTTCCAAACTGAGCTATATCTCTAAACTCTTAGAAAGAGTTGTGGCTGATCAGCTGGTCTCTTTTCTGGAACAACACAACATTTTTGATAAATTCCAATCTGGTTTCCGTAAAAAACATTCAACAGAAACAGCTTTACTCAAAGTATCCAGTGACATCATGATGGCAGCAGACTCCGGGGAGTTTACAGTCTTAGTTTTGTTGGACCTTTCTGTTGATCACAGCACCTTAATGAACAGACTCCGTGACCTGGTGGGGATCTCTGGAACAGTTTTAGACTGGTTCAGATCGTACCTCTCAAACAGAAGTTTCAGTGTCCATATAAACAACATCATGTTAGATACTACAGATCTGTTCTGTGGGGTACCCCAAGGCTCTGTTCTGGGTCCACTCCTGTTTTTACTATATATCCATCCTCTTGGACAGATCATTAATAGATGTCACAATGTCTGCTACCACCTTTATGCAGATGACATTCAGCTGTACTGCTCCTTCAAGGACTCAGAGTTCTACAAACTGTCTGAACTACTGGAGTGTCTGTCAGCTATTACTAACTGGTTAGAAAAGAACTTCCTTCAGTTAAACCCTGAAAAGACTGAATGTCTGATTGTTGCCCCTGATAGGATGGTCCCTCTGATCAGTCAACATATTGGACATTTAAGTTCTGCTGTAAAGTCAAACCTGAGGAATCTGGGTGTTATTTTCGACCAATCAATGTCTCTTGAAGGTCACTCAAAACAGCTGGTCAGAAACTGTTTTTATCATCTGAGAAATATTTCCAAACTGAGAAAGTTGGTGTCAAAACCTGAACTGGAAATGGTTCTTCATGCTTTTATCTCCTCCCGTCTAGATGACTGTAACACACTTTTCACATGTTTGAACCAAAAAGCCCTTGACCGCCTTCAGCTGGTCCAGAACTCTGCAGCGAGGCTCCTCACTGGAGCAAACAGGAAAGATGACATCACTCCTACTCTGAGGTCTCTGCACTGGTTACCTGTTAAATGTAGAGTTCATTTTAAAATCCTGACTCTAACTTTCAGGGCCCTACATGGTCAAGCTCCTCTTTATGTTACTGAACTGATAAAGCCGTACGCTCCAACCCGAGCTCTCAGGTCCACAGACCAGAATCTCCTATCAGTTCCAAGGACCAGATTTAAAAGTCGAGGTGATCGCTCCTTCCAGTCTGTTGCACCGCGACTTTGGAATGACCTTCCTTTAGTTTTACGCTGTATAGACAGTCTGGACTCCTTTAAAAAGCAGCTGAAGACCCAATTATTTAAAACTGCTTTTAAATAACTTTTATGTTCTCTTGTTGTTGTTTAATGATTTTGATTTGTAATGATATTTTGTTTGTTTTATTGATTTGATTTGTTTTATCATGTTTGATTCTGTTTTCTGTGAAGCACTTTGTGATTTTTTCTGTGAAAGGTGCTATATAAATAAACTTTACTTACTTACTTACTTACTTACCATAGTGTCAGATAATGGACCTTCTTTCACAAGTGAGGTATTTTAAGAAATTGTCAGTAATGCATGTCTGCACAGCCCCGTATCATCGAGCCTCAAATGGATTAGCTGAGAGGGCTGTGGGGACTCTGAAAGAGGGCCTCCAGAAGATGGCGGGGAATACGCTGGAAACCAAGCTGTCTCGTTTCCTGTTTCAGTACAGAATCACACTTCATACTACATCAGGAATATCCTGCAGAACTGTTGCTGGGGAGGAAGCTGAGGAGTCATTTGGATCTTCTTCATCCAGATGTGGGAGCTAGAATCATCAGGTCAAACTTATGGGCAAACTGCGACCTGCACAGAAGTCCAGTAACAGAACACCACTCTGGTTTTAAGTGGGTTGTCTGTTCTTCCCAATCACACCCCTCCAGGTCATGCTGTCATTGCCCACGTGAGCATTGAAGTCCCCCAGCAGGACAATAGTGCCATCTAGCACTCTTCCCAGAGACTCCAAAAAGGGCAGGTACTCTGAACTGCTATTTGGTGCACAAACAACAATCAGGACTTGTTCCCCAACTCAAAGGTGCAGGGAAGCTACTCTTTCATCAACCGGGGTAAAGCCCAACATACAGGCAGAGTCTCTTGGGACTAACAAAAAGCCCACGCCAGCTCTCCGCCTCTCACCCAGATCAACTCCAGCAAAGAAAAGTGTCCAACACCTCTCCAGGACTTGGGTTCCAGAACCAACACCATGTATTGAGGTGAGTCCAACTAAATCTGGCCAGTACCGCTCAACAAGGGGTGACGTTCCATATCCCAATAGCCAGTTTTCTTGTCCGGTGATTGGGCCGCCAAAACTCCCGCCTCGGTCTGCCACCCAATCCACAATGCAACGGACCCTCATGTTCCTTCTGCAGGTAGTGGGTCCACAGTTAGATGAGCCCATGTTTCAGGTATGGGCTGGACCCGGCCGGGCCCTATGGGCAAAAGCCCAGCAACCAGGCGCTTGCCAACAGGCCCCAACCCCAGGCCTGGCTCCAGCAGCTTACAATCGCCTGGCTGTGGGTCCCAGATACTGGTGTGTCCGTCTGCTTGCAGCTTTCTCAGCTCGATGACAGGGTGACACGGCATGAGGGAGCAGAGTGTCGGGAGACCGTGGCAGACTATCGATGCGTGACAGGGAGCGCCCCAGGAGGAAAACCGTGCAGAGGCGTAGACTAATGGTGCCCATAGAGGGGTTGCCCCTGCTCGGGTGAGTAAGTGTGATGATGCAGAGGTTTCTACTAAAAACTCATGAGCACCAAATATAAAACCTGACTAAATACAGGAGCATTACTGAAGAAAGACTGAACCACATCTTGTTGTTGTTGTTGCAGATGATGAACTCAAATTTACTGTATTATCAGAACCAAGAAACCAGAAATCAACCAATCAAATCCAGGGGATTTCATGCTTTTCTTTTATTGAGACAAACATATGCAGCCATTTTTTTAATGTATTTTGGACATCACTGATATAAACTTATACTGTATATAACTTTAAGTAAAAAACATTTATACACTTTGAAAAACAGCAGGTATCACTTTTATTGGAAAACAACACTACTAGTATTTTGTTAAAAAAATTATATTTTTCAGGCTTTAAAAAAAGAAGTTGTCATTGACGTCCTCACTGACCGGACGCTTCGATTATGAGCCACGCCGTTTCCGACCAGCAACCAGATAGCCCAGCAGGAGGAGAGTTTATCACAAATGATTGTCTGCATTTATTAAAGTGATGCTTGCTTAATAATAACCCATGTATAACTTGTTTAGTCTTAATCATATAATCTTGTGTGGTTTTACCTTTAAAAGCTAAATATAATCCTGTGTGTTGCACTTATAGCTTATATTATCTTATTTTTGAGTGAGTTCATATTCATAGCTCAGCATTCATATAATCATGTGTGTGTGTTGCAATCATATTTAGATGCTTTGATGTGTGTTCAACTTGAATACTTCTGCCTATAGCTCAGTGTTCAGAGGGGGGGGGGTATCTGTTTTTCTTCATGTAAAAGCTGAAACAAAACAGAAGGGAAGGAGAAAACGAGAGAGTGTTGAAGGCAGCCTGTGTGTTCACCGTTAAAGGAGACCACAGGAGACTTCTGATTAGATATAGGCTTTATTCTTAAAGGGGCTTTTTACCTTTGGGTTTTCTTACTTTTATTATCTACTTATCATCCTTGTTTGTACTTGATTTCTGTCAAGTTAAAAAATCCGAACCCTGGATAATTAACTGTGGTTGTTGGAAAATTATACTCAGATATGAGAGGCTGATTCACACAGCGTTAGGGACACTAGGTTCCTCCTGCTAAAAGTGGCGAGGAGAAATTCAGCCCAGGTTTCTCCTCATTTTGGCCAAACCGGATTACAAAATCTATCATTTAACTTTTTAATATTTCACTGTATTTTATGGTTTCTACAGCAAAAAAGCCTGAATGTTTTCATCATATCAGATAATTCAGCTATAGTAATAATGAGAATGTCATCAGATTCTGCTGAGTGTTTGGACATCACTTCACTGTGTTGACCTCAACTGGACCTTCATGTTATAAGGTTTTGGTGTCAAAGTTCCTCCAAAGACCATGGTGTAGTCCGGTTCTCCAGCATCCTCCGGCCAGATGAATTTAAACTTCCTCAGCAGAGTCACCGTTATGAGGAAGAGCTCCATACGAGCCAGACCCTCTCCCAGACACATCCGAGGACCTGAGGAACACCAAAGAAGCTCAGACTTATCTTAGATTATTTGATGGAACAAACTACAACACAAACGTCCTGATCAGGCTTACCTGCAGAGAAAGGCATGAAGGCCTCTGGTTTGATGAACTCTCCCTGCTCGTTCAGGAAGTTTTCCGGTTTGAATTCATGAGGGAATTTCCACTGACCCTCCTCCTTCAGCACTGAGCTCAGGTTCTGCATGATCAGTGTACCCTGAAGAGAAAATGACACAAAACAGCAAAACCATAAAGGTTTATTTCCTCATGTTTATGTATTTAAAACCCCAATGAGTCCAATCAGCCTGCCTCTCACCTTGGGAATGGAATATCCTAGAAGTTCTGTGTCTTTAGTTGTGCAGTGGTGAACGCTGAGAGGAGCTGTGTTGGCAACTCTCTGGATTTCATGGATCATAGCCTGTAAGAAGACAAAGAGTTCTTTGAATCATTTAAGATACAGTGGTGGGCCGTCAGGGCTGGCAAGGCCTTCTCTGCTAGTTAAAACTTACTCAGAAAAGTAAATGTATTTTTTCTTTTGGTTAATATTTTAAATAAAATGTTTCTCACTGGTGTTTTCTCCTTATATCATATTATATCCACTTGGTTGAGCTGCTTCCAGTGGTAAAATACCAAGGTAGGGTGTTGTCCAATCAGATTTCAGCTAGCTTGTGTTGTTAGGCAGATTCAAGTCTACCACTAGGGGCTCTACGCCCAACTGCTTCTCTCTAGGTCTCCAGACTCAACAGAGCAGGTTGCTGTCCGCTGATCAGCTGTCATAGCCAATCAGCTCTCGAGTCTGCGTGGCCAAGACCTGCTAGCATACCTCATGTTGTGTTGACAGGAACACGTACTGTGATTGGATAAGGCCTTGTTTTGGCCCAAAGGCGGCGATATCTTAACTAAACTTGGAGATTTGTAAGCTACCTACAGCTATCGGTGTATTTTTTAACCCACGGTGGCTGAAGGAGGAGAAGGGATCCTGTCCCAGCTTGGAAAAACTGCAGCACCACTAGTGGTCACAGGCTGCGCTTCATACCGCAGCGTAACAAACAAGTACCAGTTCAGTTCATTTTGGTTCTGACCTGCCCAAAAATGTGCGTTGACCAGCCTTTATTAAGGGTGATGTAATGTGTGTGATTTTGTATGGATTCTTGAGCTGTGGTGTCAGATTGATGGTATTATGAGGTGTATTAATTTATGTTGGACTGAGTAAGTAAGTAAGTAAAGTTTATTTATATAGTAGAGTAGAAAATCACTGAAGGCCCATAGGTGAAAGTCACAACTTGGAACTGCTTAGATGACACTAAACTCAAAAACAGGTGATCACTTCAAAAACAGTGAAATTATAAAAACAATCTGTGTGACCTGCACATAAGGCATGTTGTTTCTGTCCTCAAAAGTGACTTGATCCTTCCCTTCTAACACCTGGTCGATTTCCTGCTGGCATCGTTCTGAGAGACAGAGACAGATAAAGATAAAAAATAACTGAAAGTAGAGGAAAGTAAAAAAAAAGCTTTATCTGTCTGAAAGTAGAAGAGAATCACATAAACATTAATATTAGACATTGTTTTCCTTTATGATTATTAAAGTATTTATGAATTTAATAAATTAAAACTTGTCATAAACAAATTAAAAAGCAACAAAACATTAGCCTAGTAAACTAGACCATCAGTTTTTCTCTGCAGACTTTGGTCTAGCCACCCTCCATTAAAACCTCCGCAGCCCACTGATTGGTCCGCTGAGTCTTGTACCGTCCAATTACAGTGCTCTAAGGGTTTGGTAGGCAGGATTAGCCAATGATGGCAGAGCTTCAACTTTTAAATCAAACAACATGGCAGCAGCTTGGGAACCATGTTCATTTGAAACAGTTTTGTCATCAACTTTGAACGATTTAGATTTGGGCTTTTCTTTAAGATGTGAACAGATAGAGGCGCTTAGGTCTTTTATTTTGAAAAAGGATGTATTGGCTGCTTTGCCAACAGGATACAGTAAACGTTTAAAGGGAAACTCCACCGGGAAGTTATTTTTTGTCTATTGCCATATTCCTCAGAGTTAGATAAGTGGGCAAAAACAATTTGTAAACAGCCAAGCCGTTTTCCTGATCCGGCAGGCGGATATTCGCCTCCAGCGATACTCCTTTAGCATTAGCTTAGCGTAAAACACTGTAAGTGAATGGCACCCATGCTATTTTCATTCTGAGAGTTTTGGGCACAAATTGTAAAGGACTAAAGCACAGAAATAAAAAAATTCAAGATGAAGTGTTGGACAAGAAAGTTTCTAACCATGCTTCAGGCGCACAAACCTTTACCATAGACCTACTTTATAACTGGTACATGCACACTGGAACCCCCTTAAATACAAAGTATAGGAGAGCCTTGGGGAGCAACATTTTGTGACTGAAGCATGCGCAGATGACCCAGAAACTCTAAGAGTTTTTATCATAGGGAAGACAAAATAGATATTTATTCAAATAATCCTTCTTGACAGCTTGTGACAACCCTGCCAATTGATTCCATACTGTGTCCTGATTTAATCAACTTGATGTTGAGCCACTTGCTTTGTTTGCTTCTTTGTTTTATGAACAGTGCGTCGCTGAGTTCCCTCATTCAAAAATGCCTATGAGATAATGACCAGGGCTAACTAGCTTATGTCTGATTAGTGATTTTAGTCATTAAACAGCAACATGTCTTTGTTATCATTGTGGCTGAACATTAGAGCTACACCTATGGTGTTGATTGAATACTTTGGTTCATGTAGTTTTTGCCTGTTTTGGAGGGTTTTTGTTACTTTTCCTGTTAATACCAAAGCCGCCTATGGTAGTTTTGTGAGTGGTCTGAAATTGTAATTTAACTTACCGTATTTTGATGGGACATATCAGTGGATTTGACTTTATTTTGTTGTTAATTCACTTCATTAGTTGAGCTGATTGTCATGACTTCCTTGGTTATTGTTTGTTGTCTGAATTGTAACATTAATTATCTGACATTCCCTTCCCTAGTGGTGATATGTTTTTTTTTTTGCACATCTGAAAACTGACTTGTAAAAATGCGCCCCACACAAAAAAAGTTTCATCAGCCACCACTGTAACTACATAATAAGTAATTGATTTAGATGCAGCACCATACCTTGTATTTGAGGGTGATTCATGAGGTAGAGAAACGCAGTGAGGAGCGTGTTGGAGGTGGTGTCGGTCCCAGCGATGAAAAGATCAAACGTTTGTCTGAGCAGTTGTTCCTCTGAAAACGATGACTCGTCACCCCTCTGAACAAAAAAAGGTCATTTTTATGAAACAAACATAAATGAGATCAAAATCCAAGACTTTTGTCTTTTTTATAATAAAAAAACAAACAAGCGGAAGAAGACGAGACGAGAGACAAAAAGAGACTTCTAGTAAAAAATGAGTTTGTGAAAATTACTTTTGTTTAAGGGTTGATAAAGCAATGTATTTTTACACAGCTCACATCCATCTTTTCTTTGTGCTGTAGTTTGATCCGAGTTCTTTGTGTTTATGTACCTTATCGAGTTCATCCAGATAGCAGTCCACAAAGTCCCGCGGCTCTCCAGGAATTCTGCTCTTCTTGTGCTCATTCATCTGGCTGACTGAAAATCTTTGAATAGTCTAAATACACAGATTTTAATAAGAATAAATTACAGTTATGATTTTTATATTTAATCAACTAGATATTGTTCTAAAGTTACCTGCATGTTCTCAAAGGCCTTTCTGAAGGGCAGTGGAAGGGAACGAACTATAGGGAAAGTGTCGTAGAGCTGTGAAGAACAAAGAATTTTTAGTTTACTCTTAATTCAGAAATTTTCTAGGTTTTGTTTGCAGGATTGACTGCTTAGAATGACCTCAGTGACATGGATGGAAATTGTTCTTTCTGATTTATGTTTGCACCATAAAATTTGATTATATTTGCCTTAAAACAATATATTTGTCTGATTTCTCAATTTAATGATCACCTTTATCTCAACAACACTCCTACAGCTTTGGGGCAGCTTCTCTGACACACTGAACAGAACTCCAATCAACTTTAATTAATGTCATTTTAAAAATAATTTAACCCCCACATTGTCTTAGGGGGTTGAATTGACCCCAAATGACTAGAAGACTCCATAGGCCCACAAATAAGGACAACGCGATAGGGGTGGGAATCTTCAGGGTCCTCATGATTCGATTTGACTACAATTTGGAGAGCTGCAATGCAATTATAATGCAGTAGGGCTGGGCGATATTACCTCAAATCAATAGCAGGAGGAGCTAACCACGATAACGATTAATGGACGATAACTACCTGTATGCTCAAAAATTGTTGCAGCATAATTGCTCCACAGACTAAAATTTCCTGCAAACGCAAAGTATAGGAGTATAGGAGGAGGAGTCATGTGACTAGCATGTGAGACTAATTGAGTCGTGTCACAGATTCTTAAAGGGACACGGACATGCTTCTTCTTTGTTTTTTTTAAAATAATATCAAATATACAACTATGGGCAAAAGAGTTATAAAATTTGATATTCAATTATTTTTGATTTATCGACCAGCCCTATTATATAGGCTACTGTAGTTGTGCTTTGTGCATCTATGAATGCACAGATCTAGCGAGGCATGCAGCTGATGCAGAGTGCCCTCCTCCCTGTTGCAGAAACTAGAAAGTTTTCATAAGAGATGCCTGGACAATCCTACATTCAGTAAACTTTCAACAGCATAGCCAGTGATGGACTGGCAATTGGGAGAAATGGGAGATTTCCTGGTGTCCTGGCCGCTAATCTGGCCCGTTCAGTGACTGCAGACGGGACGTTCTTGGTAAATAAATAAACAATCCACCATGCGACTGCATCTGCCCTCTTGAGGCTCAACACAAACACAGCAGAGCTGAGCCAAAGACAGCCCCTCCTCTCTGTGTGTCAGAGGGTTAATTAAACTACCTTCTTAAAATTAAACTTTTAAGATATAACAAAGGACATTGCAAATGTTAGAATATGGTCAACTATATACAAAAATGCATGATATTAATATTGAAATCCTTGTTTTATATTATTTTATTTGCAGGCAAATTTCATTGTTGAGCATAGCCAATGCATTAAAAAATTCTCCATTACTAAATCTGAACAGCTGGAATATTATGGATGGCTTTTGGATTTTTCCTTACAAAGATAGAGAAGGGAGCAGTGTCAGCACCCTGGACCAGCTGTGGACAGCAGTATGAGGACTCAGAGCAGGAACCTTCAGCTACAACTTAAGGAGGCTACAACTTTAGCAAAAATCTAAGAGTGACATTATTTTATTTTTGTTTTTATGACTTAGTACTGAGGGGGCATTCTGAAAAGCGTTAGGTTTTCCAAAAACGACATTAATAGTCTGACAGAAAAAGTCCAGCTTTAGGCACTTTGGGGTTAATTAGGATGATTCAAAGGCCCTAGTGTGATGTGATGAGAAGAACAAATTCTATAGCAGAGAAATAATTTGATATTAAGGCTCATTCAACCTTTCAGAGTCAGAATGGATGCTACATCTTGTATATCACATTTTAGCAAGTAAAATAAATTGTAAATGGCCTGTAGTTAAATTAAAAGAATAGTTGAAATAAGAAAAAAATAAAAGTTTAGGTCAGTTGAGAACATCTTAAAAATTTCCGATTAATTGCGATTCATCACGAGTTAACTATGGACACTCATGATTAATCGCAATTTAAAAAATTAATCGATTGACAGCCATCACAAACAAACTTCATAAGGAAGGCTCAATGTCCTATAGCATGCCCTTTGCTCACTGAACAGAGCTTACCTGGTATTTGTCAAAATTTGCAAATCTGGCACAAGCACCCTGTGCTTTTAACTGTTGAGAGCAGGTTTACAGATGTGAAAAGGGCTGGAGAAGCAACAATGAATGTTATTTCCTGCTTGCAGAAGATCTTTTCATGTGCTTGTTCTTGCAGTCACAATTCAGATCTCATGAGGTTTGAAAAAAGGACCAGTAAATTGAAAGCTTTTCTCTTCGCTCAGCTCCGTCTTTAGACCAGTATAGAGCCCTTATCACAGCAGATACAATTCTGAGCTTTCAGTTCATATGTTGCTACAACCTACCCATCACATGTTATCAAGACAAAAAGACACTTGAAGTAGCCTCTATGACTTGCTGTCATGTCCAAGGTTTAATCTGTCAGCTCCCTCAAGCATTCTGTGAATGTGAGTGTGACTGTGTGTGAATGTTGGTGGTGGTCAGAAGGGCCGATGGCGCAGAATGGCAGCCTCTCTTCTGTCAGTCTGCCCCAGGGCAGCTGTGGCTACAGACGTCTGTCGTAGTTTACCATCACCGGTGAGAATGACTGTGTGAATGAATAATGCAACTCTGTAAAGCGTCTTTGAGTGACCTAGAAAAGCGCTATATAAAACTGATGCATTATAATAATAATAATAATAATAATAATAATAATTATTATTATTATTATTATTATTATTCTCTGTAACATCCAGGTCCCAAAGATGACCTCCTTCAGCTTGACAGCTTCAAATTATCAACATTTGGGATTTTGTTTCATTGTCTGAGGAACATACTTTGACTCACCATGGCCCATGGTCCATTGACTACTTTAGTCATCTCAGTGAAGCACTGCACAATCACTTTGATGGTTTCATCATCGTACTCATAACGCGTACCAAACAGAACCTTACAGATGACGTTGGAAGCAGCATTATGAAACATGACCTGAGGACTCAGAGTTTTACCTGCAAACATAACAGACTGAATTAAAGCACAGCAATCAGTGAGAATAAACACCATCAGGTGGCGTACCAGTACTCTTTTCCAGTATTTTAATGGTGTGTTGAATCTCTTCATGAATCCTGTCCTCCATTGATTTCTTCCCAAGACCAAAGTTCCTCAAAGTCATCAGATCAAAGCGACGTTGTTCCCTCCAGACTGAGCCATAGTCAGCCATAATCACACCTACAACAAGTAGAGCAACACAAAAACAAGCAACAATAAGAGAAGAAGGTACTGTTGGGTTAGAGATGATGGCTCAAATCTCAATGAAACCAGAACAAAGGCATGAAAATAACTTCTTGTGTTCAGTCTTGTCTGTTAAATGAATCAAAATGGTCTTAGCTAGTAAAATGTCACCTGTCTTTTATTCCATATGTGAGAGATACAGATATTGAGAGAGTTCGTTAGCACTATCACACCGCTGAAGAAAAGCCTCTTTCCAAGCACCGGACCTTAAGTCTAACGGACTAAAGACAATCTTGTGAGTACCCAGAATGGAACTAGAAGCCCTACGAGATAAAGTCACCGCTACACTCTGCCAGCTAAGTCGCGATCAGCTAATAGAAGTGGGTTTTAATGTAAAAGGCTTTGCTACAGAGCAAGATGAGCCCACGAAAGATACTACCAGACGCCACCTGATGAGAGTTATAGAACATAAACTTGATGAAGTGGAAAAAGGCTTTACACAAAATGACGCTGTACAGTTTGCAAACGAACTTTTATCGTTTCTGGGCGAATACAAAGAGAAAGACGACGCAGCCGAAGGCGATGTTTCCCGCATTTCAGACACAAGAGACAAGTACAAAGAGCTGCAGGAAGAAATCAAAGCAATAGGGGAGAGACTCAAAATGGCGGACGCCGCTCCCAGCCTTGGCCAGAATCTGCATTTGGCAAAAGTACCGGAGGTGACGATTCGCAGGGAGTTTCGTATCTGTGGCCAAATAGGAGAGGGTGGGCAGCGCGATCGGCTGTCCTACACCAACTTGTTGCACCAGATAGAAAATGGACTCCGCAAGGGTCACAGTGAGTCAGAAGTTATTGAAGCAGTGATAAGAGCCATCAATCCGGGTCTCAAACTGCGTGATATGCTCGAAATAAAGACTGATCTGACACTCACACAGTTAAAGACAATATTGAAAGGACACTACAGAGAAGAAGACACATCTGATTTGTACCAAAAGCTGATCAACCTTTCCCAGGACCCAAAAGAGTCGGCTCAAGACTTTTTATTCAGGGCCATTGAGCTTAAAGATCGGCTCCTGTATGCATCCAAAGACAAAGAAATGGAACACTACAGTCCGGACCTGATAAAAAGGAAGTTCTTGAGATCAGTGGGTACAGGACTGCAAAGCGACAACATCAAGTTCCAGATTAAGGCACTTCTTGACAATTCAGATGTGACTGATGAAACACTGATTGAGAAACTTAATGAAGCTGCCAATCTTGAGACGGAGAGACTAAACAAGCTAAAGAGGAACAATGCAAAAACACCAAAAATCAACGAGCTGCTAACTAAAGATGGTCCACACAGCAGCTCACAGATCCCCATCGTCAAGGAAGACAAAAAACCACATTCTTCACCTGAAATGCACGATTTAGTGAAAGAGCTGAGGAACGAGGTTGCAGAGGTGAGGCAGATGGTACTCGCTTCCTTGAAAGCTAGCAATTCGCAGACCAAGAGGACTTCGGAGGCCATGGAAACCCGACGGAAGAGAGGCTGCAAGACCTGCCAGAGCAACGGAGAGGGAGACAACTGCATTCATTGCTTCAAATGTGGCCAGCCGGGTCACATCTCCAGAGGATGCCGTGCTCCACTCCAGCTACAGGGAAACGCCAGAGGGCCACTGCCACGGGACCAGCAGTGACCCCACCACCACGTCAGGAGTCCCGCCGCTGCTGTTGCTGCCACCAGGAAGAGTCGATCAGCACCCCACTCCAAAGGTGCTCAGGCTGTTCATCTGCTAGTTACTGTTCTAAAACCTGTCAGGGACAACACTGGCAGCAACATAAACACATGTGTAAAACAGTGAGGCTAGTTGAACAACATTTGAGTGAGAGGGAGCAGAAAGGGTGGTTGTCACAGATGGGGGATTCTAACCTTCTATCAGACAAGCAAGGACAAAAACTAGTAAAACTGATTGGTAGGCGTAAAATGGTGAGGTGCACCTTTGATAATACACCAGTCACGGCATTATGGGACACAGGTGCACAGGCTACAGTGATAAATGACAAATGGAGAGCTGAATACTTACCTCACACTACTATCAGGGGGATAGATGAACTCTTAGGACCAGAACCATTAAATGGGCTCGCAGCTAATCAGACAGAGATACCATTTATGGGGTGGATCCCGGTAGAGTTTAGACTGACTGGGGAAGAAATGACCAGCTCTAGCCTCCTAGTGCCTATATTAGTCTCTAGTGACCCAAATGTAGCTCAGGACCCTATTATTGGATATAACGTGATAGAGGAAGTAATCAATGAGCAACTTAAACAACCGGGCGCTAAAAACAATGACTGTACTACCAACATAGTGAGTAGTGCTTTTGACATTGACTTTGGATCTGCTAAGACGTTTATCCAACTGATACAGACACATCAAACAGCTGTTCAAGAGATTCCAGTTAAAACAGGACAGGGTAAAGTTGTCTTAGGCCCCAGAGAAGCCACTACTATTCGCTGTCGCACGCGCATACAGGCTGACAAGGACGCTGTAATGTTGTTCTGCCCCACTCTGAACCCCAGCCTGCCTGAGGGACTTCATTTGCAAGAAATACTGCTTAAAGTAAAAAGGGGTAACTTAGCCACTGTCCCCGTGTCTGTCACAAACAACACGTGCCATAGGATTACCATAGAGCCGCGTGCTATCCTAGGACACATCGAAGGTGTAAAAGCAGTCTATCCAGCCTCCCTACAACCAGTAGAAATGCAACAAACAAATAAAACAGCAGATGGTGCAGACATTGAAGTCCCATTAGCTAGTGACACAAAAGAGGTTTGGGACCCACCAGTAGTGTTAGACCACCTAACTGGTGAGCAACAGTCGGCAGCGAGGATAATGCTCAGGGAGGAATGTAAAGCTTTTTCAAAAGATGAAAATGATGTAGGCTGCATCCCTAGCCTTCGAATGCACATTACTCTCAACGACCAAACACCAGTTCAAAAGTCCTATATCAGTGTGCCTAAACCTCTGCATCAGGAAGTAAAAGCTTACCTGCAGGACTTGATAAACAGAGGTTGGGTTACAAAATCTAAGTCACCTTATTCATCACCTATAGTCTGTGTGAGGAAGAAGTCAGGCGAACTCAGACTTTGTGTGGACTATCGAGAACTTAATCGCAAATCAGTGCCTGACAGACATCCTATTCCTAGGATACAGGACATGTTGGACAGCCTTACTGGTAGCTCCTGGTTTACAGTATTAGACCAGGGGAAGGCTTATCATCAAGGATTTTTAGATGAGGAAAGTCAGCCGCTCACAGCATTCATCACTCCCTGGGGCTTATACCAGTGGGTTAGAATCCCGTTCGGACTCAGTTCCGCCCCAGCGGAGTTTCAGAGAAGCATGGAGGAGTGTCTCTGGGGGTTGCGTGATGATATTTGCCTCCCGTACCTTGATGACAACTTGATTCACAGTAAATCTTTCGAGGACCATGTTGAGCATGTAAGAGCTGTGTTAAAAAGGTATCAGAAACATGGGGTCAAACTTACCGCCAAGAAGTGTGAACTTTTCAAGTCGAAGGTCAGATTTTTGGGTAGAGTGGTGTCAAAAGATGGTCATAGTATGGATCCAGCAGAGGTCGCCCCCGTGCTGTCACTTAAGGAAAAACACCCTAGTACAGTGGGGGAAGTGAGACAGATGTTGGGTTTCCTCTCTTATTATAGATCTTATATACAAGACTTTTCACGCATAGCAAAACCCTTGTATGAACTGCTAGCAGCCCCGACGAACACTAAAAATAGCATACAAGACTCAAAAACACAGAACTCAACAAGGAAGAGGAAAAACAAACAGACTAAAGGACAGCTGCTAGCGTCAGCCCCTGTGAAGTGGACAGAGTTCCACCATCAGGTTTTGTCTTTCTTAGTTGATAAACTGGCTAATCCTCCGATCCTAGGGTACCCTGACCTAAACCAACCATTTGTGCTTCATACTGACGCTTCCCAAGCAGGGTTAGGGGCAGTGCTCTATCAGCGCAGTAATGGAAAGTTAAGGGTTATAGCTTATGGATCCAGGACGTTAACACCACCAGAGAAGAATTACCATATGCATGCCAGTAAATTAGAGTTTTTAGCTCTCAAATGGGCCGTCTGTGAGCGTTTCAGAGACTATTTGCTTCATGCGCCATCTTTTGTGGTTTACACGGACAATAATCCGCTCACCTATGTGTTGACAACAGCCAAGTTGAACGCGTCGGGTCAGCGCTGGGTAGCTGAACTAGCAGATTTCAACTTTACAATAAAATACAGGCCAGGAAAAACAAATGCAGATGCGGACGGGTTATCTAGGATGCCCCTTGATTTTGAGGACTATATGAACTGCTGTACACAAACTGTTCATCAGGATGCTGTAGCAGCCACGCAGCAGGGCATCCTAGTGCAGCAAACCGAAGCTCTGATGTTTAATGCTGTCTCCTTTCATGCCCTTCAGCAACAAACAGAAACAGAAAGGCTTTTGGATATGATTCAGCCCATACCGAGAGAGGAAATCTGTACAGCCCAGCAGCAAGACCTGGTAATAGGTAGAATGTATGAGCGCATAGTGCAGAACAAAAGACCCGCTGCACGCGAACTCAAAACTGAGAGTACCGAGTTCAAAGCACTGGCTAGAGAGTGGAGCAGACTGAAAATCAGGGAGGATGGGACTATGTTCAGAGAGACTCAACACAAAAAACAACTAGTTCTTCCCTCAGTGTACCATCCGCTAGTGCTTAATGAACTGCATAAACAGATGGGTCACTTGGGCTCAGAAAGGACACTAAATCTTATTAGGGATCGTTTTTTCTGGCCTAAGATGCAAAGGGACATTGAACACTTTGTCACCAATGTTTGTGAGTGTCTTAAGAAGAAGAAGCCTAACAGGCAGGCACGTGCGCCTATGCTGAGTATAGAGACCACTCATCCATTTCAGCTTGTTTCAGTGGACTTTCTGCACCTAGAGCAATGCAAGGGGGGTTGTGAGTATATACTGGTTGTTATGGACCACTACACCCGCTTCGCCCAGGCCTACGCAACTACGAATAAGTCAGCTAAGACTGTGGCAGAAAGACTATTTAATGACTTTTGTCTCAGGTTTGGTTTTCCAGAAAAACTACACCATGATTTAGGGCGAGAGTTTGAGAATAGACTGTTGCACCATTTAAAAGAACTTGCTGGTGTTAAGGGGTCACACACCACTCCATATCACCCGCAAGGAAATGGACAAACAGAAAGGTTCAACAGGACCCTGCTCTCTATGTTAAGGACACTAACAGAGGAACAGAAGAAGGACTGGAAAAGCCATCTCCACAAAGTGGTACATGCCTACAATTGTACTGTTAATGAGGCCACTGGCTACTCTCCTTTTCTCCTAATGTTTGGTAGGTCCCCACGGTTGCCGGTTGATCTTCTCTTTGACATCGAACAGGAGGGCGGTTCAGGTCCCTACCAGGATTATG
Source organism: Callopanchax toddi (assembly GCA_006937965.1). NCBI lineage: Eukaryota > Metazoa > Chordata > Actinopteri > Cyprinodontiformes > Nothobranchiidae > Callopanchax > Callopanchax toddi. The sequence goes on along the minus strand of SSNR01000611.1, from coordinate 179,154 downwards.
TGGACAGATGGAGACAGAGAATGGCTGAGGCCTACAGTGTTGCCTCGAAAAATGCAGCTAAGTCAGCCAACCGAGGTAAAATGCAGTACAACAAAAGGGTGCAGGGTCCACCACTTCAGGTAGGGAGCCGTGTACTTGTAAGAAATGTTGTTGAGAAGGGTGGCCCAGGCAAAATCCGCTCCTATTGGGAAGACAACATCTATGTCATTAAAAGACAGAAGGGGGAGGACAGTCCTGTGTTTGAGTTGGAGCCAGAGAATGGGAATGGCAGGACGAGAGTTTTGCACAGGAATATGTTGTTGCCCTGTGATTTTCTCCCGCTCACCTCAGATGAGAACATGACTGCAACTGGTGCAAAAACGAGGATAAGACACAATAACAAACAGAAACAAACACGCGTGACTCCCACGCAACAAATGGAAAGTGAGGAGGACGACACAGATGAGTTTTCTGATGCCGTCTTCACATGGTCTTATCCTAAGCCTCACAGTTCACCTACACTGGACCCCACAGCTGCAGAGTTTATACCACAAGTGGGCAGAGGTGAGCAAGATGAGTTTCCTCACGTGCCGGGAGATGGTCAGGGGGACCCCAGACAAATTAATGAGGAAAAGATGGACACTACTGAACAATTGGATGTGGGAATAGTGGATGCAGGAGATGTGGATATTGGTTCAGATATTGAGGAAGTTGTGGAAACAGCACAGCCTGGTCCGTATTCAAAAAGAGAAAGGAGGAGACCACAGACTTTGACCTATAGCAAACTTGGACAACCAAGTTTTGAAGAAAGAACAGTGGTCACCAAATGTGTGAACATTCAGGGTTACTGGCGACCTTGGTAAAAGAGAAAATGCCATGGTTACACTTTGTATCCTCTAATTCAGACGGTATCACATATGTTGACACGTGGATTGCAGGCCGAACATGTGTATCAGTAAAGGGATATTGCTTATTTTTAGTTAAGATATAGACAAAGTAAATGCCCATACAGGAGTTGACAGATAATTTGGTTATTTGATAGATTGGATATTGGTTTGAAAATGTTATACTGATTATATCAGGAGTGTACACAACTACAGTGCACGGTAGTTTGGGTAACAAGAAAAAGGTTGTAACTTAACCTGATAAACAGTCAATGCCATTCTATTTTTGTCCATGTATTGTGGTTTGGAGGGCACATTTATGTCGAAACGACATTTTTTTTTTAGTGGGGGAGAGTGTGAGAGATACAGATATTGGTGGGATCAGATTACATTAAAATATATAAATTGTTGCACCCCACACTTCTTTTTTTTTGTGTGTTTATATTTTCATTTGAACAGTTTTGTTATAATAGTCAATTTTACAAGATGGCATTGAACGCCCCGTTGGTGTGTCAGAAAACTGTTTTTGACGTATGTTCTTTGAACGTTACTCGAGGAGAGCTCCCTTTCTTTTTTTCTTTTGTTCCGGAGCATGAGACACAGACGATGAGAGGATCAGTTTGTAAGTCGCAGTATTTGACTTTGAAATAAATATTTCGAACAAAGACAACTCCAGTGGTCATCCCTGTTGTAAAGCTGCAACACTTGTGTAAACTTAGAACGATAAAGTGAGTTTGTGCATAATCGAAACTTTGGATCTGTAAGAAAACTGTGGCTGAAACCTTTTGGAATGCTGATTCTTAAGAAGAAAGTGTTGAAATATATCTGTTTTTAGAGAATAGGGGCGAATGGGGGATGGTTAACGTGGCGAAAAAAGGGAGGGGCGATGGAGAATGGGGAGGGGAAATGCGTGGGAAAGTGGGGAAGGTGGTCCCCACGGGGGAGGGGTGCAAAATGGGGGGGAAGGGAGGTTCCCTCGAGGGGTGGTTGGGAGGGTCCACAGGTGGGTTTTTAGATATCCCTCACAGACAAAACATCATTCCAGCAGCAACATGAACGGAAAAGGGTGTCGATCTGGTCGGCGACTTCGTTTATTGCATTTATCCAAGCATCGTACGGGATAGCCAGCAGGACCCTGAACACTCCGCATTCCATATTTACGGTTTCGAGGATGAATAAGTCAAACGGTGTCTTGTCATCGAATTTACGAATACACGCTCGGAAATTCCACTGACCGTTTGTTTCTTTTTTTCCTTCCCAGACTGCGCTGAAAACGAGTTCGGTGTCGTATGGAAAGTTCAATTTTCTCTGCGGTAGTGAGTCATGCTCAATTTTCACCATTTTCTCTGGGCATGTTGAAGGATATTTCATTCGTTTGGCCTTGGTTGGTGAGTCTTCTTCTTCTTCTTCATTGTCACGAGGAACCACATCTCGAAGAATTGCCCAGTCGTTGTAACCGAGAACCCCTATTGACGAAAGATGCCCTAGTGCAGTCATTCTCAAACTGTGGTACGCGTACCACTGGTGGTACGCGAGCGCCCCCTGGTGGTACGCGGAGGACCCAGCCCTTTTGTTTTTAATGAAATATTGGTGACTAAAATAGTGAACTTTTTTTTTTATTTAAGCGTTTGTAACGGGAGGGGGCCTAATTTGGGTATTTTTTCACCACTATTAAAGTATTTTTAGACACGCGCCTTCTGACCGCGCAGAGCGGATTAAAATCCCAGCGAGCAGCAGCTGTGTGTAAAGACGGGATATCGCCTCGCCTTTTTCCGCTTATCTAGGTCCGGGAGCCCAGACCCCCGACTCCCCAGCCTCATCCTCCACCACCCAACTTGTCAAAACCGCCTCAAATGGTTCTAGATCAGCGGTTCTACTCCGAGTCTCCAAACTCCAAATGACCGAACTCATCCTATCTCTAATAATCCCGGCCATCCTGCGGAGGAAAATAATTTCAGCCGCTTGTATCCGCGATCTAGCTCTTTCAGTCATTACGCAAAGGCCCGGCGCCAGTGGGAGAGGGAAGAGGGGGCGTTTTACACACATTGGGGGGGGGGGCAGCTGGTCGGT
>SSNR01000611.1:156177-176211 GCA_006937965.1 Callopanchax toddi | reverse complement strand
AAAAGGGGGGGGAAGGGAGGTTCCCTCGAGGGGTGGTTGGGAGGGTCCACAGGTGGGTTTTTAGATATCCCTCACAGACAAAACATCATTCCAGCAGCAACATGAACGGAAAAGGGTGTCGATCTGGTCGGCGACTTCGTTTATTGCATTTATCCAAGCATCGTACGGGATAGCCAGCAGGACCCTGAACACTCCGCATTCCATATTTACGGTTTCGAGGATGAATAAGTCAAACGGTGTCTTGTCATCGAATTTACGAATACACGCTCGGAAATTCCACTGACCGTTTGTTTCTTTTTTTCCTTCCCAGACTGCGCTGAAAACGAGTTCGGTGTCGTATGGAAAGTTCAATTTTCTCTGCGGTAGTGAGTCATGCTCAATTTTCACCATTTTCTCTGGGCATGTTGAAGGATATTTCATTCGTTTGGCCTTGGTTGGTGAGTCTTCTTCTTCTTCTTCATTGTCACGAGGAACCACATCTCGAAGAATTGCCCAGTCGTTGTAACCGAGAACCCCTATTGACGAAAGATGCCCTAGTGCAGTCATTCTCAAACTGTGGTACGCGTACCACTGGTGGTACGCGAGCGCCCCCTGGTGGTACGCGGAGGACCCAGCCCTTTTGTTTTTAATGAAATATTGGTGACTAAAATAGTGAACTTTTTTTTTTATTTAAGCGTTTGTAACGGGAGGGGGCCTAATTTGGGTATTTTTTCACCACTATTAAAGTATTTTTAGACACGCGCCTTCTGACCGCGCAGAGCGGATTAAAATCCCAGCGAGCAGCAGCTGTGTGTAAAGACGGGATATCGCCTCGCCTTTTTCCGCTTATCTAGGTCCGGGAGCCCAGACCCCCGACTCCCCAGCCTCATCCTCCACCACCCAACTTGTCAAAACCGCCTCAAATGGTTCTAGATCAGCGGTTCTACTCCGAGTCTCCAAACTCCAAATGACCGAACTCATCCTATCTCTAATAATCCCGGCCATCCTGCGGAGGAAAATAATTTCAGCCGCTTGTATCCGCGATCTAGCTCTTTCAGTCATTACGCAAAGGCCCGGCGCCAGTGGGAGAGGGAAGAGGGGGCGTTTTACACACATTGGGGGGGGGGGCAGCTGGTCGGTGTTTGAGCGGGGGGTGGGGGGATTGTCACCGAGGTGGTGCGCTTCCATCGGTCCGCGGCGCGCGCCCGGGCCCAACTAATGAGCGCTCCTCTACCATGAAGCGCAGCGGGACTAGAGCTGCGCACATACCGCACTTGAGTTCGGACCTGATCCTTCAAGCTGATCAATACATCAATTACATTTATTTTATTCCGCCTTTCTGACCTAAATGAACCACATTGAGTTTCCTGCTTTGTTTGAAAACAGCTGATCTACGGGTTGCTGTGGTAACGAGGCAGCGTGGGGTGCGTGACAGCTGGAGGAGAGAGTGCAGACCCAGAAAACTACTTGATGTTTGTTTTTTTGTAACGCGCGACAGCCGACAGTCTTCCTGTTAGTAAATAAAACTCAGAGATTTGGAAAAACTGACTTTTTGCGTGAAAGACCATTACAATATTGTTAAAATGAATGAAAAGTAAATAATGTTGAAAATGTCATTATCATATTTTTTTATTAATAAGTGACAGATAAAAATGGATTATGACTGGATTTTTTTGTACCCTGTCAGTCAAATTATGAAAATATCTAGCGAGACCTCTGATTCCAGTTAAAACAGTCAAATTGTGCATTATTTAAAAGTCCAACATCATGGTGGTACTTGAAGATCCTACATAGGTTTTAGGTGGTACTCGGGTAAAAAAGTTTGAGAACCACTGCCCTAGTGGATCATCATCTTTGGTCTGGTTAAACCATAGTTCTCCTCGGTCATACTTGAAATAGTAATACCATGACTCATCCACTCCATATTCTGATAATGACCATTGCCGGTACAAAGGTTCTGTGGGTGGCGCTTGTCTCCTACGCAGTTGCATTTTAGTTTTCCTGTGAAAAGGCTCATCGATCGGAGTTTGACCGATCGGTTTCTTCTCTTGGGTTGTAGAGGCAGTTGTTGGATTCTTGTGGAGAGTTGTAGATGTAGAGGCATCAGCCATTGTTGGATTCTTGCCATGAGTTGTAGAATCAGTTGAAGCCATGCTAGCCTGTTTTTTTATGTCTGCCGTCTTGTAACCGTGTTGTTTTTACAACAAACTAGAACAAAATAGGTCTATTTAAAGTGTAACCGAAACTCCTCCTCTATCCTCTGATTGGGAGAGAAACGCAATATGGGTGGGATAGTGGGGGAAGAGTGTTGAGTCACAGTTTCTTAAGGGGGGTGGGTTCCTGCAGGGAGATTCACGCCCCTGAAGGGGAGGGACATAGGCGGGTCTTTATATTCTGGGCGGGCTCCGCACATCAAAATTTTTTGACATTTAGTTTTTGGGGGTCAAGCAGTTCCCATGGGGGCGGGGGTCAGAACAAAAGGTTTCGCACCATCCATCAAATTTTGACATTTACTTTTTGGGGGTCACGTACAATAGGATGTCAAACAATAGAGGTCAAGGGGACAGGAAGATCAAAGGGTTTCAAACAATAGAGGTCAAGGGGACAGGAAGATCAAAGGGTTTCAAACAATAGAGGTCAAGGGGACAGGAAGATCAAAGGGTTTCAAACAATAGAGGTCAAGGGGGCGTGGATGGAGGTCAAAGGTCACCATCCATCAAATTTTGACATTTACTGGTTTAACTATCTCTCTCGCCAAGATTTCTGTAGGAATCTTTTATAAAATCATGCATCTGAAAGATAGGTAAAGTACCAAGTACTTTGTAAAATTTGGAAGACAACATCTGTGAATGTAGAGGGGGGAAATGTCATACTTTTATTATTTTGCACATTTTCACAAGAATTATTTGAATAAGAAATAATTAAACAAGTTTTTAAAAAATCCTTGATCATCAAGTTAAAACTCATTAAACAGCTTTCTAAATTTACCCTATAGACAAAAAAACAAACATTTTCTGTAAGTTTTTGTTCAAAACTTTGTTCAAACCAGGGTTATTACACGAAATATTATTGTTCTTTTTTTCACTCATGTAAAAGGTGCAGGAAAGTTCTTGTTTACCTTCTTTTTACGTTGACATGTTTCGACCGTCGACTGCGGTCTTCATCAGCTGTTCTCCCGGTGGGCGTGACACCTTTACATGTCTGAAAAAAAAGAACAACATCATTTAAAAAAATAATAAAGACAACTTAAATTCCATTGGGCCAAGAAAATATTTATTAGTATTTTTTATAAAAAAGATATAAATTAGAGTGTTTCAGGGTTAAATTAATGCATTTTGCCAATGCTTTTATCCAAAGCAACTTACTATTAACCAATTATGTATTGTTTTAATTTAAAAAGTGGGGACATAATGTAACAAGAACCTGGAAATATTAAGTTGGAATTACTTTAAAATGGTTACATGAATGTTTTCTCAACTAAAATGATATTTATTGATGTGTTTAGCTGAAATTTAAAAAGAAGAAAACTTTAAAAGAGTTTGTCTCTCTTTCCGTGGATGTTCTTTTTCTCACTTGGGTCTGTTTTTAATTCTCTCCATCTTTGTGACTGACACTCGAAGTGAGAAAGTCCCAGACCGTCTGAGTCATGCTGTCAGGAGTGTGTTTGCTGAGGTCACCAAGTCGTGTGTGTTTCTCAACTTTCTCCCTCTCTGCCTCACACACACTGGGGATTATTACCTTCATGACAGTTTGGACCAGACCTTCACCACTGGAGTTGCTAAGGGAGTCGTGATGAGTGGTAAATGGATGATTTATGTACTGTTTTTCTAATCTTCCTGTCCACTCAAAGCACTTTACATTACTAGTTAGATTCACATGCACATTTTGATTTATACCCACAAATTGCAGATCGGGAGAGGCTCTATGTGGTCAGTGTCTTGCCAAAAGGGCACTTCAGAACATACTGGGGTGGTTCACAGCCAAATCTATGGCTGGGATTAGAGACAGCTTCTCCAAAGTTTGCAGCAGAACCTGGTGATCATGCAACATACTTAGCTGGATGGGAAACATGTAAATGCTCATGCACATTTCTTGTGTTTGAGTCCTTTGCTGGCACTATAGGTCTGCACATTTTTTTATTCACATTAGTATTAATTAGCAAAGATGTAACTGGATTACTGCCATAAAACAGCTGCAATGTCCAAAATTTTTATTGAGGTTCATGCAGAGCTTTACAAATCTTTGCAATGATATTAATATTAAATGATATCGTTGTTCCTGCAAAAGCATTATGAATTTTTAGCTGGAAGTGTTACATGCTAAACCAGAAGTACTACAACTAGCTAGCTCTGCTGCAAACATCTATATGATTCTATAAAAATACCTACATTACTGTGAAATCAATGAAGTTGTGACGATTTACACTTTTTTTTTACAAAATGCTAAAAAAATTGTCATTAGAGTTATTTTAAGATGGAAGCATTAAATGTTTTCTTTCTTAGACTAGCCATTGGTTTGTCAAAAGAACTAGTCTAATTCTTAAAACGGGAGTATTTTCCCTCCATAGTAATGATGATTAACTTTTGGATGGTAGTGTTTTAAATTGACAGTATTTATTTGGATTACAAACATTGATTTTGTCATAAAAACTCAACTGCATATTGACACACAGTGATGGTAGCATCGTTGTTTTGGGCTCATTTTGCCGCTTTGTTCTAACAAAACTAGCAAAACATTTTGCCAGTAAAATGACAAAAATGTAACATGATCCCTCCAAAATCATTATTAGCAAAGATCAATATTAGGAAAGGCCTTAGTCAGCATATATTTGCACTTGATGTTAAGTAAAAACACAACCTAACCACCGGGCTAATGCCAGGTTTCTGTTAAATTCACAGTTAAAAGATAAAACCTCACTCTGCATCACTGTGACTGTAGGCACTTCTGTTTTTTCAAATTTCATCACGTTTTTCATTAACCTCGGGGAAATCCTCCCCCTCACACACACACACACACACACACACACACACACACACACACACACACACACACACACACACACACACACACACTCCTTGACGTTGATAAACATGTTGGAAGTGATTTTTCCATCTGCCTTTGATTCCTTTTGCCATCTGCTATCGCCAGCAACTCCTCAAGCTTCAGCACGGTTTAGGAGAATAATGCCCTCCTCCTTTTTATTCCTCTATCAGCTGTAGAGAACACACTCCTTCCCCTCCAGAGTCTGGAATCTGACATAGTTACTCCAAGACTTCAGAGACTAACCTCACTAATATTTTAGCCAATGTTGAACAAACTCCACAATTATTAATTCAAGAGCAAAAAGTCGTGTTTAGCTGTTTGTCTGTGTTTGCCAATCATCTGAGTGCAGGAACGCTGCAGACTTGCGGGGATGCTGAAGGATGCAGCTGCTTTTTTATCTGATGTTTTTGTTTTCCTTAGCAGGGAAAGCTGCTTGATTGACAGAGCAGCTTCAAGAAATATCAAGTCAGTGTTTTACCACAAAAGTTGTCCATGAATATTTGATGTGTAAAGAAAAGAGCTTCGCCTCTTGTTATTTTAATCTATTCTAGAGATGTTTTAAGTCTAAGATGAATTAGAAAACCAGACAAGGGTTCACAAATTCAAATGCTTTGAATTTAACTAAAATGTCCAATCTTGTCCTCATGTTTAAACTTCTAAAAGACTGCATTTATCTGTTATATGAATAAAAAATGTAAAACTGTCTAAAATCCCGCAAAGATCCCTCAGATAAATAAAAGAGAAAGAGTTTGTTTAAACAGTGAGAGTGTGTCTCCATCTAGAGGCCAAGCTGTAAAACTGCACTTATCTACAGAAATAAAACCTAATAACTAAGAAGAACATCAAATGTTTTTGTATAATTCTCCCAAAACAGATTATTTAGAACAACTTTACTGACTATTGATTTTAGTTTTCAGTTTATTGACCTAAGAGACATGAAAATACAAATTCTTTAAATTTTTTAATAATTGGTTCTAATGTTTGATGCATTACCAGGATGTAATAAGATCTTATTGACTGAAACTATTGAAGTTAGTTGCACAGATCTAAGCTAATCTTTAATCAGTTTTAAGCTGAACTGAGTTGTGATTTGAGATGTATTGGATGTAAAAAAAAAATTTAAAGAAAGAAAACACCAAAATCAACTAATCATATTTGTGGTGCCAGAATGTATTTAAAGTGAGTCAGTCTGAAATGAAGTCGTGGAAAAAAATAATATGGAATTAAATCTAATAATGACAAAAAGATCATATTTTGGGTTGAGATCTGTGAAAATAATTTTAGTTTTTACAAATTTTATGTGAAAATCAGTTCAGTTCATGGACATAATTTGAGGGGAGGCACTGTCCCCTCCACATATTTAAACAGCAGTTTTGACCCCTGCAGTTTTTACCATCTAAAACAATGCTACGCTATATTGCACTGTTTAAGCCCCGTTCCTCCACCGCAACGTACTCAAGCCAGTTATGTCCCCAAGTTATTCTAACGCTGCAGATCTGATGGAAGGAAGAGATGACATGGCCCTGGTGGCCCAGGTGGACAGTATGGAGGCCCTAGCTCAGTATCAGCTAGCAGTGGAGGACCTGGTCACAATTTTCAGTGGAAAATCACTTGACCTGAATATATTAAAGACAAAGGAGCTGTGCTGTGTGAGCAGAGACAGAACAGAAGCTACATCTGGGCTCTTTAAACCTTTGGTTATTCGGGGAGAGCAGGTTGAACAGGTGGAGAGTTTTAAATATTTGGGGACCCAGATAGATGCTCGCCTGTCCTTCCAAATACACTCAGATTCAATATACAAGAAAGCACTCCAGCGCCTCCATCTTCTCAGGAAACTAAGGGATTTTAATGTCAGGGAATGCATTTTAATCATGGTCTACCAGTCACTTATAGAATCCATTTTAACAGTTAACATCACATCTTGGTACAACTTTCTCACCTGTAAACAAAAGAACAAACTCTCACGGATCACAAATCAAGCAAGCAAAAATAACTGGCTCATTACAAACACCACTGTCCCACCTGTATGAGCGCTCTGTGATCAGGAAAGCCCCCCTGATCACAGAGGAACCATCTCATCCCCTCAATCCTGCATTTAGCCTTCTCCAATCAGGCAGGAGATAGAGTCCCACTGGCTAAAAAATCAGTACGTAAGAACACATTCATCCCAACAGCAATCACAGCGCTTAACAGTCGAGGAATTCCAACAACCCAGAAATGATTTGACTGTTTTTATTTCTTTTTTTAGGTAGGTTTTACATGGTCTTATTGCTTTTATGCGAGTGTGATGTATGATGATTGTCGAGCCCTGTTGAAAGACAAATTTCTGTAACCGATTTTTTGTGTAAGACAAATAAAGTTCTATTCTATTTATGAAATGCCCTTTTGTGAATTTTCAAAGTATGAAATTATGATGAGCTCAAAATTCAAAACAGCTAAGTTGTAAATCAAAACAGCTAAGTTGTAAATCAAAGTTAGTTTTTAACAGTATTACTTTGAAACAGTGACTGTATGAAACCCATATAATAATAATAATAATAATAATAATAATAATAATAATAATAATAATAATAATAATAATAATAATAATAAGATTTGTTCCAAGTTTTCCTCCAGTTTAATTGTTCTTTGTATTTTATTATAGGTTGAATGGGCCTCCATCAATCAGGATAGTTGCTAATACTTGTCAATTTCTTATGTTAAGAGATGGGAAACAAGTCCATCAACTTAAGCTGTTGGATATAAAAGTATTTAGTGAGACTAAGAATGCTGGGTATTTTAGATTATGTACATTTATTGTAGATTTTTGTTGTTGATGTTTTGAAAGTATTTCCATTCCATGTCTTTTATAAGAATAAAAATCCTGATATCCTGTGTAATTTGTTTCCTTTAATTTTGTAAGTTTTGAGCCTTTAAATAAAAGATAGTTGTGGGCATGAAATAAGTTCATATTTAAATATAATTACCGGTAATCTTGATAGGAGAAATTTATTTATTTATATGGAGATTTTGAACATTTCTTTATAGATTTGCACAATAAAATAAGAATGCAACATATCATTTGATTTTTGTCTCACCATTTACATATTTACAGATCACTTTGTTCTGTGTTTTTGACAAGAAAAAAGAAAATAAAAATCAATCAGGTGGCGTTCAGATGAACAAAGCTGTGTGGTGGAAACATGATTGTTTTAACTGCAGTCTGTAAGAAAATGACCTAGCACAAACGTCCAAACAGATACTTTCTGTAACTGGATCATAATGACATTTTTGGCATTTCTAATTATCCTAATTCAGGTTTTTTAAATCAAGTAACCAGATAATTTATTCTGATTTTTACTGTACCCTATTGTTACCATTTTTAGGTTTTAATTGTATGGTTAGAATGAATGATAAACGGTTTTAAGTCCTCAAGGAAACATTAACACAAGTAACCTTTCTGAGACTCAAGCACCTCTAACCTGAATTATTCTGTAGTTTGATTTGTTGCACCTGTCCTCTCCTGAAAAAAGGTACCATGGTGTTTTTATTAGGTTGAGGTGGTCAACCTGTACTGGTGCAATGTAAGAAAACATAATTTAAAACTACGAAAACAAATATACAGACTTTGTACTTGTGTTTTCTTTTTTTAACCACTCAATACTCTAAAATTGGAAATGCTGCCTTTACCTGGTGCTTGAAACTGTAGGTTCAAAACTAAAATGAATAAAAAATAAACTGGGAATTTAACATTTCTGGAGAAAGCCGTCATTTAAAACCTGTAATTGAAAATGTGTAATCAGACATCATCATATAAAAACCGACTGTAACTTTGTTTGCATTTGTGCCTGCTAATCTGTCTTCAACCATTTAATGGGAACTCACTGAAATACTTGGAAATTTTAATTCAAGTATTAACTTTCATTTGACATTATTTTAAAAATGAAAGAACATTTCTCTTTTCTTTTTTGAAATTATCAAATTTTCTTTTATAAATGTTTGGTCTTTATTTACTTTTGAAACATTTGTATTTTTAGCTTTGGCTATTTCTGTTGGTTTTAAATTTTTTAAGGGTTAGGTTAATTTAATTTATATATATTTCTTTTTTAATCATAAATCTAATTTGTTTTCCTTTTATTTTTTATTTTTCTTAGGCAATTGCTTGTTTAAACATTTGTACTTTAACCTAAACTTGTTTTCTTTTATGTTATGGTATTTACAAAGTTTACTTTTAGTTTAAAAAATTCCTGTTATTGTTTTTCTTTATTTTTATACTTTTTTTATTTTACTTTTTGGATAAACTTTTGATAAAAGTTTAAGGTTTTGGCTGTAAATCTAAATCAATCGCACACTTAATCAAATATGGTTATTTTGCATTTAAGAGGTTATCATGAATAAACCACATCATAAACCTGCCTAATACTGTCTTCTGCCATCTAGTGGAGATACTAAAATGTGACAAATGTCAATTTTTTTTTCTTTTTTCTTTTATTACTTGTGATGACCTGGACATTTTTACTAATCTTCAACCATCAGCCTTAAAACTGTTCTCAAGTAGAACAGCAATGTAGACTTTTAGCCAGTCCAGCTCAGAAACAGAAATTTAGCAGCAGGCTAAAACAACAGCAGCAGAATGGAAGCAGGTGTAACAGCAGCCCAATTACTCACCGTTTGATGAGAATAGAAAACGAAGTCCATCATCTGACTCTTCTTAATTTAATCCTTCATTGTACTTTCAAAAACATTCCAAAGTGATTCTTCTGCATCAAAAAAGCCAATAAAATCCCAGCAATAAAGAAGCTTCATGGTGATCCGGGAGTATCATTTTTTTCACCAGATTTAACTCCATTGTGGGTCTTCTTTTGGCGAATTAGACCAAATTTAGCTTAAAAGTTTATCCTGAGAGCAGTAGAGCTAACAAATTAGCAAAAACATAATATTTTCCTTAACTTTACCAAAGAAAGTTCATGTAAAAAAGAAAAAGGCTAGCGTGGCTAGCTAATTGCTCTAGCGTACTCGTGGAGCGGTAGAGTTTATGATTATACACCCCGCCCACTGTGACAAGAAACGTGATTGGTTGATTTTACTGCGACTCGCTAAATCCAAAGCCGTGACGTGATGTGTGCGCTATGATTTTTCAGAGGCCCAACCAATCACAGAGCTTTTCTCCTCCTAGCAACAGAACAGTAAAAATTCTGATTGGATATCAAATCCTGCGGCTTTGGAAGACACCTAATGCAGCAACAGAGGCATTTTAGGATCCACAATGCCTTCTCTGAGGGCCTAGGGCCCTCAGCAGTCTTCATAAAATCTAATAAATAATTCTATAATATCACATTAATATTAGCCAGTAATAAGTTCTCTTTTATATATATACACACACACACACACACACATATATATATATATATATATATAGCTCCTAACCTGATGACGTTCACCGCTTGTCCATTGAGAGCCTGTTGATGTACTGTACCACAGTATAGTACGGCAGCTGCACCATGGCAGACGGGGAGAAGTTCCAGAGAGTAGTAACACGGTTCAAAATCATGGAGAACAGTGGCCCTTCAAGACTAAAATTGAAAAGCCCCACTAGAGTGTACACATCCATCCATCCATCCATCCATCCATCCATCCATCCATCCATCCATCCATCCTTCCATTTTTTTTACCTGCTTCATCCATTAAAGGTCACAGGGAGCTGGTGCATATCTCCAGCAGTCTCAGGGGACACTCTGGACAGGTATAGTATATGCATGAAGTAGTTATATTTAAATGAGCAGATATTAACCAGTTTTTAAAACAAAATCATCAAACATTAGGGGAGGCTTCTTAAACACCAATAAACCTATTTCCATCAGTATATATTAACTTATTCTGTCTTATCAGGATGAAAGAATGCCTTAAAACTATTGGATTTAATTTTGTGGTCTTTTTTCCATTTGCTTCTTTCCTTATAAGGTTTGGATGCACCAATACTCATCACTTGTGCTGTGCAGTGTTGTGAGTGACAGGTGAAGTTTTAAAATAAATATTCAGAATTACAATTTTTTTTTTTCAAATTGAATATGTTTTCAATATAGCCTTTATTGGTCAATAACACATCAAACCAACGTTATTAGTTTTCTTTTTAGGTTGTTTCCAAGAGTCTGTTTACTGAGAATAATGTTGAAAGTAGCCAGAAAAATGTGGGTATACAAAGGCAAAAAACTGCACTTATGGCATTAATTATGATAAGCTTATGGAGAAATAAAAATGCGCAACTGGAACAATTATACACGTTTATTGTGCAGCGTTAGTATCGCGAGAAACTACCTTGATCGCGTTATCTAAAATAACATTTTGGATGCTGGAGTCAAGTTGACTGTAGTTATATTGACAAACCGGAAATTGGGAAAAGAATACGTCATTAAGTCAAAAAAATTGATGTGTATTCTGCTTATTGCTAACTACCGGTATATCGTTGCGTGTGCTGCCTAACACACGACCAAGCAAATTCAAAGTGACCTCTGTGTTTATAAAAAAAAAAAAAAAAAACGTGTCGTTTGAGTGTATTTTAAAAAATTGTACTGTTTGTAAAATATATAAACAAACATTGTTACAAATTTTATGTTTGCCATAACTAAATTATATTTTAGATATATATAATATATATTTAAATTCTAAATATATTATTTAATCTAAACATTTTCAGTTGCGTCGTTTAAATGTCTTATTTTGAAACAACCGGATGTTTAGCGTAATGTTTTGGTTGCGAAATTGACCGATGAATGACGGCGTCGGCTTCATCTCTGCCTCAGCTGAAGAGCAAACCGACGCAGCTGGGTTTGCATAAAGTATCATCCTTGAAGCTAAAATATTGGACCTTAGCACCACTTTAAATTCGAGAATAACATTTTGCTGAGCTAAATAGATCAGTTAAAGCCAATGAAATAGCTGTCAATCTATCGTAACCTCAAAAACCAGCTAGAGGCAAAGAAGCCTAAAAAAACATAACATCAAACCCGGCAAACAAAGAGGTTCTTTTTTCAACGCCACCATTTTTCCTCCATATTCAATAGTTATGAGTCATGTGGCCGTCGAAAATGCCCACGGTCTAGAGCAGCAGGTAAGCGACGTCAGTCTATTGTGTCAAAAATGTTTAATGGAAAGTGGGACAACAGTAGGGATAAACATTAGCTTGCCGGCTAGCCAAATACTGTTAGCAAGATGCTATCGTGCTAGGTAGCTTTGGAGCGCTTCAATTGTACACTCGTCAGTGGCGCTGTGCGGAGACTAGGTCAAACATTTAGCTTTTCAGCTTATATTGAATAGTGGTGCTTGCTAAAATTTCCTAATATTTTTTATAAAATCATTTATGACATATTTATGTATTAATTTAAGGTGTGGTTGCTTGTTTTGGAAACGGAACAACTGTTGATTTAAAAGAAAGCACGTCAATACCGAATTACACTGAAATGATGACGTCGGTTCTCACGGGTGGGCATATGTAACGCACACTTGAACTAGTACGTTCACTGCGTTTTTCTTGCAGCCTGAAACAATGATAAAATGGATGGATGGAGATAGTGGACGTGAAAAATAAACAATGCGGGGTTTATAGGTTAGATCACCGGCTTCGAGATTTGATGCAGTGAACGTAGTCTTTATGATCTTCACCCGCTTTAAAAAAAAAAAAAAAGAAAAAAAAAAAAAAGGTATTTTCTTCTGCGTCACCAGAAACGTAGCTGTCTGGTCAGGCAGTTGGATACAGGCAGAAAAGTACTGCGTGTTCTTCAAAGATATATTGATTAAATCGAATGGCCAAAATGTTCATGCAAAAATTATGCACCCTATTATGATAAGTCAGGATGTAAAATAAATAAAAAGCTGCAATATGATTCATTTAAACGTAGAATAACAGTCCCCTTTTCTATATAGTGCAATTTTTGCAAATAAAACATAAAATATGCAGTGTTTTCCCTTTGCAGCAGCTAAATTGACATTGAAGCATCAATTTGTTTTGTCCTATTTATCCTGATCAGCTGTGAGAGCATGCAGCGAGCTGGCCTCACCATAGAAGAATCTGCATGTTTTGTCTCACACCACTGTGTGTTCAAATTAGTCAATAAGAGTTTAAAGTAGCTAATCATTGTTGACAATTGATTTCTGAGTGTGTAGCTGTGAACTGAGCTTTCTCTTCTCTTTGTGAAATAAATCTGCATGAGAAATTTAGGTTTTCTATGTGTATAGATGTTTGTTTTTTATAAAAGTGAAGCAACCAGAAGGCATATCTGTTGTTTTGCAATTTTTTAAAAATTGCACAAACTTCTGTTTCTTTATATTTTGTAAGTGATTCAGTTATTGGATTTTAATTTACAGGCTCAGCATCCTAGCTACTCCAGTTTATTTAAAACAGTGAATACAATTAAAATAAAATGACCCATGAGATTATTAGAGGTAATGATCCTGTGAGAGAAGACTGTCCTACATGAGGAACGAAGCTTTGTGAAACAGTTTTAAGTTCAGTTTTGTTTAAATACATTTGTTTTTGTTTGTCCAGCTTGCTGTCTTAGACCTGAGTGCACCGGATGGACAAGGAGGAGGTACTAACAGTAAGCAGCCTGCATGTTTTTGTTGTCATTGTTTGTGTGTGTGTGTTGGTTTTTTTTTTTACTCCTGTTAAAACATTTTTAAACTGTCCCATATCATCTTACAACTTCATTTATTAGAATTTTGGAATATTGTAAAATTATGTTTATAAATTTGATGATCACTTTTCAATTGGCATTAAAATAAATAATATTTGTATTTGTTTTTATATGTTAGTAAACAGATTGGGAACCACATGAACACATTTATTTTAAATTTCTGAAATAACTGTCCTTGTGATGTTTTACGTCATAACATTTCACTGTGTTATTACCAGAAATATGCACAAAGTTTAATGCGTCTTTAATAGATTGGAGCAACATCACGTCACTTCCTGTTCCTTGATTTAGCCACGCCCCTTTTCAGGTCAAACCAAACGGGGTAAAGCTGCTGGTAATGAAATAGAAATAATAGCAGTGTCATACCTAAGAGGTATGTTTTTGCTTTTTGCAAACTGCAAATTCAAATATTTATATTTTCTAACCAAACTTAAAAGTACTGCAGCTACTGGGTAATCTGTCATGAAAGATGCTAGTTAGCATGCTGTAAAATGGTCATTAAATTAGATTGAAAACTGAATTATCAAAATAAAGCAGCTTTTAAAAATAAAATGTTTAAGAGGGGAAAATACTTTCCCCTGGTATTCACCATGTCTGACATCAGGGGTTACATTTACCACCAGTTAAAGGGGAGGGAGCTTTCACCCTGGAGGAGGCGGGACCTCTGTCCAGAGTACCCGGATGTGTTGCTCCAATCTATTGCAGTTTCAAACATCAGCTCTTAGTTTTATCTCTATAAACCACAATTAATATTGGACTTTCTCTGTCACAGGGCGATATATTCCTCCACATTTACGGAATAAAGATGCATCTAAGAATGGTGAGTAGGGGGTCAAGTTAAATTAGAGAAGACGATGCCAATGTGTCAACTTATTGCTGTTTGCTGTACTTTACAGTTGTATAATTCAGTGAAATAATGTGCTGCAAACTGACTTGTGAAAACATTTAGTTTAATGGTAATAAATGTAATCAAATCAAACTTCTTTTAGTAGGAAATGCGTTTGCTGCTGGGCGACAGGGAGCCTACACCATTGCACCTGCAGCAAACTGTAAGTTACCATCTGAACATCTGTCATACTCTAATACATTTATCTTATGCTAGATGCAAGAGTTTAGTGTGTTAATGTTGCAGTTTACAGGATACAACTATAAATGGTTAAGAAAAATAGCTTGTGAACTTTTTTTCCTGAGTGAGCAGCTGTTCGTTTTCCTCCTCAGTTGGTTGGGATGCGGGCCGTAACAACTTTGTTAATGGCTACCATGACAACCGGATGACTGGCAACACCTTCAGCCGCGGACCGCCTCGCATGGAGCGGGGACGCGGGGGTGTCGGAGGAGGCGGTTACCGTGGCAACAGGGGCGGCGCCTTCAACCCCATCAACCCAGCACAGCCTATGAGCTTCGGTGGGTACGACGGTAAAGGTGGGACTTAGTTTGGACAGATGGCGTCCTGCTGTTCAATGTCCTGGAACGAATAACGCTCCGCAAACATTCACAGCACCGGCCCATAAGTGAAATGATGTATATTTACCTTTTTCGTGACATGAGTTATAAAAATAGACCTGTTTTTATCCTTGCGCCTCTTTGAATTTTCCAACGTGATCCTAACAACTTAAAATACATTTCATCTGTGCTCTTCTCCAGTGTGTTAAACCTTCCTTTTAATGATAAACGTCTAAAACTTTCCTGATGTTTTTGCATTAATTCTCCTGTTAGACACCGGTGGCTGGAACACCGCCAAGGACGCTTACAGCAGTTTTGGCAACAACCGAGGAAAGTCTGCATTCTTCAACAACAGAGATAATTCTAACAGAGGAAGGTGAGCGAATAACAGCAGAGCTCAAATGACATTTTTTAAAAACAAAGTTCCATTTTGATGTATCAATTTTCTTTTATTCTGTTTCCTGCTCAGGTTTGATCACGGTGGATTTGGTGGCACTGGAGGAGGAAACAGCCGCTGGGTGGAGGAGTCCAGAGACGACGGGGACTGGTCCAAACCGCTGCCCCGTAATGAACGTCTAGAGCAGTGAGTCTGGTTATCCACTTAGACTCATTCTGTAGATCACTGATGATGGAAAACGGGTTAGATTAGGAAAACTACATTTTTAGGACAGCTGGAGAGAAATTTGAGCTTTTACTATTTGACACAAAACTGTTTAAACACTTTCTCAGGTAACTCAAAGGATGTTGGCAGGTTTTTAAACTCACCTAAAGTTTTATGAGCTGAAAGTTATCAGAACGTTGCTATATTTTTGGACTTTTTAAAGGCATTTTAGTTGATTTGTTTCTGTAAGTGAAACAAACTCAGACGATTTGCTCTACACCTGTAGCGAGCTGTTCTCCGGCAGTAACACTGGGATCAACTTTGAGAAATATGACGACATTCCCGTTGAGGCTACAGGACAGAACTCCCCTCATCACATCGAGAGTGTAAGCTGCTGTTTGGTTATCATAAATCACCTGCTGGATTGGTTTTTACTAAGAGTTTTTTTTAAATAGTTCCAGGATGTAGACATGGGTGAGATCATCATGGGCAACATCGCTCTGAGTCGCTACACCAGACCAACTCCTGTCCAGAAATACGCCATCCCCATAGTGAAGTCCAAGAGAGACCTCATGGCCTGCGCACAAACGGGTAAAATGGGCATCAACTAAACACAAAACGCTCAAATCTGTTGAATGTGTTACTGGATGAGTTTGTGTTTCAGGTTCTGGAAAAACCGCAGCGTTCCTGCTTCCAATCCTCAGTCAGATCTACACAGACGGACCAGGAGAAGCTCTTAACGCAGCCAAAGCCTCCGGACAGGTGAGGAAGACTAGCATCTAACCAGCTACACCTCAGACCACAATCGGAGCAACCAACTGCTTTCAGACTGAAACCTGATGTTGTGTTTCAGGAGAACGGAAAATACGGGCGCCGTAAGCAGTACCCCATCGCCCTGGTGCTTGCTCCAACCAGAGAACTGGCTCTGCAAATATACGATGAAGCCAGGAAGGTATAAAGAAACTTTTACACACATTAAAATAAAAAAATGACACAATTTAATAGTTCCTTGTTTTCTCGTTAGTTTTCTTACCGCTCCAGAGTGCGTCCCTGCGTTGTGTATGGAGGAGCCGACATCGGACAGCAGATCAGAGACCTGGAGAGAGGCTGCCACCTGCTGGTGGCCACGCCTGGAAGACTGGTGGACATGATGGAGAGAGGCAAGATCGGGCTGGACCACTGCAAGTAAGACCTAAACTAAAGGTGTGGTTAAAAAGAGGAAGTAAGTGTCTTTTTTTAAAACCTCTTTCCTCGTTTCCCTGCAGCTACCTAGTCCTAGACGAGGCAGATCGTATGTTGGACATGGGATTTGAGCCACAGATCAGGCGTATTGTTGAACAGGACACCATGCCCCACAAAGGCATCAGGCAAACCTTGATGTTCAGCGCCACGTTTCCTAAAGAGATCCAGGTGGGTTTAGTGAGCTAGGTTAGTTCTAGAGAAAACAAATCTGTTAAATACCGTAATTTCCGGACTATAAAGCGCACCTAATTATAAGCCGCAGCAGCTAAATTTGGGGGAAATTGCAGATTTGTCCACACATAAGCCGCACCGGAATATAAGCCGCGGGTGTTTTAATGCTAATGCAGCAGGGGGGCTGAGGGGGGAGGGAGACGTGTGGAGAGCAGTTGTCTGGCTGCCACTTGGGTGAGGAATCCGTTGGAGGTGTGAATGGCTGTTTTTCAATAGGATGAGTTGAAACATTAAAGATAACAAAAGAAGTCAAACTGCCTTCATTGTCAAAGGTGCAGCTGTGCCAAAGGGCGGGGCCATCAGTTTCGAACAGACCACTTGTCAGTGTTAATTAGTTGCAGAATGTTGCAAAAACAAAGAAAACACGTAGGAAAACGGCTCACCAATGAATGGCTCCCATCAAGGAACCATTAGTCCCATCACTACTCCCGACTCACGTCTGTGTAATCCTGCACGTAGTCAACAGCGCGACCACCACCCCCATACCCCCCTTATACCGCCATTGGGTAATCTTTCGTGAAAAGCACATGATTGCGCAACAAGAGGTCGCGCCAGACTTTTTAGTTGTCAGTCATTTGACTCACAGGGTTAAAAAAAAATCCAGTCATAATCTATTTTTATCCGTCACATTAATTTTACACTTATTACATTTTCAATAGCATTATTACTCTAACACTGGGCCCATTTAGCACACAAATACATAAAATTAGACTCTAAATTAGTCGATAAGCTAGTGATCATATAGAAATTCCCATAAACTCCGTTTGGAGTCGAGCTCAGCGCAGCAGCAGGTGAGGTGATCCTCTGTGCGCTCCGCGGGACTCTGATTACCGTGTAATATTAACGTTCATTATGAGATCATGAGAGAGATGAGGGGTTCACATATTTTCATTGAGATACTCAGGGGAAACCTGGTGCTGATGTTTAATGTGGACCTCCTCGTAGGTTAGTGGGCGTTTGGAGTCCAGTTCCATGTGCGCGCAGCTCGCAGAGCAGATTTTGCGTGTCAACAAGCGTCCACAGCCTATGAACGCTAGTCCGAGAGCGCATTACAACAGAAAGTGTAGTTAGTCTGCATCTGATCGCACGCTGAGCACCGGATTGCAAAGGGGCATTTGAGCGGATCAGGTCTGCGGCTGTGGAGGCTTGTTGACACGCAAAATCTGCTCCGCGAGCCGCGCGCACATAGAACTGGACTCCAAACACTAACCCGCGAGGAGGTCTGCATTAAACAGCAGCGCCAGGTTTTCCCCTGAGTATTTTAATGAAAAATATGTGAAACCCTCATCTCTCTCATGATCTCATAAGGAACGTTAATATTCTGTAATCAGAGTCCCGCGGAGCGCACAGAGCTGCACCTGCTGCTGCGCTCAACTCCGAACGAAGTTTTTAGAAATTTCTATATGATGACTGGCTGATCGACTAATTTAGTGTTTACCGTAATCCTATGGATTTATGTGCTCATGGGCCCAGTGTTAGATCAATCAAATAATTGGAACAGAGCGATCTGCAGCTTCTAAACAGGTTCTCCAAACCGCGACAGTCAGTGGAGGATGAAAAGATTAGAAACAATTAGAATATACAAAAGTAATGAAATAATGCTACTGAAAATGTAATTATTATAATTTTTTAATTAATAAGTGATGGATAAAAATAGATTATGACCGGATTTTTTAAATCCTGTCAGTCAAAATGACAGGAGGGAAAAAAGTCAACCACTCGGGACAGAGATGACTGTTTGGGAACGCAAAGCGTCCCGTTTATTAACATTTAAAAAACAACAAAAAATCTTTTAATCAATCAATCAAACAAACTTTCACATCTTTGACCTGATGAAACACATTTATGCGTGTAAAAATAAAACAATGCGCTCCCAGCGCAGGTCCTGCAGTCGGCCTACCGTAGTAGCGCAGTATATAACAAAACAAAGCAACGCTTGAAAAGGCAATAACGTTAAAGGGCTAAATTAGTTTTCTTTTTAACAAAATAACCAGCATCTTTTCTGAAAACTGCCAACACAGCTCTAAATGTGCAGTAACGCTGCCGTTTATTTTATCAAAATAACCAGAAAGATCAGTCCCGTGTCATCGTTTTAGTCTGTACTAAAACCCCCAAAGTCCTCGTCGTCAGTGTCTGAAACAAACAGACCCAGAATGGACTCGTCAGCCACTCTTTCTCCTTCAAAACCAATGAACTCCTCTTCCTCGGTGTCTGAATCGAACAGCCTCAGAAGAACGGCTTCAGCTGTCGCGCCATCCTCTTCATCACCGTCACGCAACAGTCCAGCTTTCCGAAACCCGTTGGTGATCGTGGATGTTTTCACACTTTTCCATGCTGTCAGGATCCACTGGCAGACTTGAGCTAAGGTTGCTCTTCGCATGCGACCAGTTTTGGTGAACGATTTCTCGCCGCTGGTCATCCATGCCTCCCACTGAACTCGGAGTGCCACTTTAAAAGCACGATTCACACTAATGTCCAGTGGCTGCAAATGCTTCGTTGTGCCCCCAGGAATCACAGCTGGAATAGAGTTTGTGCTCTTGATGGCTGCTTTCACCGAATCCGTTATATGAGCCCTCATGCTGTCCAGAACGAGCAACGCTTTTTTTTGGTGAAAAAATCCGCCAGGTCGCTTGACGTAGCACTCATTTAGCCATTCCTTCATTATGTTTTCCATCATCCACCCTTTCTGGTTGACTTTTACCAAGATGTCTTTTGGGAATTTTTCTTTTGGCATAGTGATCCTTTTAAAAATCACCATCGGTGGAAGCTTTACTCCAGATGCGGTGCAGCCCAGAACACAAGTGAAATTTGTTCTCGTGGCCGGTT
>SSNR01000611.1:131543-156167 GCA_006937965.1 Callopanchax toddi | reverse complement strand
TACCGTAATCCTATGGATTTATGTGCTCATGGGCCCAGTGTTAGATCAATCAAATAATTGGAACAGAGCGATCTGCAGCTTCTAAACAGGTTCTCCAAACCGCGACAGTCAGTGGAGGATGAAAAGATTAGAAACAATTAGAATATACAAAAGTAATGAAATAATGCTACTGAAAATGTAATTATTATAATTTTTTAATTAATAAGTGATGGATAAAAATAGATTATGACCGGATTTTTTAAATCCTGTCAGTCAAAATGACAGGAGGGAAAAAAGTCAACCACTCGGGACAGAGATGACTGTTTGGGAACGCAAAGCGTCCCGTTTATTAACATTTAAAAAACAACAAAAAATCTTTTAATCAATCAATCAAACAAACTTTCACATCTTTGACCTGATGAAACACATTTATGCGTGTAAAAATAAAACAATGCGCTCCCAGCGCAGGTCCTGCAGTCGGCCTACCGTAGTAGCGCAGTATATAACAAAACAAAGCAACGCTTGAAAAGGCAATAACGTTAAAGGGCTAAATTAGTTTTCTTTTTAACAAAATAACCAGCATCTTTTCTGAAAACTGCCAACACAGCTCTAAATGTGCAGTAACGCTGCCGTTTATTTTATCAAAATAACCAGAAAGATCAGTCCCGTGTCATCGTTTTAGTCTGTACTAAAACCCCCAAAGTCCTCGTCGTCAGTGTCTGAAACAAACAGACCCAGAATGGACTCGTCAGCCACTCTTTCTCCTTCAAAACCAATGAACTCCTCTTCCTCGGTGTCTGAATCGAACAGCCTCAGAAGAACGGCTTCAGCTGTCGCGCCATCCTCTTCATCACCGTCACGCAACAGTCCAGCTTTCCGAAACCCGTTGGTGATCGTGGATGTTTTCACACTTTTCCATGCTGTCAGGATCCACTGGCAGACTTGAGCTAAGGTTGCTCTTCGCATGCGACCAGTTTTGGTGAACGATTTCTCGCCGCTGGTCATCCATGCCTCCCACTGAACTCGGAGTGCCACTTTAAAAGCACGATTCACACTAATGTCCAGTGGCTGCAAATGCTTCGTTGTGCCCCCAGGAATCACAGCTGGAATAGAGTTTGTGCTCTTGATGGCTGCTTTCACCGAATCCGTTATATGAGCCCTCATGCTGTCCAGAACGAGCAACGCTTTTTTTTGGTGAAAAAATCCGCCAGGTCGCTTGACGTAGCACTCATTTAGCCATTCCTTCATTATGTTTTCCATCATCCACCCTTTCTGGTTGACTTTTACCAAGATGTCTTTTGGGAATTTTTCTTTTGGCATAGTGATCCTTTTAAAAATCACCATCGGTGGAAGCTTTACTCCAGATGCGGTGCAGCCCAGAACACAAGTGAAATTTGTTCTCGTGGCCGGTTGTTCTCAGTGTGATGGACGATTCACCTTTCTTGTTTACAGTCCTTGTAAGAGGCAGGTCAAAGGACAGAGGCACTTCATCCATGTTGATGATCTCGTCCGGTCCGATGGAATGTTCATTCATCTTTTTCTGTGTAAATTCGCGGAAGTTCGCTATTTTCTCCTCGTGGTCTGGAGGGAGTTGCTGACACAGAGTCGTCCGTGCCCTGATGGACAGTCCTTTTCGTCTCATAAATCTGAGACACCATGATGGTCCACCAATAAAATCTTCAATATTCATTTCATTGGCGGTTGTTTTGGCTTTCAGTCGGATCTGCACGGTGGAAACACCCCGGCCGTCTGCTCTCTGCGTGTTCACCCAGTCTTCAAGAAAGTTTTCAAGCTCTGGCCATCTGCTTTTCTTACCTCTAAAGGATTTTTTGGTCTTTTTGCATTGACCCAGTTCTTCACGCTGTCGTCTCCAACGTCTCACCATTGACTCATTGATGCCAAGGGTACGCGCAGCAGCTCTATTTCCATCTTTCACAGCCAGATCAATTGCCTTTAACTTAAAAGCAGCATCATATGCAGTTCTCCGTTTGTTTTCCATACTTCCTCTGTCTCGCTCTCCTACTCTGTTATGCTCTCGTTGCTTTGTGTTGCTCTATTTATTTGGCACGAACTGTCCCGCCTCTTCTCTGGTGTTTCCTTGATAGTGCGCCCCTGCTGGCCGTTAAAAAAACCACAGATAAGCCGCACCATTGTAAAAGCCGCAGGGTCCATGGCAAGTGAAAAAAGTAGCGGCTTATAGTCCGGAAATTACGGTACACCGTTTGTTGTTTTTGTAGATCCTAGCGAGGGATTTCCTGGAGGATTACATCTTCCTGGCTGTGGGCAGAGTGGGGTCCACCTCAGAGAACATCACTCAGAAAGTGGTGTGGGTCGAAGAGAGCGACAAGAGGTCTTTCCTCCTGGATCTGCTCAGCGCCACAGGTGAGAACCAACATTTTAATCTGCATGCTGTGAAGTTTTGCTTAAAAATGTTAGTGGTAGTCTATCTGCTTTTTGTAACATTGAGAGAAACCAGTTTATTTCTGGATCAGTCAACAAGTCTTAAACCAATTAACAGTCTCCTAAAGTCAGACGTCCATTTATTTGTACATATAAACAAATGTCGTAATTTAATTTCTCCTGTCTTTTTGCCGTTGTCGCTCTGTTATCCTCACATTTCACGTCATTACATTATTACGTGTCACGCTTAGCACAATGTAATGTCCATCCGCATCACTTTGACTTTAAACTTTTTAAAAAATACGTTGAGTAGAAGTTTTACTTTCTTTAATGTTTGAATAAAACATGAATGTGTCTTTAAATTTCACTTTTAAATG
The DNA here is from genome assembly GCA_006937965.1 of Callopanchax toddi. Classification (NCBI taxonomy): domain Eukaryota; kingdom Metazoa; phylum Chordata; class Actinopteri; order Cyprinodontiformes; family Nothobranchiidae; genus Callopanchax; species Callopanchax toddi. Next base: position 153,411 of record SSNR01000611.1, on the reverse strand, counting down.
GGTTGTATTAGGAAAAAGTGCTGAATACAAAAGAATCATCCCAAACAATTTGACTTTTTGGCTTTAGGAGCTGATTTTCACCTAAAAAATATTAAAATAAAGGTTTAAAATGTCTCAACCACTGGTTGGGGGAGGATAAGTTTTCTTTTTCAGTGTAATTTAGTGCAGTGAAGACTTCTCTAATCAGGAGTATTAGATATAAAAACTTTGATGTGGTTTTATCCCAAGTCATCCCCAACGAGGTACAGGACAGTACTGGAGACAGCATAGAGAAACCTGGTAAGATCCACAATAAAGACTCTTAACATCTCTCATTTCACATTTTGAATAAGTTTGCTTGATTTATTATTTTTTTAAGCGTTTTTCTCTGAGTAAAGAACCCTTCAGTTCATTTAGGCTGCATTCCACGAGTCAGGTGTGCTGAGCAGAAATGAAACATGCCTGTTTTTTGTTTTGTAAAGTGGCATCTTCATGTGCTCTTTGTGTCTGTGGTGTCTTCATGTCAGACCCGTAGCCCCGATGGAGAGTCTCTGGTCGTGTTCTACCGTCATGGTCTAAATAAACAGAACAGAGGCCAAAGTCTGACCACCGGTGGCTCTAGTTGTTCCTGCATGAAAACGTCTGTGCTGCAGATGCCGTTTATTTTTTTTTTCCCCATTGGTAATGTTTTTTTTAACTGCACTGCATTCTTTTATTTATTTTTATAGAAAACATTGATTGCATAAGTTTTAGTTTTGCCTAGCAAACCTGCATGTGTCACTTCAGATTGAGATCAGTTTTTAATAAACCATCTAGCATCTTAACACTCGAGCTGCAAATCAAATTTCTATTTTTATACCAATTTTAGAATTTGTAGAATGTTAAATTCTGTGTCTTACTTTAGGGCTTTGCAATTAACCCAATTTGTATTTCAATTTCGGCTCCAATTGGTAACAAAAGCAAAGAAAAAGCAAATGATTTTGTCACATTCTGCTTTGCAAGCATGCTTTCTGAATGATGCCGACTTCTGCCCCCTCCAAGCTAAACTCATGTGCGTCCTGTGTTTTAAAACGTTAAAGTAAAAAAAGCAGAACAAAGACTGCACTGTTACACACATCGTCATGGGGCGTCCGCTGATATTTAGTGCTGTCAAAAGACCCGGTACTTCGGTACCAAGTCGGTATTAAAAGAATTTAAATATTATGGTACCAGGTTTTCTGAAGTACTGGTGGTACTGAGCACCCGGTCAACCCGGTTCTTGCTGTTTGAAATTTTGGAACCGTGACAGCACTACTGATATTTTTCCTAACGTTTTTATTTCTGAGCATCAACGTGGTCTCTGTTTAGACCTCCGGGCTACCACAGCTTTTCTCTGCTTTTATAGCAGCACCTTCTGTCCATGTTTTCTTCATATGACTGATCGATCAAATAGAAAATTAAGTTTAATCAATTGGAGTCTACATGTTTTAAACTGTCTAATTGTTTAAAAAAATTGTTTATTTAAAAAAAATCCTAAATTGGCCTGATGTTGGTCATTTTTATGGTAATCTAATATGACAAAAGTAACTTTTGTCTCAGTTTTATCTAAAAACAATACTAAACAGCTCAACTCTGCCACCTGCTGACGTAAACCAGTGTCTGCAGTCTCCTTAAAATGTGAACTCTTGATATTTTAGGCTTTACACTGTCAGACATCTACAGATATTCAGGAAATTACTATCAAGACAAATGAGTATCCTTAGGGACAAGAAACGTGTTTACCAGATAAGTAATGATCGTAAATAATCATAATCACTATTTATTTCCAGATTAGAACCCTACCTTTTTATCCTTTAAAAATTAACGTTTTCAACTATAGTACCACCACTAGTAGTGAATTGGGAGGTCTTGGGATAAATCGCATTTTCCTAAGATTTTCCCTACATTCTGAGTGTCTCTTTGGTCCTTAATGCGATTTAAAAAGGGGTAGTGGTTTCCATGAAATAGGACACCGTTCTAGGAATCTCTGCCATCTGTTGAGGTTTTTTTAATTCAAACATTCAGGGTGAGGTTTTACTGAAGTTCTGATACGTTTTTTGAATATATTTATGACTGGTCTTGAGCTTAAAAGAAATTTAAAAATGGCTATTACACAAAAAATATGCTTTAACAAAGAAAATATTACATATGTAAGGTGACTTCACCCTATAACATGCATAACACAAAGACCTGGGACACCACCAGCCTTATGTAGATAAGTAGGCAGGGCTGTGTGAATAGAGGAATTCATTCTTTTAATCCTGTTTTCTGTTTTTCTGAAGTATCAGCATGTGTCTTTTCTCTCCATTGACCAGGTAAGGACTCGCTGACTCTAGTCTTTGTGGAGACCAAGAAAGGAGCTGACGCTTTGGAGGACTTCCTATACCGGGAGGGCTACGCCTGCACCAGTATCCACGGCGACCGCTCCCAGAGAGACCGGGAGGAAGCCCTGAGCCAGTTCAGATCAGGAAAATGTCCCATTCTGGTTGCTACAGCGGTCAGTGACTATCTAATCCAGTTAGAGCGTAACAAATGAGGCTGTACAACGGTAATGAAAACGGTATCTAATGTTTCTGCTTTTGCTCTCAGGTTGCAGCTCGAGGTCTGGACATCTCCAACGTGAAACATGTCATCAACTTTGACCTGCCAAGTGACATAGAGGAGTACGTCCATCGTATTGGACGTACGGGGCGCGTCGGAAACCTGGGTGAGCGACTGGAGATAAACCCTCCGTTAAACTGTGATTCACTGCTGTGTGTGTTTTAAAAATCTGTTTCCTGTGTGTGTTCTCTGCAGGACTGGCCACGTCATTCTTCAACGATAAAAACGGCAACATCACTAAAGACCTGCTGGACATCTTGGTAGAGGCTAAACAGGAAGTTCCCTCGTGGCTGGAGAGCCTGGCCTACGAACACCAGCATAAGAGCAACAACAGAGGGCGCTCTAAGAGGTGCATTCCCCCTTTAAATTACATAAAAAGATTCGTGTTGGCATCATGCAGCCAAGTTTCTTATGCGTTTTTCTTTGTCACAAGGTTCTCCGGTGGTTTTGGAGCTCGAGATTATCGTCAGACGGCTGCAGGAGGAAGCGCTGGAGGGTTTGGGGGACGTGGAGGACGCAGTCAGGCTGGACATGGAGGAAACCGTGGCTTTGGAGGAGGTGAGGACGGTTAACAAGCTTGGGTTTTTTAATAGATTAGTGGGCTTCAGTGGGAAAAGCTTCCAATACTAGTAAACAAAGAACTGAAATTTTCTCCGGTCTCTTTTTTTTTAGGCGGATTTGGCAACTTTTACACGAGCGACGGTTACGGTGGCAACTACTCACACTCTCAAGTTGACTGGTGGGGCAACTAGGTGTCTCCATTGATTCATCTTTCTTTCCACCTCTTGACACCCCCTCCCTTACATCATTTCTCCACACAGTCATCTACATCCCATCTGTCTTGTCACCTCCCTAAAGCCTCCATGCATGTTATTAAACTATTTATACTCATTTATATATACCTTCTTCTATCTCCAATCAGTCAAGCCTTTTTTTAAATTAGCTTTAGAGTTTTCTTGTGTGTTCCATCTTCTTAATTTCTTAAACCTAATATAGGCCACTTTTAAAGAGGGGTACTTGAATTTTAGCTGGTTACGTTTCAGCACTGGACAGAGATCTGCGTTAGCATCCAGCTAGCAACAACATTTAGTCTTTGGTGACTTTCACCCAGAGGAAAATAACCAATTAAAGTTCAAGGTGTTCTCAAAGCTCATCAGATAGGATGCGTTAAGGTTTACAATGTGTGGACTTTTCTAAAACGGCTGCAGTAAGGGCAGATCTTTTTGTTTTGTTTTTTTTCATGTACGATTTGGGTTTTCATTGTGCTTTGTCTGCATTTTTCCTTAGTCAGACTCCCTGTGTAACCTCACTTCATCTGTGTATTTAATGCATGGCCATGTTGTAAATTACCGGCCAAAAACTTTTCTAAAAGATGGGGAAATTAAAAAAAAAAAAAAAAAGCAAGACATCACACTTGTCTGCAGGAATTCTGATACTGGAATATGCCGATGACGACTTTATTTATATGATCGAAACATGAGTAGGGCCACACAAACAGCAACTTTTTCACCCTTTTGAAGACTTAAGTTACTGAGATCTGACGAAGAAAAGAATCCGCCAGTGGAAGGTCAGAAAATATTACCCACTAGAACTGAAACGAGCAGTTTTAGGTCTTGAGTTTGTTAATTATGACCAACGTTATGGAGAGTCATTTGTTTCTGTACTGTGCCTTTAAGAATTTGAACTTTGTCTCTTATTTCTTTTGTTTTTATCACTATGATACATAACTGGCTACACGTATAGGCCAAGGGTTACCAAAATATATATATATATAAATATATATTTGAAGTCATGTGTGGGTTCAAACATGCGTTTCTTTACTCCCATTTGGAAGGAAATCAACTAGGATTGATCTAAATCAAACCTTGGCAACATCAAAACTTTAAAAAATAATTTAAAAAATACCTGATGAGGAAACTTTTAAAATAAGTCCTGATCAGGAAAACTTGATGAGTTAGTTTTCCCAAAGCATATAACCAGTATTTAAGAATTGGAATGAGTCAAATTTCTTTCAGGAGGCGTGGTTTTATGTTTTTGGGAAACAGTTTAGCTCATTCGACCTGCGTGTCACGTCGACAGCTCTGCTTGGAGCTTTCAGTTTGGTTTCTCGCAGCCATTGTTGCTCTAATCGTCGCCCAAAACCCACTTGTGTAAAAGCAGCACTTTTACTTATTACTGTAATCTTAGATGTTCCTGCACTTCACAGTGAACTTGATTTGACTGTATTTGATAAAGCAGCTCATAAATAGTGTAATTAATATTTTTGGGGGTGTACAAATGGCTGCTGCTGCGAAACAACTGGATTTTGTGCCTCTTTATTTGACTTGGTGCCACCATGCTGGCGGGAAACCAGATCTGCTTCCACCACAAACGTTCTCGACCGTGTTTGTCTAAATCTTCTTTGAAGTGTATACACAACTTTAAAAAGAACAAAAAAAAAAGTTCAATTTTATGCTCACTCTATCCTGGAGAGTTAAACGAAGAGCCTTATCTAAAGTAATCTTTCCAGTTTTTTTGTGTTCGATCCCTGAGATCTGTGGAGGTTTAAAAGTAAACTATGTGATTATCGAGCCTGAAACTTATTAGCAGCGATACCTGGGGCTTTCCACGGATGTAGCGCCACATATTCAGAGCACATTTTAGCCTTGTACTGTGATCAAGCACAAATAGCTCTAAATTTGAACGTTTCTCACTCACAAGCCAAAGAGGTCCACCCATTCTGTTCTTCGTCGGGTTTATAACAAAGTCGCTTTATGTCGCACTGATCTCGATCTTCACCAGGTTGCAGGGTCCGCCACAAACATTCACACTAACGCTGCTGTATTTTTCCACATTAACCTACTAAACGGAAGCAGCCATCACTGCTACTGCAGCCTCGCTAGAAATGCACATTCCGGTTTGGTAGTAGCTAAATTGTGCTGGTGGAAAAGTGGCCGATCACAATAAAAGATCCCTGGTAAGCCCTGATGTGGAAAGAGACCTCACGGGGCAGTCGACCTGCACCCAGGATGTCCACGTTACCCCCCTGATTGAACTCCACTGTGTGTTTGAACAGTTCTTTAGTCCAAACCCCCCTCTCAGAGCTAGCGCTGTTGTTAGCTAGCTGGAGGAAATTGTTCACTTTTATCAGATTAAATGTAAATATTCAACTCTTCTTTAAACTACAAGAAAGCAATTTCCAGGAAAAGTGTCAAATATTAGAAGTGTGGAGAATTGTCGTTTGATCACTCAACGATGACCAGACGGTGTCTGGTGAGCTTTGTTCAGTGGGAAATTTGAGCTTCACACTTAAACAGGTCAAAATGATGATAATCTCAAACAGCAGGTCTTCTCAAATTGCCCACTGACTTCGACTAATAACAAAGCTGGACCAAGACAATAAAACATATGCAAGTGTTGTTGTTTTTTGGTCAAGTAGTTCAAATTGCAAAGCAGATTGACGTAATTCAGCAGGCTTTAGTGATTACCGTCAGATTTTCATGTCCTGTCTTTATTTATTTTTTTGTTTTATTATGTTTTTATTTTTGACTTTGTACTAAAATCGTCCAGTCATTCTTTAGATCCAGTTCTCAAGGATAGTAGGAAGCTTTTTCACAGTTTTCTATGACGTTTTACACAGACAGCAAGCCGCAAAAAGACGCAGATCTCTAATTTGAGAATAAGTGGTACAGGAGATTTAAATAAACCTAAATAAATGGGTGACACTAGGCTTAAAGACAGCTGTTAGAGAATGGAACATCACACTCCACCGTGTCTCTTTAGTTACTCCTTTTATCCATTTAAAAAATAAAACGTTTCACTTCAGCAGATAAATAGCTCCTGTAGCGTGAGGAATTATCCCTGTAGTTGAATTAACATCTATTGGCCGAACTTTTTTTAATTTATCTCTGTGGGCATGTCATAAAAACCTAATTTATTCCCTCCTGCAGCAATGGTGGGTAGTTTCCATCTTGGATAACTCAAAAGAACAAAAGTTAACTGAACAAATAACCAGATGCATGACTGAATCTGTAAAGGATCAATAAGTTGCAAATGACAATCAGTTCTGGAGGATAAATTTAGTTTAAAATTCACACATTCATAGGGAGGTTTTATCAAGCAGATGTTAAATTTAAAACCTGCATCTCTAATATTAACGTTAACCACTAAATCCTCATCTTATCTGTGTTCTGGACCTAAATACCATCAAGTGGTTTTAACATCTGCTAGTCAGCAATTTCAGCCTCATAATTCAGTATCACTGAAATATTACCTAAAAGGAGGAACGGTGTTAAAAAGAAACTTTTTGAATTCATTGCAGGTTGTAGACATTGCAGTGCCTTCAAATGACCACTAGGGGGCAGTGTAGGAACGAGCACGTTGGTTGCTGCTGTGTTTTTTTTATTTCTAGTTTTAAAATTACAATTGAAGATAAAACATAAGCTAACATTAAGTTTCTTATCTGTAAATACTTTGAAGTAGAAGTCAAATATGCGATGTGTTTTTGGTCTTTTGAGCATTTTTCTTGTTATTTTAGTACCAATTGACCCAAGTTAGAGCTAAACGTAAACTCAACCGTGCCCCTAAACCCACCCCCAAGATCTGGGCTCTGAATTCTACCAAAGTGAAGAAATGTTCAGTCACTCATGGCTTGTTTTGACTTTGTGTTTATTTAGAATTTCCCCATTAGTTTGGGCCAAGCGGATGTCGGCTCGTTAGCGTGTTAGCATGCTAACACGCTAACGAGCCGATTATTCTAAAGCAGTTTAATTTCGGAAAATGTGCTTAGTGCCTTGTAATGACAGAATTACTAATTCATAAAAAAACAGACCTATTGGTTAGTGCTGGGTATTTTTCAGTTGGAAACTTGATAGTTTATTGAAATATAAAAAAAAATGTATGAAAGCGAATGCATCACGGTCGTAGATTTGCACCTGAATCCTGTAGATGTGAATGTTATAGATTGACTACCTCAAAGTACGATCACAAAAACCAGAAGGACATCGTTTTAGGTCATCGTGCGTAAAGGCCAGTGCCCTGATTTTCTGTTTTAAAGCATCAAATGTAAAGTTCTTCTTCACTCGGTGGCAGTTTGTGTTGCTGTCACAGGACGGATCTCATGAAAAATAACCAAATATTTATAGTTTTATACCATCTATAGGTTTGTGACATAAAACCATTTAGAATACAAACCACGTGGCTTCAACAGCAGTTGGTTAAAAGCAGAATCCTGGTGACGGCCATCTTTATATTTCTACACATCCAAAAACTACCTGCAGAGGTTAAATCCCTGCAAACTGTTGCCTTTACCTGCTGATAATGTTACAAGCATGTTGTGTCCTGTCATTTTGTTAGCGTTTACGTGTACCTATGCAGAATCTTTAGCAGATCTGTTTTATTTCCACTCTGAGAGTGCTTGTATTATTGAACCTAGCTAATTTTGTTTGGACCACGTTGAGCACGCTCAGTTCATTTCTCCTGACAAAAAAACTCAGCTCTCCTTTACAAACCCAGCACTTTAGTTTCAAAGTTACTTGTAAAAACCTATGGATGCCTTAAATTGGTGGCGATACCCAGCCCAAACGGAGCGGCTTAGCTAAGGTCAGGGTAGTAATTCTGTTGTCACTAAGTTATTAGGAGTGCTTTTATAGAGGTGAAGAACAATTAATGGTGCTATGCTCCCATTGCTGCGGCCCGCAGGCCTCTCTCTCTGTTGTAAAATAATTTAAATCCCAAAAGTTTTACAGGAAATACTGTTGGTTTCAAGCTTGTTTACATTGAGTCTTATGTAGCACACGCCCTCCTCACCTCTGAGAGGTTTTAATGACCGAAGGTGACTGCAGCGTAGCACAGCCAGGTGTCAAAAAGAGGTTTTGCCCACAGTTTAATGTGGCTTGTGTGTGTATGTGAGAGTCGTGCGGAAAGGTTCTTCCAGATATGAAACAGTTGTTTTTATTATTTAACTTAATTTTGTTGTTTTTTTTTTTTTTGGGGGGGGACCAGGTGGAGTTTTCGTTAACCAGCAACTGTAGGATTCGGCTGTTTGCGCTCAAGAGTTCTTGAGTCTACCTTCGCTGCTAGTTTGTGTGATTTATCGAGCATTTTTGGGAAATATTTATTTTTATAAGCCTAACACAAAAAGTTGATATTTTACAAAGTGACTTGACCAAAAGACAGTAAACAAAAACACTGGCACTTGAATGTTGAATGTCATTGGTATGAGTGAAAATTTCTATTTTTCTGGGGTAGTGTGAGCTTTTTAATGTTAAAGATGCAATGAGTGGGGGGTTTCACTTTCACCGTGTCACCATAACGGGATGTTTCTGCTTTTAATGGTGCCAAAAATCACCTGCTTGTCAGAAATTATGCCAATTGAAGCTGCGTGCACATCTTTGCATCGGCCATTTTTACCAAATTAATACTTCGAAAACGTACCTAATTTTTTGTCAAACACCAAAATCACAAAAACAGTCTTATAATGTGGAAAAAACAGAATTTGTGCATTTATTGCTATAAGTTTTTTAAATTTGTCATTAAAATAATTTTGGATGTTGCTCTCTTCGTTATGTAGCATCAAGGCTAATTTCTTTACCTAGTTGGACCCTACATGCAATGATGTGCACGGAGTGTCGCACAGAGCTGCAGACTGTGACATAAGAAGTGAAACACCCTACACATGTTACCTTTAAAGTCACATTTATGATCCATAAACCTGTTGCCGCGACAGATTCTGTCGCCAAAAAAACATTTAGTTACTATCGTCCATTAAGAGCAGTTCCTAATTGGCAAACAAATTTGAAATATTACCAAATATGCCAAGGTTTGGATTAAAAAATGTTATGATCAAAGACCGTTTTATAAAAAAGTAACATGCAGTACAAAAAAAAGCTACAAAAAAAAGAAAAAAAAACATGTATCCAGATTCTCCCCAAGTCAGTTTTCGGTTTTATTTCTCTTATTTTTTTAAATCTCGACACTTTTTCCTTCCTGTTAATACCCTTGTTGTGAATGTCTGGCAAGTGGCCGTCTTTAAAGTCTTCATCACGCTGAATTAACCGTGGTTCTATTGCTATGTTGTTGTGATTTGCATATTTTCAGGCGTCGGTGTGTTAATGCTGTCACAGGGAAGTTTCTGGCCAGTCGGGAAACAAAACGAGGCTTTTTGAACTTTTTTTTCCTTCCTTTTTCTTTTTTTTGAGCAGACACTTTGGAAACCGATTGCACAAACACCTCACAACTTAATTTCTCTTTGTAAAGATGGAGGTCTAAAATAAAATAAAAGATGTGTAGCTGTGTTTCAGAGAGAGTGCTGTTTTAGTGAGTGAACTGAAAACAGACGAGCTGAGTGGCCAGACCCCTCGATGTGATTCAGCAGTAGCACCAGCCTGGTAGTTAGTATTTGCTTTATGTATTAGTTTAGCAGTTGTGCACGACGAGCACTGCACGAAGAAAAAAACTGAAAAAAACAAACTGTGCAACTATTCCGATTTTACCACAATTAAAGGTTTGAATTTGCAGATGTGATCGGTCTTTTGATTGGTTTCTTCATGTTCTATAAAGTTTGAAAAAGTAGAACCAGTCTGAGGTTTTTAGAGATGCACTTGGACTCATCTCTTTTACAAGTTTTTTTTTTTACTTCCTGAGGTCCAAATTAAATGTTTGGTCAAAATCCAACAGAATTGTTGCAAATTTTTACTGGATGTAATGAGACCCATTCAAGAGATGCGTCTTTTTTTGAGGTTTTTATAAAGAAGAAGAGTTGGATTTACCAGCTACTGGTTAAGATAAATATTGAACAATAATAATCAGATTTCCAATCAACATATAAAATACCAGACAAATTCATATTAAAGTTATTTTTAAAGGGTACTTACTGAATCTTACATTTCTAATGTTAATTGTTAGGGGATTATTAGACTTTTAAAAACTTTTTAGTTAGAACATCTAAAACAGCTTTTTAAAAACTTTCTTAAATCGTCAAAACATTTAAACTTTTTTAATTTTAAAATCAATTAAAACCTTTCTAAAACTTTTATTTTACTTGGACTGTTCACTTTTTAAAGCCCTTAACTGTTTCAAAGTTTCAAGTTTAGTTTGCAAGTCACGATTTTAACATGTGAACAAGCGATTAAAGGAGTTCACTTGCACTGTAAAGAATTGAGATCATTTTGTTCTGTAGGGGTGAAAAATCAAGATCAAGAGTTTTGACTTCCTAAATGTTTAGAAGTTGGGTGTAGATAAATTTAAGGCTCAATATTTCTGCTTTTAGCCAGAAGTAAGATATATAAAATCATAAACCTAAAAATAAACTCTGCTTTGGAGTTGTAGTTACTTCAAACACTCATGTACGCTTGCAAGTGCAGTACAAGGTTTTCATAATACAGCTACAGCTAAAAAATTAGCATATTGTGAAAAAGTTGAGTTTTTTGTCACTCATTTCAGGAAGTGAAACTCAAAGATTCATTACACACATTGTGGCACCTGCCCACGCTGCTAAAGATACCAGAGGCTGCTTCAATGGTCGTGGTGTTACCGAGCTTTGATTGGCCAACAAACTGACCTCACCTGACCCCCATAGATTCAGGATCAGGTCAGGCCAGAAGATGAGAGATACCAGAGGCCTCCATGCCATGTCACACTGATGCACTAATTCATGCAAAAGGAAGTCCAACCAAGTCCATAGAAATGAACTTTTCAGAAGCCTGAGATCATTGTTTAATAAACGTTTTGGTCAATCTTATGTAATATTCTCATTTTCTGAGACTGAATCATGTCATATTATCTGTAAACCAAAATTATCAACATTACAATAAATAAAGGCATGAAATGTTTCACTCTAAGTGATAAAAACAAACTTTTTCACAATATTCTAATTTTATTTTTGCTGTACCTGTATATTGCATTCATACCTATTGATGAATTCATTGGCTTTTAGATGAGTTAACCAACATCCCTCTTGAAAATATTTCTACAAATCACCTGGTAAAGTTTCTAACATTAAGTCATTGTTGGACAGGAAATATCACATTTGGCAGGTTTATTTGAACAATTTTTTGTAATACTGCGTAAATTAGTAGAAAATTCATATATTTTTTTTTTTTACAGTATAAAGTCAAATACAACATATCAGTATGTTAATTTTGAAACTGTCAGTCAGATGCTTTAAAAATGTAAAGACAATCAGCCAAAGATCTGTGTACAGTAATAATTATAAGCAGCTTTCTGATCTGTGTAACACTTTGTCCTCCTATGTCTCCAATATGCTGTTGAATGACATTAATTTGAATCAAAATAGAAGATTTTCTTAAAATAAACCTAATAAGACCCTTCATGCCTAAAAACCTTCATAATAAATATATATAAATGTACTGGTTGCAGGGAGGCTCTGCCTTCCTGTCGTTTGGCACTTCAGTTTAAGCTAAATCATTAAATGAGACTGGTGTTTGTTCAGGTGTTCGGTGTTTGAGCAGTAAATCAGTACCATTATTAGTTTGTGAAACACGAACCCAAAGGAGGAAGTATCAGTTACTTCCTGTCAGTCAAGCCGCAGGGCTAAATAAGCCCAGTGATTTCAAACTCCAATTCTTTGGTCCTCTCTGATGTGTGACCAGAAGTCTGGGTTGTCCTGGTACCATTTGACTGTAAGACACACACAACACAGGTAAGTAGTCCACCCCTAAAGGAAAACCAGAACGTTACGGGGTTTTGGGTGTGTTGCTGAACCTGTTTGTCTGATCCCTTCAGCCCAGGACACCTCCACTCTCCAGCCCAGCTGCTGCAACTTCTCACATCTGATTGGGTAATGCAGGTCGACCCGCGGCCTGCAGCAAACAGTTTTACTACTGGTATCCCCTGAAAACACTGATTTTTCCTGTCAGTTCACTCACCTGTCGGGGACAAACTCAAGCCAGTCGTTCACATCAGACTGTGGAATGTTCTTTACCTGAAACGGATCAGAAACTCAGCTTGATGAGCTGAATCCAGCTGATTCACACTTTCACAAAAAAATAACTCACCATCCTCACAAGTTCCTGTGCCAACTGGATGATGGGAATCTCAAAGCTTGTTCCCACATTGTAGATTTCTCCCACAATCCCTTTCTCTAGAACCTGCAGGAAGGCGTTGACGGCATCAGTGACAAACAGGAAGTGGCGGGATTTGGGGATGGTTCCCTGAATGGTGCTGCAGCAGAAAAGAGACCAAGGTGACTTTGATTTGTCGCACTTTTTGTGCAAAATAAATGACAAACTGCAACACTAAGGAAGCTCAGTGGGTTCAAACAGACCTACCATTTCTTGTTCTTCTGCAGGAGGGTGAGAAACCTGGGAATGACCTTCAAGAAATATGTTTTTGTAAGACAAAAAATATAGAAATGTGTCAAAAATCCCCTCAAACTAATTTCATCATTGCTGGATTTAATCCGGATACCTTTTCTGTGTACTGACAGGGTCCGTAGATGTTGTTGCTCCTCGTAATGATGACTGGAAACTGGTGACAAAAACAAAGATTAAAAATAGTTTGAAACCAGAACAGAACCTGCCAACTGGAGGGTGTGTACCTGATATCTGTCCCAGTAGGACCTGACCAGACACTCTGCAGCTACTTTTGTAGCAGCGTAGGGATTGTTTGGTCTCAGAGGACTGCTCTCGTCAAACACCTTTAATAAATAGACATTAGATTTATTACAACAACACATATCCTCCAAACAATCCAGCAAATGGATCAGAACCCTCACTGACCTCGCCCAGACTGCCTCCGTACACCTCGTCAGTGCTGACGTAGATGAAGCGCTGCGGCTGGTGTCGAGCCTGTTGAGCAGCATCCAGTAGAACTTTGGTCCCGTCAACGTTGACCCGCTGAAAGCTGGATGAGGATTCAAATGAGGACTCTGGAAAAAAAAAGGCATCAAATAAAAGCTAAGAGGAACTGGACTAGATATCTGCAACCTGTATGATTAAAAAAGGCTTTTTTACCATCTTTCCTATGCAAAATAATTTGGAAAGAGCCACAAATTCACCTTTATCCTTAATGCTGAAGAAGCTGTGACCAGTTAGTTCCTATTGTCAACTTAAATAATATTATGCAAACTCAAGTCCTTCTATGAACTGTTGTTTAATCTGCTCACCAACATGGGTTTTAGCTGCCAGATGGAAGATCACATCAAGGTTTTCTGTGCTGAAGATGCGGTTTACCAGCTGTGGGTCGCATACGTCTCCCTGTTGGTCATCAAAAGAACATCAGGACTTTTCTATAACAAGTCAAGTAATCACATATCAATAATTACCTGAATAAAGGTGTAGTTAGCTCTGTTTTTGACACTTTCCAGACTCCTGGAGCTGCAGCAGTAGTCAAGCTGTGACATCAGATTAATAAATTAAAACATTCTGCTGACCCAGGTTTCTATGTCACAACTGATAACTGGTAAATTAATGACACCAGATAAGAACAGCTATAAACATTTTAAAAACTTACATTATCCAAGTTAATAATCCTCCAATCTGGGTGACTGTTGACCAGTGAACACACCAGGTGAGAACCACTACAAAAACACAGATTTTGAGTTTATTAAAACACCTAACCTCAGTGTTTCTCGATTATTTTAAGTGGCTATTACACCTATACACATTTATGATTACAGTAGATTGTTTAAAGGTTGCTTATGCTTAAATACACACTCTTTATACTTGTTCACGGTTTAAACATGAACTCACATGAATCCTGAGCCTCCTGTCACCAGAACGGTTCTGCTGAAGTCCATCCTCTGGTCCTCAGCCAACTGTCAAATCACAAATAAAGATAAAAAAGTCATTTTAACCGTTTCCATTGAGTCCAAACGAACTGGTTTAAAGTACACGGCTGCTTTGTTTTCCCTCCGTAGGATGATGTGGTTTTACGACAGTCTGAACCTGTTGTACGGCACTGTTGACACGTTAAATAAGGGCGGGACATTTTTCCGCATGTAGACTGAATTCTAATCCCTGATTGGCTCCAAATAGTGACGAAAGAACTTACGCACATTTGGATTGCGTGACTCACAAGTCAATCAAACTGTCGATGACAGCTAAAGGGGCAAAGCGGCAGGTTCAAGTGAGCTAAAATAAGCAGAATTTCCGGATATTGCTTTCAAAATAAGGGTTTCCAGTATGTGACCGAGGATACATTTTTCTAAATACTTGATAACAGGGAACAAAATGTTAGCAGCTTTTACATTAATTTACTTAAAAATATTTTTCTTAATTATGTATTATATTGTGGTTATTATGAAAGCTTGTGGGAAGATTAAAATACTTTAACATGAAAAATTACATGGGATTTTACTTGGGATGTTTTTAGGCCAATTATAAATACGTCTGCCCTAGTATTACATTTTTGATGTTCTTAATCAGATATACACTATTAATCCCCAAAGGAAAAATAAATAAATAAGGATACAATGCACACTATGACACAAATAATAATAGAAATACATGATAGAAGAAATGGGAAAAAATACGGGAAACTAATTACTCAAAAATATATTTTTTCATCATTATTGTGGTGGAATCGGGTATCTTTAGATCAGATAGATAACATGCAATTACAGCTATACTTTGAATCCTGGTTTTATCACGTACATTTCTCATTTGCGCTACAAGCTTTTATTTTGAAGCGTAAACACCCACTTCCTGTTCAGGCCTAGCTAACTCTGCTTGACGCAGCTGGTTTACTTCTGGCTTCGTGGCTCATTGAATCGATCAGCTAACGGTTATCCCTCGGTATCGCTGCGCCGCATTGGCGGAAAATGTCGTGTTTGTTAACGACACTCGTAGCCGCGGTGCTGCTCGGTTCGGAGGCTTCCGGTAAAACTGTGAGGGGACTTTTTAGGAGCGAAGCGGCGAGGCAGGAAAATGGCCAGTTCATCACTAAATTCATGTTCCAAGGTAACGATGCTGATGTGCTGCTGCTGCTAACGTGTCACTTCATCAGCTGATCCTTATTTATAGCTCTCATTTACCATCGAGTAACTTGACAACCGAGTCTATGCTAGTTCAAATTTAGCAGATATTTACTTTTATATGTTTAATACAAAAAAGATGGGTTATTATTGTGATAAATAAGAGCCTGTTAGAGGAGTGTTACAACCAGGTTTTACATTTAGGGAGCAAAAACTTTTTCACAGGGTCTAGTTGGTTGGGATCATCATTTGAACACTGCTTTTAATATTTACTCAGGTCTTCTTTGTCTGTTATTGAAATTTATTTGCTAATCTGAAACATTTAAGTGTGACAAGTCTGCAAAACTAGATGACATCTTTAAGGGGGCAAATGCTTTTTCCCAGCACTCTCCTGTAATCTTGATTCTCTCGTTTGATTCACCAGGTGATAACGGTCTGTTGGCGTGTCGGCTGGATAATCCACCCCTGGCTGTAGAGAAGGAATCCAGACTGCTGCTGTATCAGGATATGGACTCAGACCTGGACAACCTGAGCTGCTCCCAGAGGCTCAGCAAAGCCCAGTTGACCAGTAAGAACCCGATTTCAGTGATAAAATGCTGATGAGTTCCTGCTGTATTGATTTACTCTTCCTCCTCAGTTCCTCTCAGCCAGGAAGAACACAACCAGACGATCTCTCGTCAGTTTTCCCCCACGGTCTGGCAGGTCCTGTACGCTGACAGGTACACATGTCAGGTATGTGGAAATATTCCACCCTCAACATCAGTTTTCCTCCTATTTATTCTTATTACTTTAAAGTTTTCCCCTCCTCCGTGTTTTCCCTCCAGGAGAGCTCAGCGACTCCTTCTCACTCTGATCTCAGTTTCACTCTCCTGCTGTTTAACGCCGACTCTGCTGGGAATCCTCTGGAGCATTTCAGTGCAGAGGAGGCAGGTCAGACCTGTGATGTGTGTGAAATGGGATTAGGATGCTGAGAGATGAAGTTATTAAATTAAATTCAGCAAGAAGAATCAGTGAACTATCATAGTTCTGCATGCTGGTTCTCTTTTTTTCTTGATTAGTTTGTGTAATCACACAGTAGGAGTTGATCCTAACTTATCTCCAGAATGTTTCCTTATTTTATTCCCTCAGGGTTGCATAGTTTCTACTTCCTGCTGCTGCTGGCCTACTTCATCGCCTGCTGCATCTACATCCAGCCTCTGTACCAGGCTCTGAGGAAAGGGGGACCCATGCACACCGTACTCAAGGTGCTGACGACCGCGCTGGCTCTGCAGGGCTTCTCCGCCCTCTGCAACTACATCCACCTGTCCAGGTAGGCTCGAAGGCAGCCTGTGTACTCTTTAATAGAATAATAAAACTGTGATTCTGATTGCTTCTCCTGTTTGCTGCAGATACTCCAGAGACGGTGCTGGCTTTCCTCTGATGGGCAGCCTGGCAGAGTGTACGTCAGATTTATCTAAATAAATTAAGCTAATGTTTATAAATGAGTACTAGAAGTTTTCTCTGTATTTCTGTGCAGTCTGGGACATGGTGTCCCAGGTGTCCATGCTGTACATGTTACTGAGCCTGTGTATGGGCTGGACTCTGAGTCGAGGCAGGAAGCCTCAGTCCAGACCTCTGCAGTGGGAGCAGTCTCCAGCCTCTACGGCGGTCGCTGTGGGCGGAGTCATCACTCAGGTAAACACCATTACTTTTACAGGTTTTCTTATGTAATCTGGTTTGAGATGTTTGGTTATTTTGGGACTTCCAGGGAGCGCTGCTTTTGTGGGAGCAGTATTCAGAGTCGGACAGCGATCATCACAGCTACCACGCCCAGCAGAGTCTGGCAGGTCTCCTCCTCCTGGCTCTGAGGGTGGGCCTGGCCCTGCTGCTGGCCTCCATCCTCTACCAGATCATCTCCACGGAGAGGAGCACCCTGAAGAGAGACTTCTACTTCTGCTTCGCCAAGGTAACCACACCGCGCCCTGCAGCAGCATCCAGATGTATTCATCCGCGAGGTCTCACCTTTTCACTCTGCAGGGCTGCTTCCTGTGGTTCCTCTGTCACCCAGTCCTCGTCCTCATTTCTGTGATCTTCAACGATCACCAGAGGGAAAAGGTTTGTTTTTATACACGTTTTATAATAACTTAGATGATTTTTTGCATTTTGAGTTTTCATCAACTTCTCTGTAGGTGGTGACCATCGGGGTGATCCTCTGCCAGTCCATCTCCATGGTGACCCTCTACCAGCTCTTCCTCTCTCGGTCTCTCTACTGGGAGGTGTCCTCCCTGTCCTCCGTGTCTCTGCCCCTCACCATGTCCAGAACGAACCACAGGGGGCGCTACTGATAAGAGCTACAATCACAAGTACGACAATCACGGTGTGGACTGAAGCGTCTTCTCCCCGGAACAGAAGGAGACCAAGAGAGCATAAAACTGCTCTGAGATCAGTTCTCCTGCACTGTTTACTGTATCCTGGGAGAGCCGTTATCACCACGGGTTACCAGGAAGCCACGGCGACAGACCGACCAGAGGAAGACATTCACTGCAACACACTACCTCTGATATTTACCTGGAGCTTCTGTCATGGTGGATGAGCAGGAGATCAAGTTCGTGCATGACTTCAGGAGGTTTATGGGATGCTGTGAAAGGAACGCAAGAGCAAACGGAGACGCATCAGGTGGTGAAGTCAGGAGTACTCATTACAAGAGCAGCAAACTTGGAAAGTTTGGTACTGGTTGTAGCTGCGATTAAAACCCAAATTACAGAATCAGAACTCTGAATTAAAGTTTAGAGATGCAGGGATTGAATTTAATAATCTAATTTAAACCTAATTAGCCAAAGAGAAGCGTTTTGTTCAGTTTGAAAGATCAAAACTCAGCCGGTTTAGATCTTTTTGAAGATTAATGCCAGTTCATGAATGGTTGATTAGAGGGTTCTGTATGAGTCAAGACTGAGATGTCTGTGGATGTAAAAAGAGATGATGCATAAAGATATGCACCAGTGGAAAATGGATGCAGTGTGTGTTCAGGAAGAGCCAAAGTGATGATTTCTTTCATCCTAAAGAAGCTGTAGCCTCTTGTCACTGTGAACATGAACTCATGAGCTGACAGCATGTGGAAACCAAACTATTACTGTATGTAGCTGCAGAATACTGCATGATCTAAGCCATTTTAAATCTAATTCCACACGTTCTCTCTCTTTTTTTAATATTATTCATTTGAGGCCCTTAAAAAAGTCCAAAATCTGTCATTCATTTGGGGTTGATACAAAAGCATCAAGCAGCAATCTGTCAGAATACTATGAAGCAGCTGAAAACAAAGGAGTTTACTGTAAACGAGCAACGCTAACGATACAATCAGTGTTTGTTTTCATTCTTGTCCCAGTTCTTTTCTCAACTCCCAACATCCTTGTTAAAGAAAACATTTTTTTCAACTTAATCACTAAAAAGTTACTTGGCACAAATTGATGAATCATACACCTCGGTTAAATTTGCAGTTGGACTGAAAATAATGCATGTCATCACTTTTTTGTCACACAATGACAATTGCACAATATCAGTCTGTTACTTTTTCTCCCCAGAGATTGTATTTCAGGCTTAAATTATGTCAAATGCAATAAATTATGTTTTCAAAAAACAATGCAAACTGAAGTTTCTGTCACTACCTATATCTGTGTACAAAGACTGTTGGATACCTATGACGGCGTACTAGGGCCACCGAGATGAAAAAGGTTGACATTAAAGTCAAAATGTTGAGATGAAATACAAAAGTGGGTGATTTTTAAGAACAGTCTGAGGAAGTAACCCCCATTGTGTTCCTGTTTTTGTTCCATTTTTATTATTAAAACTATCAGTGCTTTAAGTGGGCAGGTATATTTTAACCCTCAACATACCGGGACTTTTTTCCAGCGTACAGCGCATACTGGACCCTATATAGCATATTTGTTGATTTAAAAATAAAAATTTGTCACAAAAAAACCCCGTTGTTTTGGTGCACAACGCTTGCCGTACATTCAAGTGGATGTAGGTGTTTTGGATATGAGGAAAATGATCACAGGTGGTCAATATATTGAGTCTTTGAAGATGCAGACAGGCCTAATTGCGAGAAGGCATATTTACCACAGTAACCATAGCAGCAATAAGTTTATTGAATGTTTAAGTCTAAAAGGGACTCATCACTTGTTTTTAAGGAGCTTTTATTTTATATCTTTATTTTTAAATGTTATATTTTTCATGTCCACGTTGAAACCATGAGGCTTGAATTTGGCGTATGAAGATTCACTGGTTTTTTTCTTTGTAATTTCTGTACAATAAAATTCTTAATCTATAGATAAAATATCACCTATGTTTCTGTTCCATATTAGTATGTACTTCTATGGAGGTAGCTAAAGGACTGCTCATTTTCAATAAAGTTTGAATAGTTTTTTCCAGTAAAACACTCACACAACTCACAACGATAATAAAATCTACAAATACATTCAGGCTTATTCATGCTAATTTTCAAATAGTCAACTTTTGACTTGTTTTCTGCAAAAAGTATTTTAATTTTTCTAAAAATGCTAATTTTATTCTGGATATAGATGGTTTACTTTTTTCTTGATATTCTTATTTAAATTTCAACACCTTGTTTTTTTCTCAGTAGCACAAATATACAGTACTGTTGTAAATACCTATCTCAGAATCACTGAAAATATCTCGTCTCGTCTTCTTCCGCTTATCCGGGTCCGGGTCGCGGGGGCAGCATCCCAATTAGGGAGTTCCAGACAGTCTTCTCCCCAGCCACTTCTACCAGCTCCTCCGGCAGGATCCCAAGGCGCTCCAGGGCCAAACCAGAGATATATTTTCTCCAGCATGTCCTGGGTTGACCCGGGGGCCTCCTGCCGGCAGGACATGCCTGAAACACCTCCCTGGGGAGGCGTCCAGGGGGCATCCTAACAAGATGCCCGAACCATCTCAACTGGCTCCTTTCGACATGGAAGAGCAGCGGTTCTACTCCGAGTCTCTCCCGAATGTCCGAGCTCCTCACCCTATCCCTAAGGCTGAGCCCGGCCACCCTGCGGAGAAAACTCATTTCGGCCGCTTGTATCCGCGATCTCGTTCTTTCGGTCATTACCCAGAGCTCATGACCATAGGTGAGGATTGGGAGGTAGATCGACCGGTAAATCGAGAGCCTTGCTTTCCGGCTCAGCTCCTTCTTCACCACAACAGACCGGTTCAGCGTCCGCATCACTGCAGACGCTGCCCCAATCCGCCTGTCGATCTCCCGCTCCCTCCTTCCCTCACTCGTGAACAAGACCCCGAGATACTTGAACTCCTCCACTTGAGGCAGGACCTCTCTCCCGACCTGGAGTTGGCAATCCACCCTTTTCCGACCGAGAACCATGGCCTCAGACTTGGAGGTGCTGATCCTCATCCCAGCCGCTTCACACTCGGCTGCGAACCTCCCCAGCAAGAGCTGTAGGTCAGAGCTCGATGAAGCTAGGAGGACCACATCATCTGCAAAAAGCAGAGACAAGATTCTCCTGTCACCAAACTCAACCCCCTCCACACCACGGCTGCACCTAGAAATCCTGTCCATAAAGGTTATGAACAGGACCGGTGACAAAGGGCAGCCCTGGCGGAGTCCAACCCTCACTGGATACAGGTCCGACTTACTGCCGGCTATGCGGACCAGACTCACACTCCTCTGGTACAGGGACTGAATGGCCCTTAACAAA
Organism: Callopanchax toddi; assembly: GCA_006937965.1. Classification (NCBI taxonomy): domain Eukaryota; kingdom Metazoa; phylum Chordata; class Actinopteri; order Cyprinodontiformes; family Nothobranchiidae; genus Callopanchax; species Callopanchax toddi. Next base: position 132,207 of record SSNR01000611.1, on the reverse strand, counting down.
AGACCATCCACCCCGTACTCCTGGAGCGCCCCCCACAGGGTGTCCCTGGGGACACGGTCATAAGCCTTCTCCAAATCCACAAAACACATGTGGATTGGTTGGGCAAACTCCCATGACCCCTCCATCACCCTAGCGAGCGTAAAGAGCTGGTCCACAGTTCCACGACCAGGACGAAAACCACATTGCTCCTCTTCTATCTGAGGTTCAACTATCGACCGGACCCTCCTCTCCAGTACCCTGGAGTAGACCTTCCCAGGGAGGCTGAGGAGTGTGATCCCCCTATAGTTGGAACACACCCTCTGGTCCCCCAATGGGAACCACCACCCCGGTCTGCCACTCAACAGGGACTGCCCCCGATGACCACGCAATGTTGCAGAGACGTGTCAACCACGACAGTCCTACAACATCCATAGCTTTCAGATACCCAGGTCGGATCTCATCCACCCCCGGGGCTCCGCCACTGCGTAGTTTTTTGACTACCTCAGCGACTTCTGCCCCAGAGATTGGACAGTCCATCCCCAGGTCTCCCAGCTCTGGTTCCTCATAGGAATGCGTGTCGGTGGGATTGAGGAGCTCCTCAAAGTATTCCTTCCACCGTCCGACTATAGCCCCAGTTGATGTCAGCAGCTCCCCGTCCCCACTGTAAACAGTGTGAGCGAGTTGC
>SSNR01000611.1:120979-131533 GCA_006937965.1 Callopanchax toddi | reverse complement strand
GCCCTGTAGGCCTCCTTCTTCAGCCTGACGGCTCCCCTAACCTCTGGTGTCCACCAGCGGGTACGGGGGTTACCGCCACGATTGGCACCGGCTACCTTGCGACCACAGCTAGCAACAGCTGCCTCAACAATCGCAGAGCGGAACAAGGCCCATTCGGACTCAATGTCCCCCACTGCTCTCGGGACGCGGTCGAAGCTCTGCCGGAGGTGGGAGTTGAAGACCAACTTGACAGGCTCTTCTGCCAGGCGTTCCCAGCAGACCCTCACTATACGTTTGGGCCTACCAGGTCTGCGTAGCATCTTCCCCTGCCATCTGATCCAACTCACCACCAGGTGGTGATCAGTTGACAGCTCCGCTCCTCTCTTTACTCGAGTGTCCAAAACATACGGTCTCAGGTCAGATGATACAACTATAAAGTCAATCATAACCTAGGCTGCCCTGGTACCAGGTGTACCGGTGGGCATCCTTATGTTCGAACATGGTGTTCGTTATGGCCAAACTGCGACTTGCACAGAAGTCCAAAAACAGAACACCACTCGAGTTCAGATTGGGCGGGCCGTTCCTCCCAATCACGCCCCTCCAGGTCACGCTGTCATTGCCCACGTGAGCGTTGAAGTCCCCCAGCAGGACTATGGAGTCCCCAGTAGGAGCGCTATCCAGCACTCGTCCCAGGGACTCCAAAAAGGGTGGGTACTCTGAGCTGCTATTTGGAGCATAAGCACAAACAACAGTCAGGACCCGTTCCCCAACCCGAAGGCGCAGGGAAGCTGCCCTTTCGTCCCCCGGAGAAAACCCCAACATACAGGCAGAGAGTCTTGGGGCTAACTGAAAATATCATTTTTTAAAAACCTCCTTCTTATTAACCTAAATTTATTACATCTGACAACACAGAAATACATTTATCATTTTTCACATCATTTAATTAAACACATTAAGTGCAACAAAGTGTAATCTATTTTTATAAAATTGAATATAATATGAACTTTATGAGGTCCATAAACTAAGTGTACATTTCTAATGAATGAACCACAATATTTAAATCGGTTTGACTTCAAATAAAAACGTACGTGTTTTAGTGTTAAAAAAATTACTTATCAAATGAGATAAGAATTTAAAAAAGAATAAATGAAACTTCGTCACGAACAGGATTCGAACCTGTGCGGGGAAACCCCATTGGATTTCGAGTCCAACGCCTTAACCTCTCGGCCACCGTGACTACGTATGCCATTGTACGTCATGACGTCGGTATATAAATAAACACTTCTGTCGGCGATTACGCTTGACTTTTCGTATCAGATATATACACTACATACAAAAGTACAATTATTCGTCTTCCTATTCCCAAAAAATATGTCACCGTTTAAATTAAAGTTATGCACGTGAGCAAAACTCGTATTTCGTCACGTGGTAGCCTATCTTCTTGAAACGAGTTTTCTAGGAGGAGCAGTAATTTGACACATTTTACCAAACAACCCAAAAGTTTCAACATATCTTCTCACCTTTGCATTTTCACCATTTTGTAATTATTCCAAAGTAAAAATGCTGGAAACGTAACATGCTTGCTAGAACCTTCAAGGTGCTTCCAGTACATCCGATACGCTGCCTGTCGGTGATAGAGATATATTCATGGTCAGCTTGGAAATATATACAAAATATTATATACATTAAACATTTGATGAATAATCAAACTTAAGCATAGTTTAAGACACCTGCTATTTTTGGTATTGTGTAGCACTGTGAATGTAAGAGTCTTTGAAGCTACAATGCTTAGTTGTGACTTCTACAAAACTAGGTGTTCAGTTGACAGTCTGTTTTCCCTGTTTATTGAACGCATCACCAATTGCATCTAGTAGATCCTACATTTCTATTGGCTCGTGAGTCTAAGTCCCGCCTACTTCTGACCAGCAATAATAGCATTGTGGTTACACAGTTAGCAGCAAGAGCATTACAGCAAAGATGATCAACTGGAAGGTAAATATGATTAAAGCTTTTATTCTGCAATGATCAGGTTAACGCTTAAGCAGTTTTTGTTATCTCTAAGGTTTATTTGTTGGTCATATTGTGTTTAAATGTCACTAGTCCAATGCTAACATATCCATAGTTTTCTATTTTCTTCCTTAGCTTCACCTGTTTACACTTCGACCAAATAGTTTCGTATTAACGTGAATAAGGTGTTGTTAGGTTATTTTGTTGGAGAAATAATATATGCGTTGATGTGATCCATTTGAGGATTTGAAATATGTAGAAATTAACGTCAGGCAGTGGTTAGAAATAACGACCAAAACAGTTGTTAAAGTTAAAAAGTTATATTAGAAGTAGTCATAAATTGAATAGTGACTTTGCCGAATTTGAAAGTAGTGTATTATTGCATAATGACCTGCTTTTCTATGTTTTATTCTTTGTGAAAACACATCCATTTTAAATTTACAAGTTTTGTGAATAAAGTTTGGTACGTGAGAACTAGATGTGTGATATTTAAGAAGTGGAGCTTAGGTTAAACATGGAATGCAGCTGCTCAGCCCCCCTTCCAGTGACCAAATTAACTTCCACCTCTGATGGTCAGCTGGAGACCCTGGTGGCTGATGGGATGGCCAAAAACATCTTCTCGAGCGTCCCTGACTGTTCCAGAGCTTTCTTCCTTATCATAATAATAATTTTAAAAAACACTGTATTTCCTCTATCAAGAATGTATTTTTATCTGTCAAAAGGCTGAGAGCTCTAATCTGTTCCCAGGCTTTGGACAATGTCCCCCTTCTGTTTTACATCCTCGCCCTGAAGACACTGCTGCTGTGTTTGGGTTTTGCGGGGGTGAAAATCTACCAGAGTAAGAAAGCAGAGGCAGCCCTGAAGAAGCAGCAGGCAGAGAAGAGGAGGCTGGCCCAACAGACTCAGGAGCTAATTGACAACTTAAAGGAGGACTGAGAAAAGGCATTACATGTCATTTTACTGTTTAAGGTACATCTAATTTTATTTTTCACATTGCATACTGCAGTTATTTACTTGCATTCTCCAAACTAATATAACTTTTTTCTCCTTCTGATCAGAGCTACTCTAATCCTAAAGAGTCAGATGTCTGACTACCATGCTTCAGGAGACTGATTGTGGTTCCAGGACATTTATACTTTTTGTGTAAATGTTTGACTTGTTTTTATAAGAAGAAATCAAAGCAGAAATCATGCTAATCCATGGATGAAGACTGACACGAGGACATGCCAAACTGACTCAAACTCATAGACCTTCATCTGCATTATTCAGTCAGTTTAACCTGACGTTTACGGAAGTTTTGTGGAAACAAATATTAGACCTGAATAAGCTTCTGAACGGAGTTTGTTGTTGAAAAAAATCAACTGAACAAGCTTTGTGCTCTTTTGGCATAAATTATAATAAACAGTTTGTTCTACATGCACCAGTGTTGTTTATTCTTGAAAACCTTTTAAACCCTTTAATTTTTGTGAAACTCAGATTTTGTTTAAACAATTTCTAACAAGTTCCTAACAAGATGTAAACAACTTTTAACAGCTGTGTAAGACGGTCATGTAGGTTCTCTGTTCTACCAGCAGAGGGCGCTGCTGCTCAGTCTGTGAAGCTTCAAACTGCTCATTGTTAGAAGGGTTTTTTAACATTTTCTGCTAATTTTTTCCAGTAATCAAATTCCCATCCTGGCACACATCCTGTGTCTGGTTGTGGAATTTTGTTCAGGTTTTCAGGTCCTAAACACAAATGAGGTTGGATCTCTCCAAAGAAAAAGGCATCTTATGCAAGCTTGCTTTTAAAAGTAAAAATATATTTAAATAAAAGTAAACATCTCTACATTTACCAGGATCACTGATGAATCATTTTAAGTAATATTAAAATCATAATAATATACAGAAATTTCATAAAACCCTGCATCAACAATCCATATAATGACTGCAGATTAATATACCTGCACATTTGTTGTCTAGTTCAATTGTGCAAATAAGCCATGTGTGTATGGAAAGCCATTTTAGTCAAATTTAAATAAGTACAAGTAAATAATTAATACAGACCCAGCGCACAGAAAAAACTCCACCCCCTCATTTGAATATAACAAAATTAATAGCTTGAAATCTAAAACGGATTTAAAATTAAAAGTCCCTGAAATACGTAAAATAGCTTTACAAAATAAAAGTGTCACAAAATAAAACACCATTATGAAATAAATAATACATTTTTAAAAAGTATAGAAATAAATAAAATTGGCGACCAAAAAAAAAATATCTCAATGAAAATGTTTTTTCATATAAATGTTATTTTTATTTCAAGGGGACATTAATTTCTTTAATGGAGTATTTACTAGTTATTTATCAGTAACAGCATTGGTTTTTGTTTTTACTTTTTTCCCTAAGGGGGGATATTTATTTCATGGAGCACTTATGATTTCCTAATAACAGTTATTTATTTATTTAAATTAGACTAAAATGGCTTTCCATATTGTGTGCATCCATCTCTGTTCACAGAACATATTACCTATAAAAATACAGATCTGATATTTTTGTCTTTGGATTTAAATCAGTCTATATTATTCTAATTGATTATTAGTTTATTATAGGAAATAAAATAAGTTCACTGTGTCTCTGAAATGATTTTTTAAAGTTGTTGTTTGATTTATTACATTTAAAACATTAAATTAATCAGAGCATTCAACTCCTTAAAATTAAGTGGTATCTTTTATCAAATCAAAGTGCGTAAGTTGAGTTTGTGTAAACCGTTTAGACAGATCAGTGATTGAATGCAGCTGGACCAGCACTCACAGGTCTTGCATACTGTCACGTCTCAAACTATCATGCATGCCGATGTTGTGCAACAACTTCCCGAGTTCATAGTTTATTGCATCATCAGCTCAACCAATGCATGTTCCTTTCCAGCCCCAAACCAGCAGCTTGTTTATGTCCTGGCAGGAAAAGTTGTAGGAAATAAAAGTTGTGATCCAGATGTTTCCTCTAACAGCTGGGAAACAACTTCTAGATCCAAAACAAAACAGAAAGGAATCACATAATTTCAGAGAAATGACATCATAAGAGCAACATTTATCAGAAGTAATCTACTTTCTTTCTCTGGAAGTCACTGTTGTAGTTCCTGCCCTTGATAAATTCCCCCCCCCCAAAAAAAAACAACAAAAAAAACAAACAAAAAAACAGGCTATCTCAGAGGGAGGAACTTCCCGTAAAGTTCACGTCCTTTCCATGTTTTTATAACGGATTCTGCTGGTGTTCCCATAAGGACAGCAGACAGACTCTGGGTGAGTAGCCCTCATTCTATCTACCATGTAAATGATTTATTTTTAGTATTATCTGATAGTTTTCATTTGTTCCAGAACAGAAACCATGACAAGTCCGAGGTTGGGTTTCCTGAGCAGCGTGCTGCTCGAGTGGCAGTCACGCTCAACTTTTCTAGGTAACTCTCTCTGGTTCGGCTTAGGAGGATGTGTGTTGAGGATGATGCATGATGGGAATGTTGTCCCTGCAGGTCGATCGGTGCTGCCCGTGTTCCTGCTCGTCAGGCTGGTGATGCTGGGAGCTGCAGCCCAAACAGCCTGGCTGCACGATGAGGAGGAGTTCGTCTGTAATACACAACATCGGGAATGTACGGTGCTCTGCTACGACAGAGCAAGCACCGTGTCGCCTGTTCGGCTGTGGACTCTGCAGGTGCTGCCTAAAACACAAGGACCTTCATTTATATGTTAAAACCTTTAGATAGTAATGTGTTTTACACAGAAACATCCCTAAGATGACCAAACTATTCCTTTAAGGTGATTATCTTGGTGTTATGTGGGTATTTGCTCTTGCCTTTTCCTGAAATCCTTCCTAAACACTGAAATATGTCACCATAACACTGACAGCAGCCTCTACTCTACAGCTGCTCCTGGTTTTGGCTCCCGGTCTGGTCTTCCTCCTCTACCTGATCCACGTTAACAACCAGGAAGTCCAGGTGGGAGCAAACAGAGGATTAATGTGCACAAATATTAAAGACATCTCATTTAAAAAAAAAATTTTTAAGGTAAAGGAGGGAGAGGTCAAACGTCACACTCTGGGGGTGTACCTGGCCTGTGTGATTGTCGTCATCCTGGTGGAGGTGAGAGGTCGTTAATACATTAATAATGTGTGGATTTTACAGTGTTTCTATATCGAGTTCCTTCTTTTGCAGATTGTCTTCGCTGTCATTCAGTGTGGACTCTACAACTTTGTGATTTCCACTAGATACACGTGTATGAGTGCTTCGTGTCCTCACAGCGTGGACTGTTTCGTCCCCCACGCCAAGGGGAAGACAGTGTACCTGCTCATCATGTTCGCAGCCTCCTGCGTCTCCGTCCTGCTGAGCGTGGTGGAGGCTGTGTGTGTGCTGAGGTGCAGGAAGAGGCAGGAGGTGGACGTGTCGGACCAGCAGTCAGAACCGAGTCGGTGCTTCCTGACTCAGCTGCTGGCCCTGTGGCACTCCTCTGCTGGACTCTTAGGTACTGACAGGAAATAGGAGACCTTCCTGTGACTGTCAAAATACTGAACCATGTGTTCCGTCTCAGGTAAAACCCTCCTCCCCGTGCTGCTCCTGGTCCGATTCGTCATCTCGGGAGCAGCAATCAAACCAGTCTGGGACAACGACTTCAGAGACTTTTACTGTAACACTCAGCAGCCGGGCTGCAGCCAGGCCGCCTACAGCATCCTGTTTCCCTTCTCGTTAGATCAGTACTGGACTCTGCAGGTGAACACAAACACACAGCACGCAACAGCTTGGTCAAACAGGTCGATCATTTCTGTTTTCATCCTTATTTTTGATCCAGATGGCTGCAGTTGTGGCTCCTGGTCTGATTTTCCTTTGCTACTTGGTCCACCTTGTGGTCAGGGCCAAACAGGTGACTAACAAACACAAATCAAAGAGTTTCATAGAACAAATAATTGATTTAAAAAAAACTGGAGAAAGAGCTACTGTACATTTTTATGTTTTTCTGTCAGGATGGAGCAGAAGTCGTGGCTAAAAGTCGTGTCCTCGGAGTCTATTTGGGCATCTTAACTGTTGTGTTTATGCTGGAGGTAATTAAAAATACACATTTACTGCCCAAGTTTGTTTTATGAATGTGCTCCAGCTTTGTTACTGCCAGACCTTAATTATTAAGGTTTATTAAGGCTTAATAAACAGAGAAAAACATCATAACTGCCTAAGAAAACCTAAAGCTGCTTCTCTGTGCTTTCAGGTGGGATTTGCTGTGGGACAAGTTCTGATTTTTGGCTTCATCTTGTCAAGAAACTACAGCTCTTCAGTCAGTCCATGTCCCATTATAGTGGACTGTGTCCTCTCCCAAACAACAGAGAAGTCCCTGTTCATGAGCATCATGCTGGTCCTGACGTCTCTGTCCAGCCTGCTGACTCTGGTGGAGACGGTGAGTTCACTGCCCTCACGTTAGTAGCTGTGCATTTCTTCATTTAAGTGTCGTTAAGAACACGTTTGGTTTCTTTTTTTTAGGGCTTGACATTCAGGAAGTGGAGGGCTGAGAAAAAGCAACAGAACAGCTGTAAAACTTCAGACTGTCATCTGAGAGCGCCGGTCAGGAAGGAAGAAGAAAACACAGAGAAGAATAAACCAATCAGCTAAGATGAAAAGAGAAGATTTTATCCTAAATGTGCACACTTTATTCTCACATGGTCATGTTTCTTAACCAGAATTTAATTTCTAAATTTTTGGTCAAGTATTCAACTTGACCAAAAATTCTTAGTTAATAGTTGAATGAAAACTAATCTACTTTTAACACAAATCTACAAATAGAAATGTCATTAACCTTTTGATGTTCTGATCAACATGTGGTAGAACACATATAGTCTTTATATAATGTGTTGACGTCAATCTTTTCATATTTTTCTGCCCATTAAAACACTCTGTAACCTCGGTTTCCCATTTGTCATCACGTATTATTTAGTTTTCCACAAAATGATCTTCAATTCTTACTTTTTCTACCAAGTCAAGTGTTTCCTAATGGAATTAAACAGCCAGAGGAATCTGATATAAACTCAGTCACCTTGGTAGTACAATGAGTAAAGTGTCTGAAGGCCGTGTAGAAGACAGATGTTTCTCTTTGTCTGAAAGGATTCAGCCTTATCTGGGAAAACATGGAAGTTGGACTCTTTACAGAAAACAAGTTCTTCATTTATTGGCTTGGAAGTCCAGAATCAGGCCTTGAGAACAGATGCTCAGGTGTGTCTATAAAACAATCAGGTTCTCTCAGATTGGACATGAGGCCTCCTGGTTCTCAAACTGTTCTGATAAGGGTTTGAAATAAAGATCCTGCCTTTCAACCAAGTCTTAGATCACCAGTCTTTTTCAACATGACCGCGTGCACGCTGACAGAAAGCCGACAATGCAGAAATTTGAATTTTACTGGCCAAAAAAGTTTGGCGGCCAGAAATAATGCAAAGGGGTCTATAGGAGGAAGGAGGGTCTTCATCAGAATGACATATGTTGTGGAACTCTACCCATAGATCATAGTTTAGACCTGAAATATCATTTAAAACATTTAGAAAACTTTGATACATAGAAAAATAATCCAGATAGCTGCTTTAAACACACAGAAAAACACCAGAAAACGATCTTTACTACTCTGAACAACCAGCAGAGGACGCTGTTGCTCAGTGTGTTTAGTCAGCTGCAGGGTTTCAAGACAATAACTTTAAAAAGAAATGTATTGTTTTAACTTACAGACTGGAAATGACCAAACAAACCGTACATTTATCTATCTGATGACAGACAATAACTCATTATTTCCTCAGATTAGATGATGACCAAGGTGTTGGTCCTGGAGGTTGTACAGGGAAAAAACTTCCAAAAATAACACCCAATAACTTTAAATAAAACAATGAAGGAAGATGGAGAGTGGAAACAAAACAATCCACAGCCATAAATGATTTAAGGAACTTTATTCTCTTTTATCACATTTGATTTACTCAGGTATTCTAGTTTCATTCTCAGTATAATTATGCATTTGCAGTTGAAGAATTTCATGATTAAATTGCCCAATGATTTTGTTTCTTTTTACGTTTGACAAGTGGTAAAAGAAACAGTAGAGCAGTTTCATGGCTACCCTATAAAGTGTACAGGAACCTGATTTTCACACTTTATTTTAACAGGAGTTGTTTGTGTGGTAGAGGAACCATACTCACAAGGCTTAATGGAAGTCCTTTTACATAACATAAAATCAAGAGGATCTGTTGTAACTTCATCATTATGTTTATCTTTACAATATTTAAGAATGGTTTCAACTGTTGTAAAGATGAAAGTATTTCTTTCTTTGCATTTACCTTGACTATTTACCAATGTATTCATTTCATCAGTACATTTACTATCTTCCATCTTTTGTGGATGGATGTGTTGTGTTTGGAACCACTCATATTGGTCAACAGAGAGTACATCAGGAGTGAACAGCAGCAGCAGCAGACCAGCAAACAGCATCTTCATGATTCCCTGTGAAGAGAAAAAAAAAATCTAAAATAGAAACTTTTTTCTTAGTTGTTGTTGCTTCAGTTCACCAGCTGCCTGAATCTGATCACACATGGTCAGTTTAAATTATTATTATTAATTTAGGAGGACATTTGTTTTGTTTAGATAAACTAATGAGTTTTATAACAGTCTTCTTGTGCCTTCAGATTTTAACAGCTTGAGCATCATCTTACTGACTTAAACAAAGTCTTCATTTGTTTCCACACACGTCAAGTCTCCTCAACCTTCTTACTTTTAAGACACATGCACAAAGTATGTATTTAACCCAAGCTGAAATAACAGAAAAACAATATATGACCAGTTTATACTAAGACCAATGTGCTATTATGTTGTTTTTTAAAACAGATGACTTACGGTAGTGATGAGAAACTGAACTGACTGACACAAAGTGGTCCAGTGAGGACTTGATGTCCAAAGCAGAGGAGTGAAGATGTTCAGAGAGGAGAATGTTCTGCAGTCGAGCTGAAATAAAGTGATAAAATCAGACGGTGGACATCACCTGCTTCATTATCCAGTTTCAGTAAAGAAACATGCATTTAAGAAGAGGTTGATGACAGCTTTATTTAAGATTTAAAAGTACATTATGTACATTATGCAAGCGATTTTCTAGAATTCTAGAAAATTGCTTGATAAAGAACCAGCCATACCACATCAGGCGAAGCTGATTTATATATTTTGACTGCTGTTAACAAAGCATTAACATAAACTGAAGTCTAAGTCATTTTAGGTGTGTGTTTTTTGCAGGAATGAAGACTCTCTAAGAAATTACTTTTTCAAGAAATATCATAAACTCCAAAACCTCTGTCTTCATACAATTTAATGTATTTATTTTCCTTTATTTATGTAAATGCCCTGACGAGTATTATTCAGACACTTTCAGTATCACTTACCTTATTTCTTGCTCAGCTGTTTGTCTCAGGTAGGTTTGAGGGTTTTATCTGTTGCACAGGTAGAAAGTTGATGAAGTGAGTCAAGACGCCACTTGGTGGAGAAGTCTTCAATGAAGGAAAATCACCAAAGCTGCAACCCTGTTTGAGTCCACCCTTAATATAC
>SSNR01000611.1:88647-120928 GCA_006937965.1 Callopanchax toddi | reverse complement strand
GGAATTAAACAGCCAGAGGAATCTGATATAAACTCAGTCACCTTGGTAGTACAATGAGTAAAGTGTCTGAAGGCCGTGTAGAAGACAGATGTTTCTCTTTGTCTGAAAGGATTCAGCCTTATCTGGGAAAACATGGAAGTTGGACTCTTTACAGAAAACAAGTTCTTCATTTATTGGCTTGGAAGTCCAGAATCAGGCCTTGAGAACAGATGCTCAGGTGTGTCTATAAAACAATCAGGTTCTCTCAGATTGGACATGAGGCCTCCTGGTTCTCAAACTGTTCTGATAAGGGTTTGAAATAAAGATCCTGCCTTTCAACCAAGTCTTAGATCACCAGTCTTTTTCAACATGACCGCGTGCACGCTGACAGAAAGCCGACAATGCAGAAATTTGAATTTTACTGGCCAAAAAAGTTTGGCGGCCAGAAATAATGCAAAGGGGTCTATAGGAGGAAGGAGGGTCTTCATCAGAATGACATATGTTGTGGAACTCTACCCATAGATCATAGTTTAGACCTGAAATATCATTTAAAACATTTAGAAAACTTTGATACATAGAAAAATAATCCAGATAGCTGCTTTAAACACACAGAAAAACACCAGAAAACGATCTTTACTACTCTGAACAACCAGCAGAGGACGCTGTTGCTCAGTGTGTTTAGTCAGCTGCAGGGTTTCAAGACAATAACTTTAAAAAGAAATGTATTGTTTTAACTTACAGACTGGAAATGACCAAACAAACCGTACATTTATCTATCTGATGACAGACAATAACTCATTATTTCCTCAGATTAGATGATGACCAAGGTGTTGGTCCTGGAGGTTGTACAGGGAAAAAACTTCCAAAAATAACACCCAATAACTTTAAATAAAACAATGAAGGAAGATGGAGAGTGGAAACAAAACAATCCACAGCCATAAATGATTTAAGGAACTTTATTCTCTTTTATCACATTTGATTTACTCAGGTATTCTAGTTTCATTCTCAGTATAATTATGCATTTGCAGTTGAAGAATTTCATGATTAAATTGCCCAATGATTTTGTTTCTTTTTACGTTTGACAAGTGGTAAAAGAAACAGTAGAGCAGTTTCATGGCTACCCTATAAAGTGTACAGGAACCTGATTTTCACACTTTATTTTAACAGGAGTTGTTTGTGTGGTAGAGGAACCATACTCACAAGGCTTAATGGAAGTCCTTTTACATAACATAAAATCAAGAGGATCTGTTGTAACTTCATCATTATGTTTATCTTTACAATATTTAAGAATGGTTTCAACTGTTGTAAAGATGAAAGTATTTCTTTCTTTGCATTTACCTTGACTATTTACCAATGTATTCATTTCATCAGTACATTTACTATCTTCCATCTTTTGTGGATGGATGTGTTGTGTTTGGAACCACTCATATTGGTCAACAGAGAGTACATCAGGAGTGAACAGCAGCAGCAGCAGACCAGCAAACAGCATCTTCATGATTCCCTGTGAAGAGAAAAAAAAAATCTAAAATAGAAACTTTTTTCTTAGTTGTTGTTGCTTCAGTTCACCAGCTGCCTGAATCTGATCACACATGGTCAGTTTAAATTATTATTATTAATTTAGGAGGACATTTGTTTTGTTTAGATAAACTAATGAGTTTTATAACAGTCTTCTTGTGCCTTCAGATTTTAACAGCTTGAGCATCATCTTACTGACTTAAACAAAGTCTTCATTTGTTTCCACACACGTCAAGTCTCCTCAACCTTCTTACTTTTAAGACACATGCACAAAGTATGTATTTAACCCAAGCTGAAATAACAGAAAAACAATATATGACCAGTTTATACTAAGACCAATGTGCTATTATGTTGTTTTTTAAAACAGATGACTTACGGTAGTGATGAGAAACTGAACTGACTGACACAAAGTGGTCCAGTGAGGACTTGATGTCCAAAGCAGAGGAGTGAAGATGTTCAGAGAGGAGAATGTTCTGCAGTCGAGCTGAAATAAAGTGATAAAATCAGACGGTGGACATCACCTGCTTCATTATCCAGTTTCAGTAAAGAAACATGCATTTAAGAAGAGGTTGATGACAGCTTTATTTAAGATTTAAAAGTACATTATGTACATTATGCAAGCAATTTTCTAGAATTCTAGAAAATTGCTTGATAAAGAACCAGACATACCACATCAGGCGAAGCTGATTTATATATTTTGACTGCTGTTAACAAAGCATTAACGTAAACTGAAGTCTAAGTCATTTTAGGTGTGTGTTTTTTGCAGGAATGAAGACTCTCTAAGAAATTACTTTTTCAAGAAATATCATAAACTCCAAAACCTCTGTCTTCATACAATTTAATGTATTTATTTTCCTTTATTTATGTAAATGCCCTGACGAGTATTATTCAGACACTTTCAGTATCACTTACCTTATTTCTTGCTCAGCTGTTTGTCTCAGGTAGGTTTGAGGGTTTTATCTGTTGCACAGGTAGAAAGTTGATGAAGTGAGTCAAGACGCCACTTGGTGGAGAAGTCTTCAATGAAGGAAAATCACCAAAGCTGCAACCCTGTTTGAGTCCACCCTTAATATACTCTCTAAAAGAACGGGAAGTGTCTGCTGCAATATTATCTGATCAAAAATCATTTGACTATAAGACACCTAAGTCAGAGTGAACCTGTTAAACATTATGACGTTAGAATGAGATAAGGAGTGGAGAGCTGATAATCCTTATGCCTCAAAAGCCCTTAGACTCAATGATCCATTGTAACTTTTCACAGGCCAGTTTTAAAATTTACGTAGCTATCTCTTACAATATTTGCTGATATGATTCACTTTTCATTTCACAAACGCCTGAGAATGGTTTATCTGTTCTTTATGCAGATATTAGCTGCTAGTAGTCATTCTGCCTACTGCTCACAGAAAACACCAATTTAACGAGGCAACACATCTCCTGAAATGTCACGTGAACAATGTGTCAGTTTGTGATCTCAAAAATGTTTTCTCATCAACTCTATTTGATCTTCTGATTCCTGCTAAAACTAGAAACAATATGAAAAATATAGCTAAATTAATTATAACACCATCACAAAAGCCAGACATGAATATTTGCTGCGTCTTTACTGCAGCCAACTTCAACCCATGGTTATAGCACTTCTTAAAAAATGTACAAAAATGTGTAAAAAGAAAAAAAAAGAAAAAAAAAGGCAAATAACTTAAATAAATTTGAATAAACTCAAAAAACTACAGAGAAATGTTTTTAATAGCCTCCAATACCACTTAATGTTTGAAACTTTACATTTTTAAGTATTTAAATGATCATCCTTTAATGGGTTAAAATACATTTGTTATTTTACAGTTTCTTTATTTACTTATTTTACTCTTTTAAAAAACATTTGTACTTTTTTAAACCTTGTTACTTTTTCTTGCTTTTATTTCCTTATTCAAACTGTTTTGTGAAAGTTTCAGGTTTGGGCAGCAAATCAAAAGGGTTAAATCTATTGTCGTGAAATCCGAAGCCCATCTACCCTTTTTTCTTTCAGACTGCTGCCTTCTGCCAGACCTAGAGAGAGACATTTATTGGGATAACTACAAGTCTGAGTGGATGAATCAAATACCTGTAATGTAATCAGGGCCGGATCTAGCCAGCCCCACTAAGGGGGGCAGGTAGAATATCAGGGGGGACGAGTCTGGACATGCTAAGAATTTTTTGGTCATCACATCCTCCCCAATCCCTTAAATCAATGGTTCCCAATTATTTTCTGTCGTGCCCCCCTTTGGGGTAAGAAAAAAAATTGCGCCCCCCTGAATTGAAATCTGATATAGAACCAGAGAACATTTAATTATTTATCTGTAAAAACTACTGGATGGTTTCTGGCATCACAAATATGATTATCAAATTAAGAAATGAGCTTCAACACTTTAAAACTATTTCAAAGTTTAGTTTATTAACTTTTTCAAAGATTTTTTATTAATTGTAAACATTAGCTGGCCACTACAACATCGAATTCTTTTTCAAAACCTCAAATCATTTTTAACATTTTAAACTAATTTTTAACCAGACTAGCGATATTCTTCAACTTTTCTTTTAAAAAAGTCCAGGGGCTTGTTGTATAACTGGGGTGTGAGGTCTCCAGGTGCTGCTTTGGTTTCATTCTGTCAGCTGCTACGATTTTTAGGCAGAAAACACAAACGAGTCTGTCTTTTTCTTTTGCAGGCTACCATCACTACTTGCCTCTTGTGTAGGAGTGGGAATTGATAGGTTTTTATCAATATCAATGCCATAGTTGATTCTGCTTATTGATCAGATTCCTTAACAATTCTTCAGTAGTTGTTAAGCAGCAAAACAAAGTTCTACTCAGTCTTCTGCACCACAAGCAACCATGGTGTGATTTGTGTGTGTTAATTTTTTTCCAAGTACTAGGATAAATTAAGTTATTGCTGAATAAAACAAGAACTACAGAGAGGTCTGATCGTTGATTAAATGTTAAAAGGGCTTGCCATAATGGCGACAGCATCAGAGCGACGAGGACAAACCCGGGTCACCCGGTCCTGCTCCTGGACTCAAACCTCTGCAGAGCCTTCAGCCTCCTGAGTCTCAGAGTGGAGCAGAGTAAAGCAGAGTGGGGGACTCGGCGTTTGTTGCAACTTTATCTGTAAACGCTGCCGCGGGTCGGTGCGGTCATCTGGACCTCACCTTGTTAACCACCCCCCTCCCCCCCGCTCGCACTGCGCTGGTCTGACAAAAACCGGGTTATTGTTCTGTCGGACCAGAGAGAGGTGTATAAAAGTCTAATTTCTCCATGGGAAAGATTACTGACCAGCAAATTTTGGGAAAAACGGAAACAAGAGAATCGTTAAGAAGAAATGTTAAAGTTGGAGGAGAACAACTCTGATGGAACTGGTCTGTTGGAACCGGTTCTAAGCTGAAACAGGTTCTAAGCTGGAACAGGTTCTCAATTCCCACCCCTACTTGTGTCTCCACTGTTTTTCTTTTCACCGTCATAAACTTCTCCATCTCCACTCCTCCATCAGCGCTCTCACTCTGTACACTGGAGGGGTACTCTGTCTACTTCTGCTGGTTAAAAGGGAAGTCTATTGATTAGATTGAACGCTGCTGCCACCTAGCGACTGGGGGTGGTTTAGCATTCCATTTTGAAGAAAATGTGCCCAAAAATAATGAATTCACACTTCATCCCGCGCCCCTCCTGTAAAGCCCCCGCGCCCCCCCAGGGGGGCGCGCCCCACTAATTGGGAACACTGCCTTAAATGCATCAAAAACTACACCATCATCATATCAGTTCCTCTATCCATATATTTATTTTCACATTTGATCCATACCCTCTGCATTTACCCGGGCTTGGGACCGGCACAAGTAGGACACTGGCTGATGCCCTGTTGAGGCTGCATTTATCTGTTTATTTTTTGTTTTGTTTTTTGTTCTTTTTTGAGTTTTTTTATTTTTCTTTCTTTCTGTCATTTTGTTTTTGTCTTTTATTTGACTTCATTTTATCTTTATTTTTTAATTTTATCTTATATATTTAACCCTTATTTTCTGTCTTTTAGATAATTTTTATTTTTTTAATCTATTTTATCTGTTGAACCTTTCTATTTTGTCTTTTAGATTATTTTTATTTTTTTAATCTATTTTATCTGTTGAACCTTTCTATTTTGTCTTTTAGATTATTTTTATCTTTTTTTATCTATCTTATATGTGTATTGAACCTATCTTTTGTGTTTATATTACTTTTTATCTTTTATTTTTATTTGAATGAAAAAATGAAGGCAGTGATCCTGATAGATCAAAGAAGGTTTTTGCACATGGCTCTGCTTGCACTGCATGGACCACTGTCAAGTGCAGTTGGTGGTTAGCAGTGGATATAGGGAATATCCTTCCCTACCTTCTTCTGCAGTAAGGCCTGAACCCCACCCCTCACCCCACTCATGACAGGAGCTCCATCATAGCACTGACTGATCATTTCAGCTGCACTATAGCCTGATTCAGAAAGATGCTGAAGAATTTGGGTGGTAATAAATTCAGCATCTAACTGACTGAGGTCAAGCGGAACACCTGATTGGTCTGCTTTTAAAGATGATTTTAAAGACAAAATCAATAGGAACACAAACTAATCACTAATCAGCAATTTACTAACATCAAACTATGATACAGTCTGAATTATGAATTACTAACAACACATTTCTGAATGGCCTAAGAAGACCATAACACATTTTCCAAAAATTAAACCCAGGTATAGTGTTATTGCATCCAGTTTGAACATACAGCTCAACTTGGTTCATCACTTGTTAAATGAAGTATTTAGCTGTAAAATATTTCAACTTGCTTTAACTGACTGTACTACTTAAACTAACTATAAATTGTAATAACTTAAACATATTTCTTTTATTGCTGTGAACCTTCATGAACCCTCTGAAATTTCTTACTGAAACTGATGCCAATTTCAATCATTTTGGCTCAGTTTAAAAACTGTTAGCAGAGATGGTAGCAGCGCCAGGTAAACCCCCAGGTAGAACACAACGATGTCGAACAAGTAACAAGACGAGAGACAATAATCAAAGTTGATGGAGCGATGTTGGGACCTGTAACACAATGTAAGTTGGTATGTCGGCGGCTCCCACAACAAAGCGCTCTCCTTTTATTGGGTAATACAACAGGTCAAAGTTCATTTTATCGTTCTCTGATTGGTCAGCGAGTTAACACAATTATTTCCTGTTTTCAACCTTTCACAATAAAAGCTTCATTACATATTACAATATTTACAACAATTAAAACATCAGAGCATCTTGTGTCAATGCTCAACACCCCCACTTGCTCTGAGGTTGTTCATTTCATTTTTACACATAATATGTTAAATCCTTTTAAACATTACACACCGAACATGTAGTTATCAAACTTTTTCAGTTTACTCACGGTTGCTGTTTTGGTCATTATATCTGCAACCATTTCTTCAGTTGGACAATAAATCAGAGTTACTACTCCTTTCTTTACCTTTTCTCTCACAAAATGACATTTAATGTCCACATGTTTACATCTTTGTCTCTGACTGAATCCTCTAGCCACATATCTAGCCTTATATTTGTCTGTTCCGTCTACATTCTTTTTCATTGTGAACACCCATTTTCCCCCCACTGTCTTTTTGCCCTTTGGCAAGGTAGATAGGGTAAATGTTTCATTTTTTGTTAGTGATGCCATTTCTTCTTCCATGGCCCTCTTCCACTCTTTAGAGTTTGGTGAGTTCACCGCTTCCTCATAAGATAAGGGTACTTCAGTAAATAGTCTATAACAATAGTCTGTATTTATCAAGGCTTGATCCTCTGCTTCAGTCACATAGTCATCTAGATAACTTGGCTTTCTCCTTCCTCTCTGGGGATAACGACCTGTGGTCTGCCCTGAATCACCTTGGGTCTTTGTTTGCCCACTAGTGCCCTCTGCTGGGGTTTCAGAGTCTTCATCTTCCTCCTGTTTTTGTTTGGTTTGAACCTTTTTCAGAATCTTTTCTTTTCTTATTCTGTTAGGGAACTCTGACTCTTCATCTGTCATGTCAGGTTGAGTCTCTTCTGTCTCCCTGCTTACAAACTTCACTAGCCTGTGCTTCATTACTTTTCCTTTCTGTGGAAAGTAGATTAAATAGGCTGGACTGTTTTTATCATGGCCCACAAAAACTCCCTCTTCACTTCTTGAGTCTAGTTTACCTTTATTCTGTTTGTACACGTAACAGGTGGTCCCAAACTTGTGCATTTTAGATAAGTTTGGCCTTTTTCCACTCAACATTTCATATGGTGTTAATTTTAACCGGTTATTGTAGCACCTATTTCTGGTTATTGCCGCTGTTTGTACAGCATAAGCCCATAGGGTTTTGGGTAAATCACTTTCGATAAGCATGCATCTTGCCATGTCGAAAAGTGTTCGCCAACTTCTCTCGGCTGTGCCGTTTTGGTGAGGTGAATAAGGTGCTGAGGTTTCATGTTTTATGCCTCTTTCTCTCAGCAGTCTCCTATATTCTTCCCCTGTGAACTCTGTTCCGTTGTCTGACCGCATTCTTTTTATTTTCCCATATGGTGCTGTGTCAGCTATAAACCTCTTTGTTGCTTCCACTGTGTCACTCTTATGTTTTAGGAAATATACAAATATTGCACTTGAATAATCATCTGTGAACGACAATGCATATTTGAATCCTTCTTTAGTCTCAGGACTGATCGGCCCTGCTAGATCCGTGTGAACCAGCTCTAACACATTTTTAGCTTTTACATCAGCTTCTCTGTTTCTGGTTTGAACAAACTTTCCTTTTATACAGATCTCACATTCTCTTTCCATTTTATTATTTTTATCCTTAATGTCCATCCCATCCACTACCTCTTGCAGTTTTCTTACATCGTTAAAGTTACAATGACCCATTATTTCATGCCATGTCTTTAAATCATAAGATGCGTTACACTGATCATCCCACTTTTTACTCACAGTCTGCAGGTAGTAAAGTCTGTCGTACACTTTGATGGGGAATCTCGTTCCGTCTGGATGTTTCAGCACGTCACCTCCTTGTTTGAAGATCACCACTGCTCCATTGGTGGTGGCTGCCTTTACTGAGAAGATATCTTGGGGATAGGAAGGAATAAACAGTGCATGTTTCAGTACCGCCTTTTGATGATGTCCTCGGCTGTCGATCAGCGTCACCACGGCGTCTCCTCTCCTTTCTGCCACTCCTTTGCATCGTGTCCCATCAGCTAGTTCGATGCAGTGGGTTTTGGGCTCGAAGTCGTCATCAAACTTGTTGAATAATTTGAGATCGGTGATTATATGCGACGTTGCGCCGGTGTCCACCATCAGACCTCTCACTTTGGTTGTGCCCGTCTCCCCGTTCGCCTCCTTCAGTCGGAAAGCAAAATGTTTTCCCTCGTCGTCATCAACTGCAGCTTTTTGTGCTCCATCCTCTCGGTTTTTCCTTCTGCACATCTCAGTCTGGTGCGTACTGGTTCTGCAGTGCTTGCACCACTTTTTACGATTACACCCTCTGGCTCGGTGTCCCCTCTGGCCGCATCTGTAGCAGATCAGGTCTCCATCTCCGGTGCTCCGCTCTTTTACACTCACCTGTGCCGGTCTCGCTCTCGGCTGCCCTCGCGCCGTCATCACATTATCATCTCTGGCTGCTGCCGCACGTAACTTTTCAGTCTCCTCATAACTTCTCAACTTTACTTTGAAATCAGAGAAAGTTATATCTTCATCATCACTTTGGGTAACATGAATGATGAATGGCTTGAATGTTTCAGGTAGACCTTTTAATATCATGGCTATTAATAGTCCATCGCTGAGCGTCTCACCTGCGTTCCTTAATGCTGTAATGACGGATTCTGCTCTCAGTACGTAGTCCGTTGCACTTTCACCGCTCTTCTGTTGTAGTGAAGTCAGCTCGGTGTACAGGCTTATTATTCGGGGTTTCCTCTTCCCGGCATAATGCTCTCTCAGGATTTCTAGAGCTTTCCGTCCATCATCAGCTGCGTCTCGCATAATCAGCGACAGGCTCTTATCATCGAGGAATTGCACCAATTCTGCATATGCCTCTGCGTTTTTAGTGTCATCATCGCCGTCTGCGTCATCACCTTCTTTCAGCCCCAATATGACGTCTTTCAGACCTTGTAGCCGAAGGTGGCTGAGAAACTTAGTTTCCCACAGTTCATATCTCTCCTCGTCTCCGTCAAAAACCAGTCTGGACCAGCGGGTACTGGCTTCCGCTGCCTGCCGACTCATGGCGTCCGACACTCGTCTTTCGACTCACCGGACTTACGGTTGGTCGGCTTTGCACTCGACAATTTACACACAGGATGCCTTCCTGGCTGTCCTGGTTCTCGGTGCTCTGGTTCCTTTGACTTCGACACGCTGGGTTGTTCCGTCACTCTGGGTGAGAACACTGGTTCGGCTGAACTTCCTGGTTTAGCCGCGTCTCCTGGGTCGGTCCAGAACCCTGGTTCTGGGCCCATAACCTGTTAGCAGAGATGGTAGCAGCGCCAGGTAAACCCCCAGGTAGAACACAACGATGTCGAACAAGTAACAAGTAACAAGACGAGAGACAATAATCAAAGTTGATGGAGCGATGTTGGGACCTGTAACACAATGTAAGTTGGTATGTCGGCGGCTCCCACAACAAAGCGCTCTCCTTTTATTGGGTAATACAACAGGTCAAAGTTCATTTTATCGTTCTCTGATTGGTCAGCGAGTTAACACAATTATTTCCTGTTTTCAACCTTTCACAATAAAAGCTTCATTACATATTACAATATTTACAACAATTAAAACATCAGAGCATCTTGTGTCAATGCTCAACAAAAACTATGATTAATTCAAAATAAATGTTTTATTTATTTAAATAGGATTTTAGCTTTTACAGTAATTTCACTTAAACTTTTCTGCATATTTGTTCCACTCAGTGAGAAACAGGAAATAAAAGCTGGATTGTGAGGATCTGACTGAGAGACTGTTTTTTAGGTAACCTCTGCTGACATTTTCAGGGAAATTAAGAATCCAATAAGCTATTTCTGGGTAAATACCCGCTGTATTTTCATCACAAGCCGAACATTAGACAATGACAAGAGAGGCGGGATTTATAGCGGAAAGCTGATCGATTGATTGACAGCCGGCCGCTGTCAGAGCAGGAGAGAGAGAGGGGAGAGGAGCGAGGAGCCGGCTGCTGTCAGGTTTCAAGGAGCAACAGGAGAGGGAGGGGAGGAGGGAGAGGGGACAAACAGCGATCGCTGTGAAGAGAAATCAGACAGGAGGAGGTTTGGGGCAAAACGGCTGGAAAAGTGTGGGTGTTGAACGATCTCACTAAGAAAAGTGTGGGTGTTAAAACACCCACATCCCCCACAGGTGCGACGCTCAGCTACCTGCAGCAGTCTGGCAGGCCACCAGCTCTACTGAAACTGAGCGAGTGACAACGAAGTACAGCGACTGGCCACACCCTCCCTATGCATCTACCAATCAGTAGCTACTTTGAATGAGGACAATCGGAAGTGAGCGCGCACTCTGACCATTTTTTACTGAAATATTTTTGAAATTTGGTATTTCTGCATGCAATCGCATTTGGGGGGGCAGTTGTGGAATTTGGGGGGGGGGCAATGCCCCCCCTTGCCCATGCCTACATCCGGCCTCGAATGTAATGGTTGTAATAATCAGGGAATAATAAGGGGATGGGTATGATTGACAAAAAAAGGAAAAGTATTTTTTTAAATGTCTAATCTGTAAAACTGACTTTTATTGTGATTGAACTAATGATGGATTATATTAAAAGTGTAAAAGATCTCTCTTCCTCTGAGAAAGCAAAAGTGCAGCTGTGTGCTGTGTGGGAAAGAGGAAGTATGTCTCCAACCCGGGGAGAGCGCTTAACTGCAAGTGAAGCGACCGGAAAGCATTCACTCCCTGCAGAGGAAAAAGGGGAAGTAAAGAACACCCCAACTTGAGCACAATCTGTCTTATTAAATTAATAGGAAAAAGCAATAATAACATGGTTGGGGGTTCGTGTGACTAGTTATGAGGATAAAATTGATGAAAGTGAAGCAAAAAAGAGGAGAAGAGGTCTATCTTTGTGATGCTATGATAAAATGTGATTTTTAAAGCATAATAAGGTTAACATAGGGAGCCGGTCAGACTGTGTGAGGGTGTGGTTGAATACTGGTGTTAGGAGAAATTAGGGGAAGTTGGATACGCACGTAGGCCTGGGGGTCTGTGGCAATACTGGACAGTTAGCCTTGCACCATCGAGGGGCGTGGATTAAGCTGAGCTGGACAAAAGACGCTGTTTCACTAGAGACGGGGTTCGTTCGCCATCTGCCATCATCCTGTCCACATCGGAGAGATCATTCTGCACCAGAAAGGGAAACCAACCAGGGTGGGGTCCAGTTACACCAGTGGAAGGACACGCAGACCAGAGAGGCGACGGACCAACTCTTCCAGAGAGGGACCCACCAGATCCGACCGAGTTCCCCACCTCACCCCCATGAGAGGACTCCTTGGGTTGAGGACTTCGCAGCAGGGGTACAGCGCCGAACTGATCCAACACTCGGGGCGTCATCGATCCTCCGATCATCACCAACCAAGAAAAGATTCTGGTGTTTCCTCTCTACACACCAGGTGACACCAATTGGGTCCGAAATTACTTTTCTTCTAAGAGAGAGACTCAGCTCGCACCCTTCACCACCCAACAGAGGAACTCCCAGGCCGAGTGTGGGTAAATTAAGGTAGAAATAGAACCACAGATCTGGTCTGGCTGAATAGTGGATGATTTAGTGCTGTGATGATGTGCTATTTGCTGAGCTGTGCCCTTGCTAAAAACTATTCTTAATAAAGCATCAAGAAAGACAAAAAAGGAAATTGTGGACATCAGTTAATAAGAGTGGATCTCAAATCAAAGTTAAGTAATAGGGGACTGGGATTAAAACTCGCGTAGTAACTATCAAAAGCTCTGTTGTAAAGCTAAAAAGTTTAAGAAAGCTGTCGTGCCAAGCCTGGGTGGGGTTTTTGCCTCTAGACACTTCAAGATCCATGTCGGCTGGGGGGATCCTGTTTCCAGACTCTACGTGCCCAGGGTCGACTGAGGTGCTGGGCCCCAAGACTCTTCGAGATCCGTGTCGGCTGGGGGGGTTGCTGTTTCCAGACTCTACATGACCAGGGTCGACCGGTGCGCAGGTCTCCGAGGCTCTTCGAGATCCAGGCCGACAGTGGGGTTTCTGCGTCCAGCCTCTTCGTGATCCGGGTTGACTGTTGCTGGGATCCGAGGCTCTTCGGGGTCAGTGGCGGCTGTCGGGTGTAGCCCCAAGATTTCATCTGAGTTTTGGTTTGAAGCCTCAAGATTCTACAGGGTTTTTTGGATTTTGGGCTCAAGATTTCAGCAGGGTTTTTGAATTTTTGACAGAACAAAGATCTGAGGGTTGGCTGCATGATCCCGCTAGGGCGTGGCACTGACAGGGAGGGTTTTCAGTAAAACTTATAACGTGACATTAAGATCCGGTCGTGGTCGGTTTGAGATTAATCAGAGGTTTTACTTCCACACCGAGGGCCTAGCAGAACTATGGATGGTTTCTCAGAAGCAGAAGAAAGGTTAACATCTACTCCGAGGTAACATCAAAGGTTTGTGAAAGAGCCTCGTGAGATGGTAGAAGTTTAACTGTAACCCTAAAGCTTGGTTGATGTTTTTGCCCATAGGTTCTTGGTACTCTTAAATCCCTGACCATACAGAGAAGGGGTAGAGAAAGGGTTTACCAATCTCCACAGGTACCAGCGAGTAATCAAAGGTTGCTACAGCACTTAATGGAAGCTTTTAATGGTTACCTTAATAAATAGAGGAAGTGAGAGCATCGTCCCGGGGTCTTACTGTCCGAGACCCTAAAAAACACCCAGACTAGTAACAAGTAGCATGGATCGTTGGAAGGAGCTGTCGTTAATCGGATCGGCTGAAATTCTCCCGGAGGATCCTCCAGGCTACAAGGATTCAGATGGGAACAGCTGCAGATGAGGGCGAGGATTCGAGATGAAGACAGTATTTATCTGGGTGAGTCCTTCCACAAAACAGCCTATCTAACTCCTCCTGTGAAACTTATCGTGGTGTCGGGCCCCTGAGCCAGGAGAGTTACTAATCCTGATAAATGGAGGGCTGCTAAGAGGTCGTTCCATAACCCAATTTGGACGACCTTCAGGGATCTTCAACACCAGTGGCGGTTCTAGACCAACATTAGAGGGGGGGCCAGGCTGGGTCCAGCTGCTTTTTTACAGGGGCACAATCTAAAAAACTCAGCACTTAGCAGGGGCCACAGGGGGGCCAAGCTTGTTGTCAGGGCCCCCCCCCCCGGCCCCCCCTAGAACCGCCCCTGTTCAACACTATTCTCAGAGTCCTAAATAAAAAATGCTCAGGTTCTTCACTGAACATTTCAGCCACAATGACCTGATGTTATCCCTGTTTTACTGGAACTCAGTTGTGTCAATATGAGCAACCAAGTGATCAAAAATCCTGCTTTTATTCTTTTATCTTTGCTGTGTTTTCAACTTGAGAACGTGAAGCCATGAAGGATTCATTAGTCACAAAAATAATGTCAACACTCCTCATGACTTTTTGCTCATCCATCAGTTAGTTGCTGACACCAAATTTACTATCATTCATTCAAATACATGTTAGACATTCATTAGATGGATTCAAAGTTGCACATTGTTTTGGCCTCTTGTTTTATTCATTTCTGAATTTCAAAATCTCCTCCGGTCTCCATTTGAGACTATGACTCTAAATCAGCATTTCTCCATGCTGGAGTCTTCAGAACAAGTCTATCTCATACAGTTTTATCTTTCTGCCTATTTGCATGATATGGTCTGCAGATGTGTATTTGCCAGACAAATTCACACTCTTAAAGATCTCAAATGTATTCTGTGTGCGCTCTGCAGCAAAAACACAATGTCAAATTTCAAACTACAATGTCATTCTTGTAGCATTATCAAATATGCTATGATCTCTGAACTTTGACCGCTGTAACCGTCAAAAACAATAACCATCTTTTTCCCAATAACTTGGATTAAAATGACTCTTTTATGATGTTTTAACCTGAATCAACATTCCTCACAGGATCCGGTCGTGCTGGAAGACCCACAGGACTTTCTTTAGTTATAACAATAACTCAAGGACTCTTCAGTGTCTCCTTATAATGACACTACCTTTAATCCACTGTCCAGAAATGTCTTGATATGATTAATGCATTTTCTTCCAGTATTAATGAATGTTGATCCTGCATCAGTATTATTTCATGTTTCTACTTTTGCTAAAAGGTTAAATCATACGTATTAACAATCAATTCAGTAGTTAAGTACTGGGTGCTTAAAAACGTGAGCCATGTGACTTAGTAAGTCTTTTCCTATTGGTCCACGCGTCTCAAGAATCCAAGTTGAGGCTTCCAGCCCGGAAGTCTTCAGTTCTCATTCTGCCAGCTACGAGACAAGACGCTCTCCGTTTTACCCGTTACACGGTGAGCCCGGTGCCGACTTTCCCTACAGGTCTCAAACCCCGTTAAAGGTCGATGACATCTCCCCTGACGGAAGCTAGACACCATCCGTCTGCTTCTGTTTCACCTGCCATGGGGAAGAAACCACTAGCCTCCTCTCCCAGCCGGACATGGAACTGCTGACCGACTCTCGGACGCTTCCGTGCCTTGGGGCGGCCTCATCTGCCACCTCGGGGATCCGAAGGTCGTCAAGGCGAAACCGACCCACAGACGACCTCCTCTACCACGCCAAGGTGATCCAAGGAGTGGTCTCAGCCGGTAAACCACGATTCTGGTAACCTGAGGCTCTTTTGATAAGTAACACTCCAGTTAACTTATTCTCCAAACTCCCCTCATAACTAGATTAAGGTAATTCCCTAGCCATAAACCATCACAGGCTCACGTAGTTAACCACTCAACTTAATTTCCATCAGAACACTCCATAAAAATGATAACCTTGCTACCTCGTATATTTGTTCGTTCATTCTGTCTGTTTGTCTAATGAAATCTGTAAAGACTTTATTCCTGACTCAGTCTTACCTACTTCAAATAAAGGTACGTACTTACTCACTTTGAATGTTTCAGAACCTAGAAATATTCCTGCATAACCGTTAGATTAGTGAGGGTGTCTTAGAATAAAACCTACAAAACTAATCTAATAATCTTGCAGAAGTGTGTAGCAGTTTTTCATTATCGTTTTCTTAAAACAACATTCATTAAGAACTACAGTCTGAGAGGATTTGTGAGTGCCACAAAACCACAGCAGAATTACATCCATGTGAAGAACAGAGTACACAGAAAAATGTTAGTTTTAAGATAAGAGATCAACAATGGATAAAGCACCATTCAATCAGAACTTTTTAGGAAATGGGGCAAAAAAATTGTAGCCAGAATGGTTCTGAGTTTAGTCATATCCTTTGGCTATTGACATTAGAGGTATTTTAACTAACTACTGTGGAATATTTGTTTATAGCGGTGATCATGATCCGGTGGCTTCTTGCCCATTCTGGCTCATAAAATATAAATTTACTAATAAATAAGGGGAATCCAATGAGGGGGTCAACTGTAGCTGAACTCAGAGAGGATTAAACAGTGGCCTGCCTCCTGGGTGAGGAGAAGTGAACCTTCAATTATAGATCTAAGTTTAAATAAAGCTAAAGATAGACATTCAAACAGTTCTATAACTGATTTGAAATAGATAAACCGACTCTTTTATATCCTCTGATAGTTTTTTCTCCTCAGTTACAAACTGCAGAGAACACAGTGAAGTTATGTTTTTTTATTCATTAATACAACCTGAGACAAAAATCTAGAAAATTTTAGAGGTGGCATTACAATCAGCTGGACATTTTAAACTACATAGTTAAATTAAAAGGTCTCAATTAAAATATGTTATGGTTAGTTTCATTACAAAACACAAGTCAGTCATGGACATCATGATTTGTATTTTGTTTGTGTAAAACATTCTTGGAATTGGAAGTGTCTGAAATGTGGTGTTTCAGTCTGCTCTCTGATGAAGATGAAGTTATTTGTCCTGGAAGATTCATTTAGCTAAACATTACTGCCTGTACACCAAAAAAAAAAAAAAAACGGTTTCTGTTAGTTTGCACAGGAAAAAGAACTACTGAAAACCCCCCACAAACTTCAAATAAAACAGTAAAGGAAGATGGAGAGTGGAAACAAAATCTACAGCAGTAAAGGATTTTAGGAACTTTATTCAATTTGATTCACATTTTTATTCTCAGTAAAATTATGCATTTATAATAACCACACATGAAGAATCTAAAATATTTATTTTTCATTTTATGTTTGATAAGGGGTAAAGGAAACAGAGCAGTTTTAGGGATATCCTACAAAAGCAATTGTCTAACATTTGTTTAGCACTGTTTTACGTTGTGAGCAACAAAGCACTTTACATCAGTCAGCCATTCACACACTGATATGAGCTACAGAGGTAAAGTGAAATAATTCAAAGGGGTCTATAGGAGGAAGGAGGGTCTTCAGAAGAATAACAAATGCTGTGGAGCCCTACCCATATATCATAGTTTAGAACTGAACTAGCGTTTAAAACATTTAAAAAACTTGGATACATAAAAAAACAACTCCAGACTGTGGCTTTAAGTGAAGCATCTTACCCAAGGAGACAACAAAGTAACCCAACTGGAGTGGGGTTTGAGTTGGCAACCCTCCAGTTGTAAGAACAACACCCTAACCTGTTGAGCTACCATGGCCCTAAGTGTACAGGAAGCCCATTGTCACACTGTATTATAACTGAAGTTGTTCGTGTGACACCAAAATCATACCTACAAGGATTAATGGACTTCCTTTTACAGAACATATTAGGAAGAGGCAGTGTTTTAACTTCACCATTCTGTATCTCTTTACAATATGAACGAATGATTCCAACTGTTGTAAAGATGAAAGTATTTCTTTCTTTGCATTTACCTGGACTATTTACCAATCTATTCATTTCACGAGTACATTCATTATCTGCCATCTTTTGTGGATGGATGTGTTGTGTTTGGAACCACTCATATTGGTCAACAGAGAGTACATCAGGAGTGAACAGCAGCAGCAGCAGACCAGCAAACAGCATCTTCATGATTCCCTGTGAAGAGAAAAAAAAATCTAAAATAGAAACTTTTTTCTTAGTTGTTGTTGCTTCAGTTCACCAGCTGCCTGAATCTGATCACACATGGTCAGTTTAAATTATTATTATTAATTTAGGAGGACATTTGTTTTGTTTAGATAAACTAATGAGTTTTATAACAGTCTTCTTGTGCCTTCAGATTTTAACAGCTTGAGCATCATCTTACTGACTTAAACAAAGTCTTCATTTGTTTCCACACACGTCAAGTCTCCTCAACCTTCTTACTTTTAAGACACATGCACAAAGTATGTATTTAACCCAAGCTGAAATAACAGAAAAACAATATATGACCAGTTTATACTAAGACCAATGTGCTATTATGTTGTTTTTTAAAACAGATGACTTACGGTAGTGATGAGAAACTGAACTGACTGACACAAAGTGGTCCAGTGAGGACTTGATGTCCAAAGCAGAGGAGTGAAGATGTTCAGAGAGGAGAATGTTCTGCAGTCGAGCTGAAATAAAGTGATAAAATCAGACGGTGGACATCACCTGCTTCATTATCCAGTTTCAGTAAAGAAACATGCATTTAAGAAGAGGTTGATGACAGCTTTATTTAAGATTTAAAAGTACATTATGTACATTATGCAAGCGATTTTCTAGAATTCTAGAAAATTGCTTGATAAAGAACCAGCCATACCACATCAGGCGAAGCTGATTTATATATTTTGACTGCTGTTAACAAAGCATTAACATAAACTGAAGTCTAAGTCATTTTAGGTGTGTGTTTTTTGCAGGAATGAAGACTCTCTAAGAAATTACTTTTTCAAGAAATATCATAAACTCCAAAACCTCTGTCTTCATACAATTTAATGTATTTATTTTCCTTTATTTATGTAAATGCCCTGACGAGTATTATTCAGACACTTTCAGTATCACTTACCTTATTTCTTGCTCAGCTGTTTGTCTCAGGTAGGTTTGAGGGTTTTATCTGTTGCACAGGTAGAAAGTTGATGAAGTGAGTCAAGACGCCACTTGGTGGAGAAGTCTTCAATGAAGGAAAATCACCAAAGCTGCAACCCTGTTTGAGTCCACCCTTAATATACTCTCTAAAAGAACGGGAAGTGTCTGATGCAATATTATTTATTCAGAAATCTTGTGAATAATTTGTGGTCAACACACCTTAGTCAGAGTGAACATGTTAGACAACATGGCAAAGTTACAATGAGATAAGGAACTGTTACCCTTACATCTAGCTAAAAACGTTTTCTGAAACTGCAGTGAGAGTTTCATTATTAAAGCTTTTATACAAATGTATTCATTCTTTGTTCATCACTGAGGGCAACACTGCAATTTTGATATGTTCCAGCAACATCTTGTCTCAAATTCCTTAAATCCTCCCTGAGTGTCATCAGGGTCTTTGGTGTCCTCATCCATCACACAAGATGTTTTTATCACACTCCTGGAGATGTGACTAGCTTAGAAACCATTTTATTGTGCATTTAAATATTAAACTGATGTAAAATGAATAGATTTCTGCTTGTTTCATGACTACAAGGAAGATGACAAATCAGCTGAATCACTTTAGGTTGTGTTGGAATCTGATTGGTTATTACTTCCTCAAAGGTTTTCAGTAGAAGCTCTATAATCTGATTAGCGATTCTGTCACTTCTTCTCATGGAATGATAAAATTAACTAGTGATGATGTAAAGGCTGGTATTGCTCCAGCTGGCCTTCAGGAGAAATTCAAATTATAAATTCAATTATACTCTTGAAACAATGATTTGCCATTTTTTTCTCTCAAACACCAACAGTCTCATTGCGTTGTGCCGTCACATTTAGCATAATCAGTACATGTACGTACGTACGAGGAGCTTTTTGTATTAGTTTCATTTTTCACAGACACAATAATTGACAATAATCAAACCACTGACAAAAAGAATACACACCTGTGATTTCTATTATGAAGCTAAATAAGGAAAAGGCACTCGTGATTATAAAAAAACTCTTGCATGTAGAAACAGTACATGTATATACTGTACTGTTCTCTTTGTTCCTCTTAATGTCTGTACGCTGTGAGCATGTGAAACTGAAGCCAGATTCTTTGGTTGCGCAACAATTTTGACCAATCATGTTGATTCTTCTGATTCTATAATGTATTTAATGTAACAAACACATTTCCACAGTGGTTAATTAGATGAGTCATTCTGCACTTCTTTAAAGTTCTTCTTAACAGTTTATCTGATAAATTGTGTTTCACAAGAAACCAGGGTAAACTCATCACTGTTGAGAAGGGTTTTTAAAAGTGTGTTTAACAGTGTTAAAGCTACTTAACGTCTTGTGTGTTGACAGATGTTTGCAGACATCGGCCATTAGAAGATGTAGCACATCAAATCAACAATTAAATGTTGCAAATGTATCTTAAAACACCAGAAAACTAATAAAAAACAAAGTCATTACAGTATGCATCTAAGTATAATCTGATAGACATTTTACTGAAAGCTACTGACAACTATGAAACTGTCTACTTGGCATATTTCCATGCCTGATTGGATTTTAATAGCTAAAATTAGTCATTCAAACAATTCTATAAATTATTTTTTTATTTTAAATAGGTAAACTCACTTGTATAAGTTAATCAGACCTTCTTTTTTTTTAAAGTTTTGTT
This sequence comes from Callopanchax toddi, assembly GCA_006937965.1. NCBI lineage: Eukaryota > Metazoa > Chordata > Actinopteri > Cyprinodontiformes > Nothobranchiidae > Callopanchax > Callopanchax toddi. The sequence goes on along the minus strand of SSNR01000611.1, from coordinate 100,672 downwards.
TACCTTCAGTTACAGATGCAGTGAACACAGGAGTCAAGTTATTTTTTATTCATCAAAAGTTTGAAAGTTATTAGTGTTATGTGTTTACCAATCATTTGTCATCACATTGAGGAGATAGAATATTTGATTTCTAAGTGGGTTAGGCGATGATAATATAAGCTCTTGCTTCTACCTAATCCTGTTCAGTCATGGTATGTGTACATGTTCATGTATGTGTACAGTATGTGCATGTGTATGTATATGTAGATAGATATACGTATATGTTGGTGTAGGTAAAGGTGTATATGTATGAACATATTCAATATGCTACATGAATTACTTTGATGACTGAATATACTAAATACTACAAATAAAAGAATAATGTCCTAAAGGTGTGGTTTACTGAAAAACCTTATTTTCATGTTTTTTCTGATTAATATTGGTCACTGAGCTTTTCGTGCAGGTTGAACATGAAAACAGTCTTCTACATGGATCTCCAGCAATTTCCTCTCAAAAAATTTTCAGGTTGAAACGCTAGGATTGGAATCTGGTCTTAGATCTACGTCACAACGCAAATTAGCAAACATGGTCTGGTCCATTTTGGCTCGCCCCACCCAACAGACAGGCCCGGATAATGCACAGGCTAGATATGGCTTGATAGCCTACTAAACTAGACCGTGAGTTTTGCTCTGCAGACTTTCCACATATCCACTATCCACATTTATAGTCTGGCTTGCCAGGCTAATGGCTAGAGCCTTGGTGCCTTGTGTGGTCTGGGAGCCCCTTTGGCCAGTAAAAAAGTATATTATTTTATTTAAGTGTACATGCAAGAATATTCTTAAAGTGAATTGACCCATAGTCTTAAGCGATGCAGATTTTTCGCAATCTTGACTCACGTTACCTGACACTTAAAGCAGATATCTGGAGCATTTTTCTATGTATCAAAGTTTTCTAAACGTTTTAAATTATATTTCAGGTCTAAACTATGACCTATAGGTTGAGTTCCACAACATATGTTAATCTGCTGAAGACCCTCCTTTCTCCTATAGGTAGACCCCTTTGCATTATTTCTGGCTGCCAAACTTTTTCAGCCAATAAAATTTTAATTTCTGCATTGTTGGCTGTCTGTCAACGTGCACGCGCTTCGAGCAAACCTGTAGCAGTAGGGGGCGCTCTCGTACAGGACGCTCCGTGTGTTTCACTGTTTACCGTCTCAGCCGATGGTTTCTTTTTTCCTTCGATCTCTCCCTGTTTGAACACAGCTGATTTCTTTGAATGAGTGTTGAACCGCTCCAGTAGAAAGCAATGAAGGCTGAGGAGACATTTACTGTAGATTTAGGTGTTTCTGAGCAAAGAAAATGCTGACATTTTTACTACAGTGATACAGTGAACGGACACTAGGGGGTGCTAAACGCAAGCCAAAACTGCATAAGAGGAGCTGCATGTGTTAGTTTCATTTTTTACAGACAAAATAATCAAGTCACTGACAAAAAACAAATAGTCACATATGTGATTTCCATTATAAGGCTGATTATGGAAAATAGAACTTGTGATTATATAAAAAAAAATTTAAATCTTGATTGTACACACAGTATATTGTTCCCTTTGTCCCTCCCTTTTATGTTATCCTTACTAAATGCCTGTAAACTGTGAGCATGTGAAATCGAAACCAAATTTTTTGGTTGTGCAACAATTTTGACCAATGATGTTGATTCTGACCCTGATTCTTCTGATTTTATAATGTATTAAATAATATTGAACACATTTACAAAGTGGTTAATTAAATGAGTCATTCTTCATTTCCTCAAAGTTCTTCTTAACAGTTTGTTTTATCTGATAACTTGTGTTTCACAAGAAACCAGGTTAAACTCATCACTATTGAGAAGTGGTTGTTTAAATGTGTTAAAGTTGCTTAACGTCTCTTGTAAGTTTAAAGCTGTTTGCAGAGATGAAGCACATCAAATCAACACTAAATTGTTGAAGTGTTGCATCTTACCGTTTTTGCCTGATCGGTTAGATAAAGCTAAATTTTAAAAAAATTCTATAACTTATTTGTCTTTTTCAATAGGTAAACTCACTTGTATATGCTGAATAGACCTTTTTCAAGTCTGCTGATTGTTTCGCTTCAGTTACAGATGCATTGAACACAGGAGTCAAGTTCTGATTATATTTATCAAAAACCAGAGGCAAAAACCTTGAAACATTTACATTACATTCTGCAGGACTTGTTAAACAAAATAAATTAAAAATAAAAAGGTCTCAATAACATTTTGTGATTAGTTTAATCACAAAATACAAGTCATCGTGATTTATGTTTAATTTGTATAAAATCATTAAAAGAAAATCTGAATATAGTGAAAATGGCTTCTTGAAATAAAACGAGTAGTCATGTTTAGCTGTTAAACTAAATGAGAATACTGAACACATTAGTACTTTGTGTGGTGTTGAACATGTATGATCTTAGAAACTGAGCAGTTAGTTCTTGGAAGGAAGTTCCTGAGAATACCAGGCATTACGTTCTTATTCACTACCCTCTACAACCAGCAGGGGGTGCTGCTTTATTGTGTTATACTTTTAAACAAGCACTTGAATGACAACAGGCAACAGAAGCAATGTTTTTATCAAATAAATCAGTATTAGAGTTTTCCCGTTTTGATTATTTTGGGAATATAATAGTTTAGGATTAAAAAAATAACGAAAAAGGTTTGAAAAACGGGCACCTTGACACAATTAATTGTCAGAATCCTAATAATAATATCCTCTAGCTATGTTACATACAGTGGGGCAAAAAAGTATTTGGTCAGCCACCGATTGTGCAAGTTCTCCCACTTAAAATGATGGCAGAGGTCAGTAATTTTCATCATAGGTACACTTCAACTGTGAGAGACAGAATGTGGAAAAAAAATCCATGAATTCACATGGTAGGATTTTTAAAGAATTTATTTGTAAATTAGGGTGGAAAATAAGTATTTGGTCACTTCAAACAAGGAAAATCTCTGGCTCTCACAGACCTGTAACGTCTTCTTTAAGAAGCTTTTCTGTCCTCCACTCGTTACCTGTATTAATGGCACCTGTTTGAACTCATTATCTGCATAAAAGACACCTGTCCACAGCCTCAAAGAGTCAGACTCCAAACTCCACTATGGCCAAGACCAAAGAGCTTTCGAAGGACACCAGGAAAAGAATTGTAGACCTGCACCAGACTGGGAAGAGTGAATCTACAATAGGCAAGCAGCTTGGTGTGAAAAAATCAACTGTGGGAGCAATTATCAGAAAATGGAAGACATACAAGACCACTGATAATCTCCCTCGATCTGGGGCTCCACGCAAGATCTCATCCTGTGGGGTCAAAATGATCATGAGAACGGTGAGCAAAAATCCCAGAACCACACGGGGGGACCTGGTGAATGACCTGCAGAGAGCTGGGACCAAAGTAACAAAGGTCACCATCAGTAACACACTACAACGGCAGGGAATCAAATCCTGCAGTGCCAGACGTGTTCCGCTGCTGAAGCCAGTGCATGTCCAGGCCCGTCTGAAGTTTGCCAGAGAGCACATGGATGATACAGCAGAGGATTGGGAGAATGTCATGTGGTCAGATGAAACCAAAGTAGAACTTTTTGGTCTAAACTCAACTCGTCGTGTTTGGAGGAAGAAGAATACTGAGTTGCATCCCAAGAACACCATACCTACTGTGAAGCATGGGGGGAAACATCATGCTTTGGGGCTGTTTTTCTGCTAAGGGGACAGGACGACTGATCCGTGTTAAGGAAAGAATGAATGGGGCCATGTATCGGGAGATTTTGAGCCAAAACCTCCTTCCATCAGTGAGAGCTTTGAAGATGAAACGTGGCTGGGTCTTCCAACATGACAATGATCCCAAACACACTGCCCGGGCAACAAAGGAGTGGCTCCGTAAGAAGCATTTGAAAGTCCTGGAGTGGCCTAGCCAGTCTCCAGACCTCAACCCCATAGAAAATCTGTGGAGGGAGTTGAAAGTCTGTGTTGCTCGGCGACAGCCCCAAAACATCACTGCTCTCGAGAAGATCTGCATGGAGGAATGGGCCAAAATACCAGCTACTGTGTGTGCAAACCTGGTAAAGACCTATAGTAATCGTCTGACCTCTGTTATTGCCAACAAAGGTTATGTTACAAAGTATTGAGTTGAATTTTTGTTATTGACCAAATACTTATTTTCCACCCTAATTTACAAATAAATTCTTTAAAAATCCTACCATGTGAATTCATGGATTTTTTTTTTCACATTCTGTCTCTCACAGTTGAAGTGTACCTATGATGAAAATTACTGACCTCTGCCATCATTTTAAGTGGGAGAACTTGCACAATCGGTGGCTGACCAAATACTTTTTTGCCCCACTGTACCTCTCTATATGTCAACATATAAAATCTTTTTGGAGACCAGTATCATAACTCTGAGCCATAAATACTTCAGTCTTTCCTCTTTTGGCCTCATTTGACTGTTTCTATGTGAGCTGCAATCATGATGAACAGAATACAACTTCATCTGTATTAAAACATTTAAACACAAAGTAAAACACATGCAGACTTTGTTTTTAGAATAAATTCTCTGAGGCAGTAATTGTGCAAAAGCAGGTTTATTTTTTGCGTTTTGTGAAACAGACACATGCAGAAAGCTGAATGGAGAACATTGGTAGTTGATGGTGTCTGTTTAAGACCAGATGGATGTAAAAATACATTTAGATCTATGATCTGAAGTATGTGTGGCTGTAGAGAACAATCATCTGTAAAGGTTCTACAGGTCGTGGTCAAAGTGAACAGGTAAATTGTTTTGACATCTCACCACAACAACTCTGTTAGTGAGAAGCGTTCCCCTGTACTCACACTTGGGTTTCCTGGCTCCTGTCTTTAGTTTACAAACAACAATACGGAACTTTTCTTTACTGGACGTCAGCTGAGAGTTGTTATCATAATTTCCTTGACCCTGACAGATGGATTTGACTTTATTTGCACTGGCCAGAATGAAGGTGTTGGTCTCTTTACACTTGTTGTTCATGTAGATGTTCTTGCGTCTGATCTCTGAATCACACTTTTTGGCGGTCATGGACTGATCAATGTGCTGCTTTCTAAAGTTCTCATAGCTTGCTGCTACAGGAGGCATTTCTGTTGGTTCAGAGCTCTTAATTTCCTCTGAAGACACTGGAGTAAAAATTTGCACCATCAGCAAACAGACAAGCAGGCAAACAGGAAGGATCCTCATGATTCTCTGGAGAAAAAGAAAGAGAGACGTTTGTTGGTTTGTGAATTCAGTCCAATAAAACTCATTACATTAAACAGATTTGGTTATGTTTGATATTAATTCTTATTTTGCTCTGACTTTATAGAAAGCTAAAAGTACTTTTTGCCACTTCATGTAAAATATTCAGTAAAAAGGTCACATTCAGTTTGAAACAAAAAGTAGAATTTCCTGTCGGCAATCTAGTTTTGATATCCTAATTCTAATTAGTCATTACGCTGTAGATTTATTTGCACAAATCTAATTTAAAATAAATAAATAATTTAATTCTGACCTGAAATCTTATAACTTTTTAACAAAGAATCACAGATTGACAACATTTTAACAGAAAAGGACACAATCAGTCGAAGACTTTAGATGCAGCTCTTAGTTTAATAAAGCAGGAGGTTTTTAGACCAATCAAAAATCATTCAGACGAGAAAAATCTCCAGAACCTAACTCAAAAAGTGGAGTGTGAAGATACCTTTCTCTATAAATCATGACTTATTTAGATTACTGTTTTCTAAAATGAACAATATCTGTGTCTCTGGGGCCAGCTCTTCCAAGATTCAACTTTCAATTTCTTCAATTTTAGTTCATTTTAACATTTTCAAATGTTACAAACAAATAAAGTTAAATGCATCCATTTCAGGACACTTACCTTCGGTTCCTTTGGATAAAATGTTATCTGTTCACCTCTGTAAAGATAAAAACCAACAGAAGACGTTAATGGTTTATAAACTCTGCTGTACCTGGTTTATTGTCCATTTCAATCTTTTTATGAACAATTAGCCTTTGCATTTTACCCCAAATTGATGTTTTTGAATCTGTGCAGTTTTTGTTCTGTCAGTCACAAGTTGATCTCTGCAGGGAGGAAAGATATTTTAGCACCTCTGACAAACAGCTCCACCATTTATCAATACTAATCATCACTTTTCAGTAACATTTCTGTAAAAATGATTATGTAACAAATGATATCCTATGAATTTCTGAGAAATGTTCACTGACATACAGATCATGCACAAGAATGTGGTTTTTTATTATAAAAATGTCTGAAAATGCACTTATTGACATCTAAATAATTTATAAACAATACTTTAAAAAGATAACGCGTCACCATGAAATCAAACATTTTTAATTTACCTGAAATAATCGAGTGAAAACTCTTCTTGGTTGAACAAGAGCCAGAAGTAGAGGAGTCTTCAGTCTGTTCAGCGATCAGAAATCAATCAGAGTCCGATTCTCCTCGGCTTTTATTTTGACCAGCGCTCTAAAAATGTAGGGGGAGTTTTCTAGCTAACCAATCTACATCCTATGCTTTTCAATTAAAACCAAATTTAGAAACAACCCAAGTTCAGACACATCATCACAGACTACGTGGCAGAAAATATCACACTGCATTTTCATTTTTCATGTAGGACAATAACGTCTAAAAATAAACCAGCTGCACTCAACTCATCTCAGGCAGCGGCTAGCCGCAAACAAAAAGGTGTTGAGACTGTTCACACGCCACATCAGGAGGAAACTCAACCACCTAACCACAGGCAGAAACACACCAGACAGTAAAAGGTTATTAAAAGGTAAAATATCATACATCTACACACTTTTTTGGATATTCTAACTAATTTAGGAGTTTAGAAAATATGTTAAAATATGAAAAAAACTGTCCGTTAAATGTGTTAATGAAAGACAAGGATTTATTAACTGAAAAATTTAGTGCATTGGATTAATTTAAGCAACACTCGTTTGATAAAAGCTACATGTAAAAAGCATGTGATTAATGTTGTTACTATAGCTGCTGGTAAACTAGACAAAATGATCACAACTGTGTTTTCCCAGGAGAAAACTGACACAAAGATTTATTTAGTCTGGAGCACAAAGCTGCAGAACACATACTAATTTTAAAAAATATATATATATATATATAAAATAAAACATCATGAACTGTAAATAAACTGACCTGTTAGGTTTATTAGCAGGACAATGAGATATATGACTTAAAGACATCTAACATGTATTATTTTAAAGACAACAGCATTTCTTATTAATAAAACTGCAATTCATGTCCAGTTTTATACAAAACAAATTATTGTATTTAATACATGAATTCTGCACAAAAAATATTCTCAAAAAAAGAAAAAAACCCACCTGTGGTTGTGGTTTTAACACCTAAGTCCTGTCCAAACACCCACAAAAAATGTTTCCACATGAGAACAAAAGATCATTTAGCAAAGGTCACAACTGAATTTATTTTAAATTATTTAAACCCTCTAAACAGTTTGAATGAAATTTAATGTCTGAACAAAAGTACAAAATGCAGATGAGCGAGAAGATCAAAAGGAATAGTCTATTCTATTCACTTTGAAATTTGAGTATTTGTCTCATGATATTATTTATATGTGCACAAAAGATTATTAGGGAAAATCTATAAAAAAAAATTCAGATCTATATTGTTGGGATAGATCCAACATATTGTTGGGACTTAAAAATCATGTCTTTTGTGATTCAGTCATTTTTGTTGTCCGTGTTGGTTATCATTTATTTTAATGTTTATCACAAATTTCTGTGTTTATTCAAAGAGATAGATAAAATGACGACGTTGCTGATGTTGGGGACACCATTTTCCTTTCGCTGTCCTCTCCTCTCTCCACATAAACGCCTCAAACCCGGGAAATTGCATTCCCGCTCCTCCAGTCTCATCTGTTGTCCACAGGGAACCTTTCAAAGGCTAACAAACAGCTCAAACACAGCACAAATGACATTTTCTTCACAATACATTCTAGTCATGCTCTTCTCCACGTCACAACTGTCCCATAAAAAAGCATCCGTGCACGTGTGACATGCTGGCGTGCACGTAGAAAGGGCCTGACTGTTCATTTTGCGCTCGCTTGCAGCCATACCACCCTGAATGTGCCCCATCTCATCAGAACTGGGAAGCTAAGCAAGGTCAGGCCCGATTAGTACTTGGATGGAGGACTTCCTGGGAATACCGGGTGCTGCAAGCTTTTTCGCTTCACAGCCCTCTGTTGTGTCGTTGGCATTTCAAACAACAAGCTTTAGGACTTAATGACAACTAGCAACTCAATACATGTTTGAGTGTATTCATGAAGTTCAGACTTTACAGTGTTTACGTGCATGTTTGGAGTCAGGTTGCAACAGACATGTGAATGCTGTTGTCAACATAAACTTCTTCATCAATAACAGTCTGCTTTTGAGATTTGCCTACTTATACATTCCTGTGCATGACATGTCAACATTGTGTGTGTGTGTGTGTGTGTGTGAAGTAAAGGTGATGAAGGCAGGAGAATGCTGTAATTATTTGAGAGAGATGCTTGTGTGATTTGTGTTGAGCGTGTCCAACTGAGGCCCTTGAATAATGAAGTATTTAAAGTGTGCGGTGAAGTGCAAAACAGCGGCCCCTGCTGGTACTGGAGGGCAGTGTAAAAAGCTTACAGCACCTGGTATTCCCAGGCGGTCTCCCATCCAAGTACTAACCAGGCCCGACCCTGCTTAGCTTCCGAGATCAGACGAGATCGGGCGTGTTCAGGGTGGTATGGCCGTAAGCGAAGGCTTCCCCGTCAGACGGCCCTTTTACGGGTGATGATGACAGACTGGCGCCCTTCTCCGGCTTTGTATTGAGAGGGGACCTTGTGCAGTGACACGGTAGCTTTGGTCTATGCGGTTACATCCAACTTGGCTGAGCAACTGCATAGTTTGTTGTTTATCACTTGAACGCTCAGAAAAGGCCCCATTCTCTCGGAGAGAACGGAGCACCCTTGTTCTGCCTCAGGGTCCTATTGTGATTTCAGCTTCTCTTCTATTTGACACCAGCCGCTTGCTGCATGCTTCTTCAACAACCACTGCACGTTTTCGTGGAAAAGACCTATTGCTACAATTTAAGCCCATTGGAGTGAAACACCGACCTTCCTTTCAACCGGCATGAAAATGAAGGGAAGCGACGTACCGCTTTCGACGGGCCCGCTCGTCCCCGCGTACCAAATGACAGACACCGCACGTGGCACCATAGGCGCAGGTCGCAGAGCTCCGCTCTGGAACGCAGTCTGATTGAAAGTCTGTAGTTCGATCCCAACATCGCAGGTAAGTCACTGATACGTGAGTTGCATTTGCTCTGCAGCCACTGGGAGGACAAATGTGAATTCGGGAGCGGCCGACACTTTTGAAACGTAATGGCTCTTAGGAAACGGCTTTGTGACATNAAGAGACAGCTTGCAGCCATACCACCCTGAATGCGCCCCATCTCATCAGAACTGGGAAGCTAAGCAAGGTCAGGCCCGATTGGTACTTGGATGGAGGACCTCCTGGGAATACCGGGTGCTGCAAGCTTTTTCGCTTCACAGCCCTCTGTTGTGTCGTTGGCATTTCAAACAACAAGCTTTAGGACTTAATGACAACTAGCAACTCAATACATGTTTGAGTGTATTCATGAAGTTCAGACTTTACAGTGTTTACGTGCATGTTTGGAGTCAGGTTGCAACAGACATGTGAATGATGTTGTCAACATAAACTTTTTCATCAATAACAGTCTGCTTTTGAGATTTGCCTACTTATACATTCCTGTGCATGACATGTCAACATTGTGTGTGTGTGTGTGTGTGTGTGTGTGTGTGTGTGTGTGTGTGTGTGTGTGTGTGTGTGTGTGTGTGTGTGTGTGAAGTAAAGGTGATGAAGGCAGGAGAATGCTGTAATTATTTGAGAGAGATGCTTGTGTGATTTGTGTTGAGCGTGTCCAACTGAGGCCCTTGAATAATGAAGTATTTAAAGTGTGCGGTGAAGTGCAAAACAGCGGCCCCTGCTGGTACTGGAGGGCAGTGTAAAAAGCTTACAGCACCTGGTATTCCCAGGCGGTCTCCCATCCAAGTACTAACCAGGCCCGACCCTGCTTAGCTTCCGAGATCAGACGAGATCGGGCGTGTTCAGGGTGGTATGGCCGTAAGCGAAGGCAAAAGCTTCAAAGATGACTTTTACAGATGAGCTGCTCATATGACTCAGGACTGGTAGAAACACGGCACTGCTACTTTCTGAACGCTGCTGATGTTGGGGACACCATTTTCCTTTCGCTGTCCTCTCCTCTCTCCACATAAACGCCTCAAACCCTGACAATTGCATTCCCGCTCCTCCAGTCTCATCTGTTGTCCACAGGGAACCTTTCAAAGGCTAACAAACAGCTCAAACACAGCACAAATGACATTTTCTTCACAATACATTCTAGTCATGCTCTTCTCCACGTCACAACTGTCCCATAAAAAAGCATCCGTGCACGTGTGACATGCTGGCGTGCACGTAGAAGGGGCCTGACTGTTCATTTTGCGCTCGCTTGCAGCCATACCACCCTGAATGCGCCCCATCTCATCAGAACTGGGAAGCTAAGCAAGGTCGGGCCCGATTGGTACTTGGATGGAGGACCTCCTGGGAATACCGGGTGCTGCAAGCTTTTTCGCTTCACAGCCCTCTGTTGTGTCGTTGGCATTTCAAACAACAAGCTTTAGGACTTAATGACAACTAGCAACTCAATACATGTTTGAGTGTATTCATGAAGTTCAGACTTTACAGTGTTTACGTGCATGTTTGGAGTCAGGTTGCAACAGACATGTGAATGATGTTGTCAACATAAACTTTTTCATCAATAACAGTCTGCTTTTGAGATTTGCCTACTTATACATTCCTGTGCATGACATGTCAACATTGTGTGTGTGTGTGTGTGTGTGTGTGTGTGAAGTAAAGGTGATGAAGGCAGGAGAATGCTGTAATTATTTGAGAGAGATGCTTGTGTGATTTGTGTTGAGCGTGTCCAACTGAGGCCCTTGAATAATGAAGTATTTAAAGTGTGCGGTGAAGTGCAAAACAGCGGCCCCTGCTGGTACTGGAGGGCAGTGTAAAAAGCTTACAGCACCTGGTATTCCCAGGCGGTCTCCCATCCAAGTACTAACCAGGCCCGACCCTGCTTAGCTTCCGAGATCAGATGAGATCGGGCGTGTTCAGGGTGGTATGGCCGTAAGCGAAGGCAAAAGCTTCAAAGATGACTTTTACAGATGAGCTGCTCATATGACTCAGGACTGGTAGAAACACGGCACTGCTACTTTCTGAACGCTGCTGATGTTGGGGACACCATTTTCCTTTCGCTGTCCTCTCCTCTCTCCACATAAACGCCTCAAACCCTGACAATTGCATTCCCGCTCCTCCAGTCTCATCTGTTGTCCACAGGGAACCTTTCAAAGGCTAACAAACAGCTCAAACACCGCACAAATGACATTTTCTTCACAATACATTCTAGTCATGCTCTTCTCCACGTCACAACTGTCCCATAAAAAAGCATCCGTGCACGTGTGACATGCTGGCGTGCACATAGAAGGGGCCTGACTGTTCATTTTGCGCTCGCTTGCAGCCATACCACCCTGAATGCGCCCCATCTCATCAGAACTGGGAAGCTAAGCAAGGTCAGGCCCGATTGGTACTTGGATGGAGGACCTCCTGGGAATACCGGGTGCTGCAAGCTTTTTCGCTTCACAGCCCTCTGTTGTGTCGTTGGCATTTCAAACAACAAGCTTTAGGACTTAATGACAACTAGCAACTCAATACATGTTTGAGTGTATTCATGAAGTTCAGACTTTACAGTGTTTACGTGCATGTTTGGAGTCAGGTTGCAACAGACATGTGAATGATGTTGTCAACATAAACTTTTTCATCAATAACAGTCTGCTTTTGAGATTTGCCTACTTATACATTCCTGTGCATGACATGTCAACATTGTGTGTGTGTGTGTGTGTGTGTGTG